>FTPT01000097.1:0-124530 GCA_900156845.1 Coprinopsis strossmayeri
AAGTTAGGAGATGGGTGGAAGGGCTATTGGGCTCACTGAAATGAAATTTCCGTCTCGAAGAAATCCATTCTATGAGAGATACACAGATGACTGACTACTTTGCGAAACTCGATTAGCTTAGTTGATTATTATGTAGTTTCGAGTATTACAAGCATATAATGTGAGAATTTTTATCCATTTTAGACGACCTCTGAAAATGCATAGTCGCCGATAATGCATAGGTTCGGGGTTCCACTGGGGGGTATGCATTTTCACAAGTTTGACTGTAATGGGCTTTCCGGCTCGTGCAACCCTTTAAGGCCTCTATAGCCTCCTCGAGATATCTATCGGGCGGTGAGGAGCCATCATCCAGCCACCATTTCCCTCCAGATGCTAGTGCGGAGACAAGAGAAAGCGGGGAGCCGACAATATTCTTCGTTGTGATGCCAGAAAGGAACTGCCGGTGTGGGGCAAGAAGCGGTAAGAGAAAAGCCCGGAGGAGGTCCGGATCGCTGTTCGTTTGCTCATCGGAACACTCATTGGTAAATGCTCATGAGCCAATGGCAAGCTATCGGCGTGGTCTGCGGGACATTTGATCGTATATATGTATGTGCAATGTTCATCTGTTGCTGCGAAGCATTTGACGATTCGCGAGCTCCAACGGGAAATCAGATACCCATCACGCAAGTCAACGTTAATGGTTAGTCTCTGATAAACCTCCATTGGGATTCTGGAAGAGCTACTTCCACCGACGGGGTCATTCTATGCAACAATCACTTTCTTTCATAAGATTAAATTAGAGGTAGGGCAACCTTCAACATCGAGGAAAGGAATCAACCTTGGAGGCACCCATAGGCACAGCCAACGACCTCACCAATAAATAATACGTCATCAAGATACAATACCGGCAACAGAGACGCTCCACGGAGTATGGCGGTTTGCCTCTTCAACTCGCTGTAGAGCTACTATGTAGACCCGGACACATTCGCTTGACTAGGCTCGGAATCGTCATAGTTACCAGCGTTGGAGTCGAACCGAGTGGGGACAGCCATTGGATAGGGCTCGTCGATCTCGCCTGTATATATATGAGTCGCGAATTGTATAACAGGACCTGTGGTCGGGTTGCTTGTCCCTCCATGACTGGTCGTTCGGTTTGTTCTGTTCAAGTTCAGGACGATGCGGTACCCCTGTCAGGTTACATCAGTGAGTAGGCGACAGAAACCGATTAGCGATGACTAACGCAGAACGCAAAAGCTGAATCGAGCCAGCTGATAGTGGTCAGTGATTAGGTCAACCCTCCAGGCATCGCGATGGAAATGATAGACTCACCCGTATAGGATGCTAGTATAGGCTTCTGGTGCAAACCCATACAACAAAGCTACACTGATGAATATCACTGGTCATTCCAAACTTTAGCTCCTCCCATGGTCACAATCAAGTAAACGAGGCAGCTTGCTAGACATACCAAGGAGAAGAAAGAAGGCCCAAGTTCCATCCCGCATCAGGATCTTGACAAGAGGCATATCACCCCACCCCACTTTTACGGCTTCAACAAACTTCCAAGCCGTTAAACCAAACATAACCGCCTGGAATACGATGGGACCAGCGCTGAATGAGAGCATTATTATCAACGTTATGGATATGACGAAAGATCAAGGAAACTTACGCCGAGACAGTGAACATAATGGGCGCGTCGACGACGGTACAGTATTCATCGTAGGCAAGTTGCGGAACCAAAAGTCCAAAGCTGACCGCCACAACGATGAGTTCTGCCACATAGAGGGCGGATGTGATATACCGGACCACTGGATTCCTTAGATATAACGCGAAGACTGGTTCCAATGAAACGTTGGGCAAAGAGGTACACGATCCATTGAGAACGAATAGACGAACCACGCAAAATCAAGATATAGTCCACAGCTGCGATTAACAGAATGGATGCCAGCACTTTGTAAACATTCCAAATATAACATTCATCTTTCGTAAATGTGAAAGGGGCCATCCCCAGGAATAATATCGTTCTGGAGTGGGGTGTAGTCGATTAGATTGATGTGGGATGGACCACTGGCAGCTACTCACATATGAGATATCACCGTAAAGTAGCGGAGGAAGAAGTAGATAAACTTCGGGAGGCTCCACCGGTTAGGCCATATGTATTTGACCTGATTCGAACAGTCAGGATATCGGACGTCGTAAGAATAGTTCAGAACCCACCTCTTCATCAAAGGTAAGCATAATATCGTAAATGAGGAAGACCATAGCAGCGACTAGGGACGATTCAGCTTAGGTGTCAAAATCGCAACTTGAGGACGCACCAGAGCTATATCCCGTCGCATTGAAGGTTTGACTTGAAGATCCACCCGATTTCGTCAATTAAACACTTCTTCGAACAATGATATGATGAACACACAGCATCGAATTGTCCAATCGGCGCTAGCAAAGCAACCAAACGGTTCCTCTCAGGCGGCGAAAGGTGCTGTGCAAAGTACGATTTCCACCGAATCCCCGCAGTCTCGACCTTGTGGCAAGGCGAAGCGGCAATTTACTTCTTCGAGTTTAGGCTAGCTTGACAGGTCCGCCACACCCCGCCCGTTGGAGGGAAGAGGACAAACAGCAAGACAATGGGGCAAGAAATACGGACGCAGTGTAGCGTGAATGTCGGGGAAGGAGCAAGGAAAAATGTTGCATAAACCCAACGGTGCTTATGGAAATTATCACTCCTTCGGCAAGCTATCACATATTTATAGCTTGGCTTTTACAGCTTGAACCCCAGTAAGAATTGCCTTAAACAAAACAAGATGAGAATCGACTGCTTTGATTCATACCAGTACTTCAACGGCTACCGCAATATGATGGCAGTCTGACCAGATGCAAGCACATCCGACTGTTCTTCTTGTAGTTCAGCAGGTATCCAATTTGAATGGGATTGGTAGGCATCCACACAACAACATGATGCATGTCAGAACCATTCAACCGTTTAAGAGTGAATTCCACCTTCCAGCGACACTCCACACTTCGCTGCTTCGATATTGACGGTCGATGCTACTCGGGATCCTATCATCCACCCGTTGACCATATCTCTGATTCTACATCTTCCATACACCTCTGCCTATCTACATGCTATTTTAGTGTTTATAGTCCATTCTGTGCCTCGGGCGAGATGAGTCCGACACCGTGAAAGTTAAAACACCGGAGGAGACCCACATGCAGAATCTGTCTCTGGGCGTCTGATCATGATCACTCGACGCGCTAGGATCGCTAGACGCAGAGCACTTACATACTTGGCACTCACCCCGGGGCTGAGTGGATGCTGGGCCAGACTGAACTCTCATAGTCCCTCAGGTCTTTATTTACCCCGCGTTGCGCGGTTCATTCTTCCTGTCAGCGCTCACCGGGCCTCAAACTCTACCGCTGAACTTGACGAGTTTCAAAGGTTTTCACCTTAAGAAGCAGATAGCGGTATTCCGGACCTCTTAGAATGAACTCTCCTTGAGAGGTCAGACGATTATAAAAGCCATGAGGATGGGGTGGTATGGTCTTCATACAGCCGGTCTGTTCAAGCTTTGTTCTATCCTGACGACGCGCAGGACGCATTCGACAACATCACACACCTCTTTCTTATTATTCTTACTCCCTGGATCTACGAAAACTCTCGTACAATGAAGTTCTTCCTTGCTGGAATCCTTTTTCTCGCTGCTTCTACTCTTGCCGCTCCCTTGTATGAGCGAGGCTTTTTCGACGACGACCTGTAAGTCCTGTAGCGTTAACCTTCCCGCTTAGATCTGAGTCTTATGCAAATGGAATAGCTCATTGATGGAACGCGAACCAGAATACGAGTATGGCGATTTTCTCGAAGCTCGCATAGCCGAGTACTTCGACGAGCTCGAATCCCGAGTGGTGCGCATCGCGGAATCTCCCCTTAGACTTTACTCGACTCATAATTCACCATTTGACATCCACAGGATAAGTTTGCCAAACTCAACAAGGCTCGAAAAAAGGCCGGGAACCAATTCATAAACGACGCACCGCGCAGCTCAATCGACACCGTCGCCTCGCCAAGCAGCTCCTCAAAGACCGTTCTGACCAATAACGGTTTCCACCTCGACCGGCAGCAGCCCACTAACAAAAGGGGAAACCACAAAGTTGCCGTACAGCTCACCGGACCCCGGGCACCAGGCACTTCAACGACAGTCGCTCAAGTTAACATCTTGAACCATGGCCCTGGGAGACAGCCGACCAGTAAAACGGTTGCTGCAGCGCTTAAGCACTCGTTAAATACGGGGATGGAGCAGACGGTGCGACCAGGTGCGAAGCAGGCACGGATCGATGCGAATAAGGCGGCTCAACAAGCAAAGAAGGAACGTACGGCAAATAGCTATAAGGCAGGGATGCAGAGAGCTGCAGCTGGGCAGTTTAAGAAGGGGAATAAGAGCGCTACGCCTGGCGCCCACCCCCAGGCTAAGCCTGTAAAGAGCGGTGGTGGAACCAAGAGGAAGTAGATATAGTCCAGGGGAATGTTTGTATTATTGAATACCGAATATAGGAGGTTGATGGGGATCGCGATTTGTGTGATATATTGTGCTGATCCAGCACACTGTTTGATAGGCGCCAGGGATGGGATGAAAGGCGAATTATTTTTGCGAGACTGAATCCCGTGGTCTCGAGCTTTGCCCCAGTCCCAGAGTCAGGAGAGCTGCCGATCCTTTGAAGTTCTGCCCTACCCGGAACTATTGTTGAGATTGCATGCACTGTAGTACGCATTGTGGGTATATATCATTGAATTTCTTTCTAATTATCTCTATCATAAGCTTAGTTACAATAATGTTCATCTAGGACCATGTCGACACCATCAGAACTGTGATGAGAGGTAGGCTAGGTCGGCCTAGCAAAGAACATTAATCAATAGGAGCCTCACTGGCCTCACAAATCTGGACTCGGATCCGCCGATGCGATGTTACCATCAACAGAATCATCTTTGGTTGCCTTGCAACATGAGTGACTTATTCATTATACTATTGGTTCTTGATAGAGCTTACACATGCGTAGACTCAGTCAGCCTTAGCTGTGGCTGTGGGCCAGGGAGATCCTTCTCGACAGGCCGGGAGCAACTAGTCTGTTGTCGAGGGAAGTTGAACTTCGTGATACCTGAGGATGCTAGAATACATAATCTCAAGGCCTACCATCAGTCCTCTCTTGCGGTCATGTACTTAGTCACACTTTGGATCTCAAAGTTTCGCAACTTAAGCGCTCGGAGCTGGTTGAGATTACTTTTTTCATTGGTTGCATTTGAGTATGGAACCATTTCAAGAGGCTTAACTTCTTCGCAATCGCAATTTATAACGTATTTATACGTGAGATATAAAAGAAAACTTAAAGTTATAAGCGTCCTACGGCCACCTCGGAATACACCTCAAGCCCGGAACAGATGTGCCGATTCCGCGATCACGTACAGCCACCACAAAGAGCTGCGGCATCGCAGACAGGCTGCACGTCTCAATTCCCTCATCACCACTGACAAAGTCCCGTACAGCTATGGCTGTAGAACGCCGTGCATCACTGGCCGACCTCCCTCTTGAGATCTTTCCCGTTATCGTGGACCATCTTCCACTCTATCTAACGCCCCAAACTGTTCTATCGCTCTCACTCACAAACCACCAGATTGGAGATCGGGTCCTACCGCTACTCTATTCCTATCTAGTGTTGAGAAACGAGAAAGAAGCTCTTTCGGTCATCAAATACTTATTGGATAACCCAGGAAAAGGACGGATTATCCGAGGAATCCATCTTACATCGATTTGGCGCCCATTCAAGACTCGGAGAAGTTCCAACGAACTCAGCGTTTTGGAAGGGTTGAAACAACTTGTTACGATGGGTGCCTTTCCGGGAATACGGGCTCTGGAACTGTACCTCGTTTACGAAGACTATGATCCATACGACGATGATCACCCTGAAGAGACAACTAAAAACGAAGATCTGAAATCATCTTTTTGGAGGGCACTTAAGGAGCAGTGTCCCAATTTACATACGCTCCGCCTGACAGACATGGGCTATGCTAAACCAGGGGCACAACCGTGGATGGATGAGTCGGAAATATTCGAGATAAAGGTGTGTCTCTTATACTAAATATCATGAGCCGCAGCCAACTTCGACTCTTAGAGCATCGAGACTCTGTATTTTACATCAGTGCGGAATGGGTTTGACAAAACCGGGTATCGCAAATTTATGGGTTGGCTAACGTCGCTTTCGTTGGATATTCGTACATTGAATGTGGCGTTTGGAAACTTCGCCGATACCGGAGTGGATTTGGCCGCTATTTTCGATCTTACATTCCCCCTTTTAACCTCCTTTTCAGTCTTTATGGTGTGCATCGACGACTCTTCAAACATCATACCTTTCTGGAAACGTCATCCGGCGTTGGAAAACATCAGTGTTTACAGTGAGGATGAATGCGAATGGTTCCCAGAAGACTTCAAGGCATGCTATGGTCTGCTACCCAAGTTAAACAGCCTCGCAGTGCGTTCCACTATCGTCATTTCATCATTTCAAGCTCAGAGAGCTTTGAAATCATGGTAGGCTTGTTTCAAGGACATTCGAAAACTCGCTCCCATTCTTGGCCAACTGACCTATCTTACAATCTACAAAAGCATCAACGCCCAAGCCCTTTATCTCTTACGGCAGTTAGTCCCTTCTGGACGACTTCATTCTCTCAAAAGTCTCTACATTGAGCAGACAATCGACTGCGGGGACGACATTAATACTGCCGAAGAAGGGTCTCGTTGGTATGAGTCGCTCGACGATGAATTTTGTGAAACCACAAATGGGAACCATGGCCCTACGTTCAGAGACGGCATGCTAGATGAATGTTATATGCGATCCCTCGTAAGAGCGGCGCCTAATCTCGAAGAGCTGAGCTTGGATGGCGAAGGGCTTACGATTTTCAATTATGTGAGTCAATCATACTTGACCAAACCTACTAAAGTACCTAAGAGATTTTTCCGCTTAGAGTCAAGTCATTCCAGATTTAGCAAAATTTCGCAACCTCCGAAGGTTCTGCCTCAAAGGAGAGTATGATACGATAGAAGCAATGACCAATACAGAGAAGGAGCAGTTCAAGTCGGCAGCGCTACTGGCAGCTACCCACTGTCATAGACTCGGTGCTATCGCTAGCTCAAGCTACCCTGTCGATGTTCAGCGTTGGGGCTACGTATCTGCGCGAATTACAAGGGATGAAGCAGGAAAAGTTGAGAACGTGGATCTCAAGATGGGGCCGGGAAGGGTGATGGGGGAGGAAAACGAAGCATTCCCTTGATAACATCGTTCTAACATAATGGCCCTAGTCGTGCTATTAGTCGCATATAGCTATCACATACTAGTAGCTCCCGTACATATGTTCAAGTTCAAAGTAGTTTCTCTTCACTCTGTTTACACAAAAAGGTTCAAATATCGGTAGGCGCAATATTTTTCTTCCCGATCTTATTGTACCCTATCGCGTCCCCAAGAGTTTGAATTCGAACCAGGAGTGATGTGTCCCTACATGCTACAATTACGCCACGCGATGCCGCATCATCAGAGCGGACTGATCCGTCCGGATGTTGCCGCGGGTGAGGTGGCTCTGCAACGGTTAACATTCACGTACTACGTCCAAACTTCCGAGCTCTTTGAATCTTCCACCACCTCGAGCACTTCAAGCATAAATGTTATAGTAGAAATTCGAGCTCTTCCTACCGCTTTAGCTTTTCTCAGAAGCCGACTCTTGATATACACTTTCCAAAGCCCCGACTCCAAAGCGACTCCGGCACTGACTGGGAAGCCATATTTCCCGAAGTACTACAAAGCATATAAGAGGTACGTTAACACTGTCGTTGAGGAGATGGGAAAGCTATGGAGTAATTCCGACAGCTACGATTTTGAGTCTTCGACTGCGCAAGCGAACTTCTCTACAGTGACTGCGGCCGTGGGCGCCTTATGATCGTTCAATGCCGCGATTCTTACTGAATGTACACAACAGTACGGGTTTCGTCTTGTCAAGTTACGCTTCGGACTACGAGCCGCAGCAGCTCTCCATAATAACGCGTGCAGAAGATTACCGACACGGTCACACAACGCCGCCCTTGCATACTTCTGAAAAGTTACGAAATCTTCTTGTCGACACTGTTGTATGAAATCCCGAGGAAGCTGGACCTTTCTCACACCCGGATACTGCGGCTGCGAGCTGCGTCTCAGCTTGACCTTTCATAATCACATAACATAATGAAGAAGGAAAACGACTTTGGTTTGGGCCGGGTTGGCAAATGCTTGCTAATCACTGCACAGGCCCGATGTGCCCATGGAAGCATATATATGGCTGTCTTCGCTGTTATTTCCCCACCGTCACTAGCAGTAATATCGACGAACAAGTCTCGACCTATCTCAAGCATCATTCAAGATGGAAGAAGAGATCGCACCGCTCGTAAGATTCTACGTTTATCCTGATACCCTTGTACGGCATAGTTGACGCCCTGTAGGTCATTGACAATGGATCTGGAATGTGCAAGGCTGGCTGTATGTTTTTTTGGTTTATTCCAATCCTCGTACTTTTGACTCATCGCCTTTACAGTTGCTGGTAAGGACCTATCGATTTCTACATCGTCCCGTCTAGGTGGACGCTGAGGCGATTTAATTCTAGGCGACGATGCTCCTAGAGCTGTCTTCCCGTGTGTAAATGTCTTTTCGTGGCGATTATACTTTCCTGAACCTCGAGAAACTCCTTAGATCCATCGTTGGTCGCCCTCGTCACCAGGGAGTCATGGTCGGAATGGGTCAGAAGGACTCCTACGTCGGGTACGCATTGCCACCCTCCTTACCTATTGCTATCTCTCACACAGCAAGTCAACAGTGACGAAGCTCAGTCTAAGCGCGGCATCCTCACTTTGAAATACCCCATCGAGCATGGTATTGTCACCAACTGGGACGATATGGAGAAGATCTGGCACCACACCTTCTACAATGAGCTTCGCGTCGCACCTGAGGAGCACCCCATCCTCCTCACTGAGGCTCCGCTTAACCCCAAAGCTAACAGAGAGAAGATGACCCAAATTATGTTCGAGACGTTCAATGCGCCCGCGTTCTACGTCGCCATCCAGGCTGTCTTGGCTCTGTACGCTTCAGGGCGTACCACCGGTATTGTCTTGGACTCGGGAGACGGAGTAACTCATACCGTCCCGATCTACGAGGGTTTCACGTTGCCACATGCGATTCTAAGGCTCGACCTAGCCGGCCGTGACTTGACGGACTATTTAACCAAGTGTCTGGGAGAAAGGGGATACCCGTTTACCACCACTGCTGAGCGCGAAATCGTCCGGGATATCAAGGAGAAGCTTTGCTACGTCGCTTTGGACTTTGAGCAGGAGCTACAAACCTCCGCCCAGTCCTCTTCGTTGGAGAAATCTTACGAACTCCCTGACGGCCAGGTTATTACGATTGGTAATGAACGGTACGTCGGTTATCTGGTTTAATTATACCTTCGCATTGCCTATTCCGTTAAGCTCGCTTTCACGCTTGTAACTCTGATACTGATGTACAGCCTTGTTTGTTCTTATACTAGGTTCCGTGCTCCGGAAGCGATGTTCCAACCTGCCTTCCTCGGACTTGAGGCAGCCGGTATCCACGAACTGGCCTACCAGTCCATCTTCAAATGCGACATGGATATCCGGCGTGATCTGTACGGCAATGTCGTTCTGTCAGGAGGGACAACTATGTTCTCGGGTATCGCGGATCGTATGCAGAAGGAGTTATTGAGCCTTGCGCCGGCTAGTATGAGGGTACGTGTTTCTCATTCGATTCGATCTTCTCCGGTTGCTTGCTTTAATGATTAACCATTACGATAGGTCAAGATTGTTGCACCGCTTGAACGCAAGTACTCGGTTTGGATCGGAGGGTCTATCCTCGCCTCCCTTAGCACCTTCCAAAATCTTTGGTGCTCCAAGCAAGAGTACGATGAGTCTGGTCCTGGTATCGTTCATCGCAGTACGTCTTCAACACCCCCCAACGTGTCCATTTAGAATACCTGAAACTAACGACTTGCGCTGCAGAATTCCTTTGAAGACAACAGGGGAAATAATGGTCCGAGTCTTATGAAGTGTTAGCTGGTGCCAGATATTGAACATTGTCGGTAGTTATAGTGACCAAATTATGCAATCCGGACTGGGTCCACTGTAATGTCGAATTAAGGACCCGAATAAGGTCATTGAAACATCTGGAGCTTAGCATGGTCGTGCTTGACTCTCAATTGACTAGAATTCAGACATGAACGTATATCTCACTATCACCCTTTACTCCATACATGGATACTCGAAGTAGATATCTACCAGGAGTTCGATAACTGAAGTATACAATAGAGAAGAGAGGTAAAAGTTGGAACTGTGACAAGGATACGCCTAGAAATTATTTAATCAAAGCAAATGGCGGAGAAGAGAAAAGACATTGCGAATCCGAAATCGATGGTGCGAGCGGTTATCGCGCTCTACATTTCTCTCATCATACACTAAACCACTGACAGGTATCGACCATTCAGCACGGCGCTGAAGAGAGCAGGGTAAATCAGCTTATTCCTGAGCCCTGAAGCCATTGATTCCAGCAGCTGGTCGGAGCTGCATGGGATCAACTTGTTCAGTATCAGTCCCGTTGGGTGCGGGATCGTTCTGAGAGGCCTACAATCGCCGCTAGCATGGATTAAATTGTTGTATATCTAAAGAAGGCTATGCTTACCGTTTCACACAGCCCTCCCCTGTTTCGCTATATCGCTGTGGTGGGCAAGTGGTGGGCATACTCGACAACAGAGCCTGGGATATCTGGTGCGCATGCAGCTGCTCAGCCCGTTCTCCCTCACTGATGATAAAAGACCAAGAAGTCAGACCAGTATGCACCACCCATGGGTTGAGATGGGGATGTCGTCCGCGATGGGCATCTCAAGGCCTTCATTGATATCGACCTGCTGGATGCGAAATCGATTGGCTACGTCGACTATGAGTAACCGACGATGCATGTTGCCCTCAATCTGCGATTGGACAACATCGTATGGCGTGTGGTAGCTCAGTGGCGTGGGATTCGGTTCTGTTTGGGTTCAGCGGGTATGCACATCACACAGGAATTCGGCTCGTCTGTGGCAGTAGAGAACAGCATGGTCGAAAGTAGGTACATGGGGTGGCTGCTGTTACGATTTCGATTCACTGCGAAGGGTGCGGGGACACAATGGCGGTTAGCATGAGCTTGAGACCCAAAAAACTCGAACAAAGGATCGGTGCCAGGTAGATGTTCGCGGTGTGATTCTTCCGCGACCGTATCAAAGGTAGCATCACGTATAGATGATATATATCAGTGGTGCTGTGTCCATGATCATGAAAATTCATTGTAACTATAAAGGGATGTATAGTATATGCCGGAGCGTTTATTGGACTCCCCCACACCCGTACCTCATCGCTGGTGCCCCTCACACCCGTACCTCATCGCTGGCGCCCCTAGCACTCAATATCAATTCGCGTGGCCTACTAGTACTATGAGAACCCTTGGAGGCCGGTGGCAACATCTGTCCATTGATTACTCCACACCACTTTTCACCTGTTTAAGCCCTTCACGGTGTCAATATGACGGCCTGGGCTCGGTTGTCACAATGGCTGTGATTGCGGACGATCTTGCATGTATCACGATACTCGTCGCGGTCTCTGGTAAGCGTGCTTCCCCACATATTGGTCTAAGCTGCATTTTTCTTAGTGCTTATGATCCGTGCATTTGCACGGATTATACGTCTTCAATATCACCTGTCCTCAAAGCCCTCAAGTGTATCAGCCGTTTCAAAAAGGCGCTTTCTAGTCCCGACTCTCTTTTTGACCATACTTCACATCACGGTTGCCGTGCTTTACATGGTTTCAATTTCACACAAGGTGTCTAGGTCATGTGTTCTGGTTCCGGATGGTCAAACGGCCCAACAAACAACCTGCAAATGGCCCGTGTCTGGGCCATGTCTTTCGATTCCGGACTTTCAGCAAACAACCTGTGAACGGTTGGATACAGCAAATGTTTTCCTGATTTATAGTGCCATATTCATTGCTGATGTGCTAATGGTATGCAATCGATTCCTTTCAAGAGCAAAGCATTATTCTGACTTATGGAACTGATCCAAATTCTAGACTTATCGTTGCTATCTTGTCTTTCTGGATAAGCCATGGGTATATACACCCATTGGACTCCTACTTCTTGCATCTACGAGTAATGCCTCCAGTTCAATTCTACGATTGTCTGATTCTCACTGTTTGAGCCGTCTAGTAGTCAACGGCCTTGGATTAGCCTCTGTGGACAGCGATATTTGGACGTGGTCCAACTTTGGCTTGGTGGCAATCTCTATAGCGGGGGTGATTGCATCAACGCTTGTCAATGTAGCCATAACAGCCGCAATTACAACCCGCCTTATGAAAGCTCGGTCTCGCTCAGAAATCCCTGTCGAGCTGTATCAGAATAGGGAAAGCAATGTGTACAAGACAACTACCGGCATCCTTCTCGAAGCCTTCATGCCCACAGGAGTCCTAGGAATCATTACCTGCGTCGTCGAGTTTTGGACATATCGTTCCCTATTCTGTGTGAAGATATTATGGTTCTCCTGTACGGTAAGTTGGGCTACTCAGGATTTCATGCGTAAATTCCGGGCTGCATTAACTTTGGCAATCTGTCAACAGGCTCTAGCGCCTCATCTGGTGCTTGTCAGGGTACTGGAACGAAGGTCTTGGGACCCATATACTGACACTCAACCCTCTGACCCAGTGCGATTTGCTCATAGCCTTGGTTCAGATATGTCAGAATCGACAAGATATGCCGGGCCGTATACTGTCCATCAACGTCCGCCGAGACATTCGCCAATTCAGGAATCCTCGGAACTAGCGTAGACTTATAATTATAGGTTATTATACAGTTTTGAACGCCGCCTCTGAGTGGCAGTAGACAACGGTCGGCTGCGGGTGTGGAAGAGACAAGGTGAGAATGCGAGGAGCTTGTATCCCCCGATTTGGAGTGTTTGTATCTTTGGTAGAAGCTCGAGTCAAGGGGGAGTACGGTGGGAGATGGTGCCTATAGGTGGGGGGTGACTGGTCAATCTGCCTGGTCCGACCCGCGGAAAAACCCGCACGAGCACCAGATATAGCGATATACGCAGCAGCATAGATGAAGTGCTGTGGGTCCTGTACCCCTTCGATGTCGCAGTACTAGAGACACCAGGATGGGTGCCAATTTGGGGGCGTGCTGAAGTTCTGGACTAGCTCACCCTCGGAAGCTGGGGAAGGTCTCTTGGTTCCAAGTTCCAGGTTATCTATTTGTAGAGAGGTACGGTCATAGTCAGAATCGGTAGTCGCAAGTATATAAAAAGCGACAAGTAGCTCACCTCGTACTAGACTTCCGTAGTTCCCGAGGCTGTTTGTTCTTGTCAATGAGGTGTTCAAGGACCCCCTGAGATGCTGGTAGTAGTACAACACGACATGGTGACAGGCGCGCAACGGTGTCCGAGTCTAGGTCCTCATGCTTCCCTGCGTTGCCATGAATCGCCAGCCTAGGTTCTCGAGATTTGCTGGGGTGTGCTCTGGGTCGTAAATGCGCCGTGTCGTCGCCAATGTGGGTGTGCGTGCAAAGCAGGAGATTGTGCAGATAAGTCGAACGAGGGTCAGCTCTTCTAGAGGCTGGTCCCCTCGTCGTTTATTGATGATCCTGAGACTCTTCAAGGACCCATAGAAAATTTCTGAAAAGCTCTGTTGTAGCAAGCCTTGCGTCGATTGGTCTTGACAAGTACTCCAGAAGACGGAATACAGATGAGTGCGAGTACACTTGCTTGATGACCCTTCCCTGGTGTTTGGAAAGGAAGCGTGCGTCTGGGAGGGGTGCCTATAACTCTTTCGATGGTATTCGAGCTTCGTTTAAGCGGGGCAGGATAATGTAGGTGGTGCTTAGACTCGTTGGAAGCATCGAGTTGCTCTTGCTTCGACTCTCGAAGCGTGTTTGACGGTCAACGTGCGCGAGATTGCGTTTTGGGGGCTTGTGTAGCTTGGGATGCGGGACGGTAAAGCGTGTCGCAATGGTTGAGCAGTGGTATAAGTGGGAAGAAGAGCCTTTAGTGGTTGTTCTAGTAGGCATGAATACGGCTGCTACTAGAGGAAAGTGAAGAAGAGATTTGAATGTGGGAGGTGAGGGACCCTGAGAAAGTTGTACTCATTCCTCGTCCTTTTAAACAAAATCCAATGACGCCAAGTAGGTATTAAGTAAGAGTGCCTACTCTGGTGAATAGTGGTAACGCGCACGACGCCACTTCTTCCCTTGAACGTCTTTGTTTCGAAACTCTCTGGAATGACGAGTCAGACGGGTCTATCTCTTTGTGACGGACCCTGGCGAGAAGCGAGAAGATCTAGGGGTTTCAACTTTTCTTTGTGCGTTCCAAACTTAAAACTTAAAATTTTACAGTGTCGGTCGCTCGAAAGACTCGGGAAGGTTTTTTTTCTGAATTCTGTTCTAGCTTGGGACTATTGAGGTATCGGTCCTGGCAGTCTCGTACAAGTGTAGCTAAAGTATGCTCGGCTAGTCAGCCGTCCAAGGCAAAGTTTTTCTTACTACTTCCTTTGTAAAGAGCTATTTATTACAATTGGGCACTGGAGAAGTGGAAATGAAGCGGCTACACAGGGTCCGTTTCTTTGTTCTTTGTTTCTTGATCTTTCTACTTCTCTTTCTCTTCCCGTGTCAAAGAGTTCCTCTTTCTCAAGACTCAAAAGGTGAGGACCGTCACAGTGAGGCCCAGGGACGAGTACTATGGAGAAGACCCTGAGTGCCCGAGGAGCGGTTCTGGTAGCATAGACAAAGTTACTATGTATAACGAAATTTAAGCTCGAGCCCCGGGTAAAGTACTATCGAGACCCCGGAAACAGCTGTTGCTTTGAGGTGGGGCAGCAAGTCGAAACGACGTGCGAAGAGTGCATCGGCATTAACCGAACTAAACCCGAAAAAATTCTCACCCCTGAGAAATGTCGTCAGAATGTATGCGCGTGTTTGCCTGAAGCGTTGATTGAATGATCTTTGCGTTTGCGTTCGCCAAGGCTCTTGCCGCCAATCGCATCGCATCAGGGCAACCTGGCGGGTGTTCCTAGGTTTTGCATTTTCGTGGCGTTCTTCGCGGGTCCTCCTCGTCGTTCCTATCCTGCATGACTATACTTCTTGAATCTTGAATATCCCTATTTCTTAGCCTTGTTCGAATCCTATTGCACCATCCAATCGTATCGGCGAATCGTACATCCACGACTAGGACTGCGAATCTACGACTAGGCCGCGTTATAACATTAAAATGTACCACTTCCCTTCAACACACGCTCCCCCTTCGTCGTCCTCGTCCTCTTCCTCGAATGCAACCCCCAACACCCCCAACCCCTCATCAAGCGCAGCAGGATCAGGCCTCAACGCAACCCAAACCAAACAGTCTTCGAACCCGCTCTTCCTCAGGATCGAAGAAGAGCTGCACGACGCACGGAGAGTACGTGAGTACGGCCAAGAAGAGGATCTAAGGCTCGCTTTGGATATGGTCATTGGCAGGGTTAACGAGTTGGTGAGTCCATCCTCTGCTTCTGCTCTGTATGTTGTTTTCGGGGGTACTGACAACGACGATGCGCATGAATAAACCCAGTCGACGACCTTGAGCGAAGCATATAAAGCTCAAGCGGAACTGGAGCTCCAGCTCAACGTTGCCAAGTCGAATTTGCAGCTGGTCATCATGAACAACGAGATGCTTGAAGAGGCGTTGAAGAAGAATAGTGGGGGAGGTGCGGCGAGAGATGTTGGCTGGCGGAGAGGCGGGGCCTATGCGAGCTCGAATTCGAATGTACGTGTTCTGTTCGTGGTCGCTCTGGGTCACGGTCATGGTTTATTTCTATTTCTATTCCATCTTCGCCTTCGTTTCATTTCATTTCATTCGTTTCGTTTCGTTTCGATCTTTTCACTTCCCTTCGTCTATATTACTTTTATCGTTAAACTGATCTTTACCACTCAGCCGAACCTTGAACGATCCCAATCAGTCGATTACCCGCCCGACTCGCCCGCTTCAGCAGGGACGGAAACCCGGTTCTTCAAGTTCCGCTTCTCTGGTAACAGCAACAGGGACAGCAATGCCTCAGGATCTGGGAGACCCTCAAGTAGTCGGCCTTCGACGCCTATCGCTAACAACAGCAACATTACCCGCTCGCCCAACCCAAACGCACATTTAACTTCGCCTTCGATGCCTTCGCTTTCTCACTCCTCTACCTCCAATGCTACCTCCACCTCTACAGGAGCTTCGACATACGGAAGCCTAGAAGACGAACTCGAGCAGACGAAACGTTCCCTTGAAGAACTCGCGCATACTAGACGTCAGCTGGAGGAACAGTTAGCGCACACGAAGGTCAAGTTGGAGGAGGAGCTGGAGAAGGAGAAAAAGGCGCGGAAGAAGGCCCAGGAGGAGAAGAGTGCGTTGGAGGATGAGGTTGAGGCGTTGAGTCAGGCTTTGTTTGAGGAGGTGAGTTTGCTTTTCGTGTTGTTTAGAGTTTACGTCTCTTGCTTCTGGTCATTGTTTTGGTTGTCTGTGGTTGTGGAAGCGGAAGCGATAGTGGTGTTTTCATCCTGATTGTGTTTTCGATGTCTTTCTGGTGTCGGTCTTGGTTCCGTTTGGTGTGATGCCATGTCAATGGCCACCACGATTTTCGAGTTTTGGCATCTATGATTGACGAGGGTTTTGAACCTCGACACTTGAGACCTTCGCTCCCGAGTGTTGTTCCGCCGTCCATATCCATTGCCCAGTTGCCCCGCATCGGCTTGTTGTACCTCTTGGTACCCGCTGTTTCGAACTTTGGCGCCGGGCCTTTTTCGCTATTTTTGAATCCATTCTTTCTCTACCTCCCTCCTCCGGTAATTTATTCTTCTTCATGCTCACCCTCTCTTTCGAACAGGCGAACAAGATGGTTGCGCAGGAACGGATGAAGCTTGCAGAGACGGAGGAAGAGTTGAAGGAGACGAGGGCGGAGAAGGAGGCGTTACAGAGAGCGTTGAGACTTTTGCATGGGGAGCAGGAACGGATGCGGGTTAGTTCTGCGCCGCCGGGGGGTTCTGCGATGTCTGGGGTTGTAGGCTCTGGGTTACATACTCTGATAAGCGCAGGATCCGGAGAACGAGATGAGGAAGGACGTTTGAGAAAGTCGAGTTCGGAGTTTTCGTTGGTTTCTGCGTCGGGTGTTGATGCGGATGTGGAGGGGAGGTCGAGGTCGAGGAGCAGTTCGAGGGTTGGTGTGAAGAGTGTGCCTGGTTCGCCGAGGTCGTCGTATGGTGCTGGAGAGAGTGAGAGTGGGGAGCGGTGGTATAAGCCTGCTCCGACTTCTCTTTCTCTTGAAGGTGGTCGGGCGGGGGATGTGGATCCGGTTAATAACGAGGGAAAGCGGGAAGAGGATCAGGATCGAGATCGAGATGAGACAGAGGCAGAGTCGTATCCTACCCCGCGATACGCCCCGCCTTCTCTTCAACCGGAGGCTCCCTCGAGTCTGGGTGCAGGTGGGAGCGAGAGGGTGAGCATGGGTATGGCGTTTACGGACGAGCCGTCTCCGTGGGCTGATGTACCCAGTGCGGGCCATTCGAGGAGCGGGTCTTTGGCTGGGGACGTGTCTGCATCTGTTTCTTCGGTTGGGGCTGTGGTAGATGGAAGTTCAAGTTCGACTTTGATAGTGGATGGAGGGAAGGGTATGGGAGGAGAGGCGGGAGGAGGAGGATCGGGCAAGGTGGCAACGCCGCCGCCGCAAGTGTCTAGCCGAGATGAGGTAACGTTGGGTGGGGTGTATGCTGCTGCGTATGCTGGGATTCGGTAGGCGCGCGGGTTAGAGTGCGCTTGTCTCGGGTGCAAGTTGGGGTTTGGTATGAGGGGCGATGGTGGGATGGGGGAGATACCTTGAAGGATGGGTGATTGTTATCGTTACTGATTGTACATGAGGAGAGGAGGGGAGAGGGGAGAGAGGGAAGGAGATGTATTCCTCTGGATAGGATTATGGATTATGGATTGTCGTTAGCTTTAGTTAGAGTTGATAGTTTTTAATTTATTCTTGCGTATGTGGCATACATGAATTATTGTTGGACCGTTAAGTTTTGGTGACGTGGACTGTGAACTTTGTGTCCTCGCGAGTCTCTAATCATACTTGCATATGTAGAGACCGGGAACTGCCTGGGTGCAGATCCAGCTCACTTTATATGATTGTCGGCGCCTATTCCCCTTATTCCTTATATATTGGAGTTTGTTTGTGCAGAAAACCTTTACATAAATAACATTCTGTACCTACGATATATCGACAGTGCTATGGACTTCACGCCCGTTCACTTACAATCCATTCACAATCCATTCATTTTCTTCTTCGCACTCTCTACAACTACAAGCCTATGCCTATGCGTCTGGATTGGTAAGATGTGTTCTTGACTGGGAGTTGGTATTATCATATGAACGAAGAGTATGCGTGCGCATAAAGCGCATTGGACCTGAGAGTTGCCCAAATTCGGTTTGGGAAGTGTGGGTGTGACGGTTTAGAGACCGGCGTTGCAAGACTCTGATGAGAACTAGGTGGGGTGCTAGAGCCTGTTGTAATATGTAATAAACATTAGTACTATGGCCTGAGGGTTTGCATTTCTTGGCTTGGTGATGATCGATGATCTTGGACGTACCGTAGAAGAGAGCCATAAGATCCTGATGAAGTAGATGGAGGACAATTTGCCCAAAAAGATCGCGCAGCTTAGAGCTCCGAGTAGTGCTGCAGGTAGGAACGCTTCGAGGAGAATGGTGCTTGCTGTGTCGTATATGGTGGTGTGGTGGGTAGTAACGCTTTTTGGTGTGTTGTGTGGGGTCTTGGCGTTAGCGTTTGCGTTTGCGTTCGTGCTCGTGTTCGGGGTCCTATTGGGAGAGACTATGGGATTACCGTCGTGACGGAAGGTACTGTTGGCGTTGCACAAGGTACTCCTTGAACTTGACATGTCGGAATCGGAATGCACGATGAGCAAAAGATACTTGGCTTTGATAAGACGCGTTGTGAGTGCGGCTGTGACCATGATGTTGGCGAGGACAGAGAAGGCGATGCCGGCTAGGCCGTACCCAAATACCTCTGGTCCGTACCCAGATACCTCTGATCGTGCAGTAGTTCGATTGGAGTGGACGATTCCGATGATGGTCATCGCTATTGTGATTTGGGATTTGTATTTGAGTTTGTGTTGGAGAAGGAAGAGATCAACGCCTGGGATGAGCATGAGCCAGAAAGATTGGCGTACCTATGGATGCGGGAATTAGGAGAGCGATGGGTGCGTAAACAAGTGGTGTGTCAGAGTATACAAGGTAGCAGCGGTATATCTGGTCATACACAGCACACAGTGCAGTATATTCATTTAGTCATGTCAGCCGGTGCTTCGGAGCTTAAGCTTAAGGCCTTAAGGTGTAAACGGACACGTACCATCAAGATATCAGCAATATAGATGATACCATAGATCAAGTACACACTTGCTCCATCCACCGAATAACACACTCTCTCCTCATTGAAGCTGCACGAGTTGCATGTACCAGATATCTTGAATATGTAGGAAATTATGTAGAGGATGGTTAGAGTGATGTAAAGGAGGGATAAGGTGAATGTTGGGATTAGGAAACGTTTATTTGAGATTGTTGGGGCGGGCATCAGCATCTTGCTGGTAGCAGAGTGCACCCGCCATTGAAGCCGGATAATTCGGGCAGAGATTTGGAACAACAGTACTGAGAAATCAAGCTTAACAGCTGCACGCAACAACTTGTAATAAGAATTAGAGGTAAGCTTACCGGAAGCCACGATTAGTATTGAGATGCATGCGAGGTCGTCGGTGACAACGCGCACCGAGACGGTGACTGATTTGTCGCACGAGCCAGCTGTGGTCGTGGTGTTTCCCTTGGAGAAGTAGAAGTCGGAGGAGTAATCGACGAGTCTGTGGTGCCAGAATCCCTGAAAAGCTTCCATCGAGACCTTGTGTCTCGGGTGCGATGATATCAAGTATAAGGGGAGCTCAAGAGATACCTTTGACACGGTAACGCTATTATACACCCCTCTTGATCGTCTACTATCTATGGGTATAAGGTTTCATAACCTTCTATCTAAAGATCATCACACGAAGGCAAAGACGAGGGTTCTTCAACAGATTGTTGGAAGGGAGATCAGAGAAGGTAGGTTGAATGTTCTAGTTGCTGATGTTTCTCTCTACCTGGTGTTCTCACTCTCGCACACCGTGGGGACCAGCCTTGATCACGTCCGTTGCCAACTCCCACTTTCGATAATTTGTCGGCGCCTATCTCGTGGCGTGACGACACGAAATAGCAAAGAATTGATGCTGGGAACTTTGCATCATTCATCATGGCGATAGACCTTCAGGATAGCACTAGTACTGAATATGGGCGTGCAAGATCCCCAGTTTGGAGTAACAATGCAGTCCTTGGTCACAGAAACATAATGTCCACTCCAGAACGCACTGGGATCGAAGGCGCCTTCACTTCGGGCGGCAGCACAGGACAGCTCAGGCCAATTAATTATTATTATTAAAGCCCTTCATAAGCCATGTATGGTTCCGATATAACGCAGTCCTGCGAGCCTGAACTCTCCATAGAGTGCCCGGAGTCTCAGAGACATTCTGTGTCTCATATTAGACTAGGACTGGATTCCTCAAGAACTCGTCGAGCGTCGAGCGCCACTCTGTTCCGTCTTTAAAATTCGGACGATGATATGATAAAGGCACCTATAAGATGATGTTTCTTTTGTCAGCGCACAAAGAGGGCTCTTGTCTTCAGGGGCCTTGACTTGACAAAGAGATAAGGGTTTGAAGCATACGACAATGGGAATTAGCGGTATAAGCTTTGTAAAATGCAAGGAGTTCGAATGGGTCGATGGTGCATATGGGCGCACACAAAGACATGAAGACTTTAAACAGAAGGCCTAGATTCCTTTCCTTAAGACCTAGGGTGGGCACTTGGCGATGAGGCATTGCTTAAAAGGATGGGAGAACGACGACGAAACCTCAGCCAACGCCCCGCCCTCCCCCCTCACATCCTCTCTTACCTCGTCCTAGTTCTCTCTCGGACGGTCTCACTTGCTTTTTCCATACCTCCGCAGCTGCAAAGTTGTCGCCAATGTTCAAGAATCGCAATTCACATCGGGCCTACTTAAATACGCTCCCACTTATGCCGCTGCTTACACCGACTATAATCGTGAGTATAACAAACTTGAGGTGTTATCTGTCATTCACACAAGCCACTCCTCACGGTGTTGTGCCACTCGTGCACTTTCTCCAGCTCATTTTACCTGGTTTCTACACCCTATTAGCGCACCATGCTTACATCCCTACCTCCAGTCAAAGGTAAGCAGAATATCGCCCAGGCCTATCAATACCAACTGATGTCCCTAATCATTCACTGTGGTTCGACGCTAACTTTCTTCGAATTTCTGTGCCCTGGCGTTCTCAGCCGTGTGGCTATTCCGCGGTACATGCCAGGGCATCCAGTCACCTCTCGCCAGTACAGGTGCATACCGCCGTTGACAAAGACTGTATCAATGCTGGTTGCAATGGGTGAGATATTGCTGGAGCTCCACGGTCCAACGCTTGCATGGGCGGTCTGGTGGGCGTTGGTATATGACGGAGTCGGTAACGTGTAGCAGGACGGTCCACGAGCCGCGGTGAAGTGACATACAGGCTGTTGAAATCCATATATGCCTGTCCACTGGCCACCATCGACAAAGGGTGCGACAGGCCCCACCTTAATCCCCCCTTGACCCGGGCCTGTACCGGGGACACAAATGCGGGGAATCGGCCCGGGTGGATACTTCGATACTTCTTCACGGGTTCCCTACGCTGACCGCCACCTTGTCCGGCGGCCGTACTAGTCTAACTGGTAAGTATAAGTGGAATGTTATTCCTGTTGATTGCCACTCACACTCATTCCAACCGCCATTGTCTCCCTGCACCCTTCGTTCGTGCCGTCACTTACACTGGCCCACCTGTAGCGGTCATGATCACGGGTTCCCTATACTGACCGACACCTTGCCCGGCTGCCCTATTACTCCAACGGGTAAGTAGAATTCTATGTGTTTGTGTCGTCACTTACAATGATCCAAAATGGTAGTCGTCACGAGGTCCCTACGACCGACACCTTGTGCGCTTGCCCTATTATTCCACCGGGTAAGTAGAATGTTATTGTTCGAGAGTTCGTTGCCACTCACGCTCATTCCAACCCCCCCGTTGTCTCCCTGCACCCTTCTCTCCGCATCGCCGTCTGAACAGCACGCACCCTATGTACCAACTGGCGACTATGCCAACGTCGGATGCCAGTGACACCGAAGATGAACAGGAGCCACAGTACTTCATATACCAGGACACACGGAGACCAGAGCAGGCTCGGTGCCTCCTCTACGATGTATATATCCCGCTGGACTACATCCCCCATCGCACACCATACGATGTTATCCAAGCACACATCGAGTGCGGGATCCATCGACGACCTCGAATTTATGGTAAGTCCTCTATTTGTGGTCACTGACGGGATGTAA
Source organism: Coprinopsis strossmayeri (assembly GCA_900156845.1). Taxonomy (NCBI): domain Eukaryota; kingdom Fungi; phylum Basidiomycota; class Agaricomycetes; order Agaricales; family Psathyrellaceae; genus Coprinopsis; species Coprinopsis strossmayeri. Next base: position 22,584 of record FTPT01000097.1, read on the forward strand.
CTCATTGATTTCGCATCCAGCAGGTCGATGTCGATGAAGAGTTTGGGGCGCCCGTCGCGGATGACGTCCCCATCCTCAACCCATTGGTGGTGCGTATCTGTCCGATTTCTTGGTATTTTATCATCAGTGAGGGAGAATGGACTGACCTTATGCACCAGACCCTGAATCCAGGCCCAGTATGCGAGTATGCCCGCCGTACCGACACCGCGCGGCGGTCATATCGCAGGGGAGGGCCGTGAAACGGTAAGCATAACCTTCTTCCTTGGATACACAACACATTAATGTACTGTTGTGACGATGATAGGCTTCTCGAAACGGTCCTGTACCCAACGGGACTAGAATGGAACAACGTAAACCCACTCAGCTCCGAGCAGCTCCTGGAATCAATGACTTCAGGGCCCAGGAGCTCGTCGATGTACCCTGTCCTCTTCAGTCCCGTGCTGAGTCGTCGAGACCTGTCGGTGGCTTGGTGTACGATGAAGGAGATGCAGAGCACGATAATCGCTCGCGCCATAATATTCTCCGAAATTTATTTTGATTAGATAATTTATAGGGGTATCCTCGGCCCTTGCTGGTTTCGACTTTTAGTTGCCTCTTCTCTGTTGCATACGTTGCTTATTGCTCTCCTGGTAGACTCTAGTTTATTAAATCATGTATACCATTGCATAATATTGACTTCCCGCCTGAATGGTTACCAATTGAGATAAATACTGGCTAAACTGCCCTACTTCTGGTTGCTTTAAAAGTGGGATGGGAATCGCGCCGTGAACACCCTACTCCCTACACCCTACAACCCTGCCCCAAATGAGATAAAACGCAGTTGCAAACACCAGAACACCGTATAGGACACCAGCCTCAATTCACTTGACCAGCATGGCCTACACACAATTTACAAAATCGCACGGTAGACAGGACAACACGAACACGACAGTGGGTTCAGGGACCGCCCATACACCAACACCGTACACCCACCAGTAACCAAATGAGAAGTTATAGTTCGTATCGCTTTGTGATATCAGCCTTTGGAAGGACACGACTTAATGGGATATTGGCATAAGGTTTTTGGGAATTCCTGCTGAGACCCGTGGGGCGTGGTAACTATGCATTTGGGACACCATGTTAGTACTTGGTCCTTCGGTTGATTCTACTGAATGCCCTGGAGCAAGCCATTGGTTTGGAGATACAAGCAACATGGGGAGGGACGTACTGCGATGAATGATTCCTGGACCAAATTCATCATACTCTTGTTTAGAGCACCAGAGATTATGGAAGATGCTGAGGGAAGCAAGGATAGAGCCCCCGATCCAGACCGAGTACTTGCGCTCGAGAGGAGCAATAATCTTGACCTAAAATCTTGTCAGATTACGCAACACAATGGCACAGAGAAAGAAGACACACCCTGATGCTAGACGGCGCAAGGCTGAGCAACTCCTTCCGGATGCGGTCCGCGGCACCAGAGAACATGGTGGTACCACCGAGAGGACAACATTGGCGTAGAGGTCGCGACGGATATCCATATCGCATTTGGATATGGAGGTGTAAACGAGCTCGTGAACACCAGCAGCTTCAAGTCCGAGGAACCAAGGCTGGAAGATCGCTTGGGAGCACGGAACCTAGATATGAAGGCACAGAATATTGTTAGTAAGTCCTAACAACGTCACTTCGGTCGCGTAACCATGCCAGCGGGGAGCAGTATGCGAAGAGAAAGCTTGAATATAGCGGACAGACGCACCGTTCATTTCCAATTGTGATAACTTGACCATCGGGGAGTTCGTAAGACTTCTTCGATGAAGAGGACTGAGCGGCAGTCTGAATCTCCTGATCAAAATCCAACGCGACATCACAAAGCTTCTCCTTGATCTCCCTGACGATTTCGCACTCAGAAGTGGTAGTAAATGAGTATCCCCTTTCTCCTAAACACTTGATCAGATAGTCCGTCAAGTCGCGGCCAGCAAGGTCCAGTCGAAGGATTGCATGAGGCAAAGTAAACCCTTTCGTAGATCGGGACGGTATGGGTTACACCATCCCCCGAGTCTAAGACGATACCGGTGGTGCGACCCGAGGTGTAGAGAGCCAAGACATTCGGGATGGCAACATAGGATGCAGGAGCAATGAACGTTTCAAACATAATCTGGGTCATCTTCTCCTTGTTGGACTTAGGGTTAAGCGGAGCCTCGGTGACGAGAATGGGATGCTCCTCGGGTGCGACGCGGAGTTCATTATAGAATATGTGGTGCCAGATCTTCTCCATATCATCCCAGTTGGTGACTCTACCACGCTCGATGGGGTATTTCAAAGTGAGGATGCCGCGCTCAGCCTGGGCTTCGTCGCTGTTACAGGTTTGATTTCATTAGGTGAGTGTTTAGGGCAAACATAAGGGAGAACGCATGCGCACCCGACGTATAAATCCTTCCGGCCCATCCCAACCATGATGCCCTCGTGACGGGGGCGGCCAACCATAGATCTGAATATCGGATTTGAAGGTTTAGGGAGACACGAGAATGCGGAACGATCAATATACATACGGGAAAACAGTTCGAGGGGCATCTTTGTCTACAGTTTTGAGTCGCCTTAGCGTCTGCCCTTGTGATAATGTAGTGTCTAGTAAATCCCTACCAGCAACTAAAAGTAGGCGTGGGAGGTTAGTTTCGAGCATGTCCAACGCACAAATGAGACGTACAGCCAGCCTTGCATACTCCAGATCCATTGTCAATAACCTATAGCAAACTTAGTTAGGCTGAGATTGAATTGTCGGAGGCTTACGATTGCAGCGATTTCTTGCTCCATCTTGGAATGATACACTTATCAAGGCTGGAGTTGAAGCTTTCTTGTCGATGATACTGTTGTTGATGATCAAGTTGGAGATACTGCACGACCACGTATATATGCGGTCCAGCTTGCCCTGCGGAATGACCTCTCTGGCGCGCTCCATCAATATAACGGAGCGACTTGACAGGATGTTAAGTTATGACTACGACAGACAAGTAGACGCCCGCAGTGTCGTCAAATATAGTAAGTCTTCAGCGTGTTCGGGATGTCGTACAACATTGACAGTCTGGCGCTGAGAACCGCCTTTCATAACCTAGAAAAGCTGTGTATAGCATTGTCTGGCCGTCTCAGTACGTCGTATGCGTGGCTATGTTGGGCTGCTGCAGTTTCCCAGTTCGAAGCAGAACTTCAGAGTGGTCAGGCCATCCAACTATGGTTATTGAGGGGAGAAGATCGCCAAGCAAAGCCTTTCCATTGACCTAGTAAGCACCTATAGACACATCCGATTTTCGTCGTGCCGTCCATAAGGGCTCAACAATCGGCGTCGGAGCGAAGCCTTTGGTGCCCAGCGGGTATAAAGAAGTTCAATCAAGACCGGTTGATCTCCAGCTGGACCTGAAAGGGAAATCGAATTGAATTGCCCAAGACACGACTCGAGGAACGACAACTCGAAAACCAAGCAAATTCACCTCCCGAGCCTTCTTCCTTGCCTTCCTCTCCTTCTCCAGCTCCTCCAACTTAACCATCGTCTGCGCTAGCCGTTCCTTCATTTGACGTCTAGTGTGCGCGAGTTCTTCGAACAAACGCTTCGTCAGCTTGAGTTCGCCTTCGAAACTCTCGTTTGTGGAAGTTCCTATATAGGTGGAGGTAGTGCTAGATGTTGAGTTAGAGTTGGAATTAGGGACGATGGAGAGTGAAAAGGTGAGAAAGTGAGGGCATCGAGGCAATATCAAATGGGCGTCCACAGTCAGGTTAGGCGAGCAAGTGCTGTTACTGCTAAAGCTAGATGTCGAAAGTCGGCTCGAGGGTCTCCCAGATCCAGGCATTGTTGTCCCTGTTGTTGCTACCAAAGAACTGGAACTCAAAGAACCGGCTTTCCATCTCCACTGAGACGTAGTCGATTGATTCGGACTGTTCGAGTTTCGACTGAGGTGGTAAGGATCAGTTGAAGGATAAACGAATATAAAGATGAAATAAACAAAAACAAGAACTATAATACAACACGTACATTGGAATTCGATTTCGCATAGGCCCCGACCCTCCCCCAAAAACTTTCTTCAATGTCTTTTCGAGTATCTCATTGTCCATAATGACGAGCTGAGAAACATTAAGTTGGAGCTCGAGTTCCGCTTGGGTCTATACGCTTTGCTCAGAGTCGTCGACTGCATCCATCTATTCATGGCCATCGTTGGTCGTCAGTATTCTCGAATAACATACAGAGCAGAGATACATTCACCAACTCACTCCCAATGACCATATCCAAAGCGACCCTCAGACCTTCCTCCTGGCCGTACTCCCTTGCTCCCGGCGCATCGGGCAGCTCTTCCACAATCTTAACTCCGAGAGAAAGAGACAGTTCGAGGACTGTTTTTTGCACTGGATTGAGGCCTGATCCTGTTGCGTTTGACGAGGGATTGGGAGTGTTGAGGTTTGGAGAGCGGGTTGAATTCGAGGGGGTTGAGGTTGAGGATGGGGTGAGGAGGTTGTAAAGTTCTGGTCCTGGTCCTGGTCATTGATGTATAATTTGCCAATATGATAGGATTCAAGCAAGATTAGAATAGGGATACGCAAGATCGAGGAAATATATAGGAATGACGAGGACCGCCAAGAACGGTACGAAGATGGGAACAAAAAACGCCAGATTGCTAGTGACAAGAGGCGAAGACAAATGCAAGCAAATATGCACATACGTACTGACGACGTACCTCATGGGAATTGTCGGATGTGGTTCCCACTATTCCAAGTCTTGAATGTATTGTTCAAATGAAGGTGCTTGTTGGTTCAGGTGTTTACCTGAATCTCCTTCCTGACTGTGTCTACAATATCCCAATGCATCACTGCTGTATGGGCACAGTGCGACGGTCATATCACAGAGGAGGGTCATGAAAAGGTAAGCATTGGATTCTTCCCGAGATACCCAACGATTCTATTCACGTTCCCGGCGATTGTAGGCCTCTCAGAACAGTCTGACACCCAACGGGCCAACCGTGAACAAAGTCTTATCCCATTGGACTCTGAGCGACTCCTAGGATCAATGATCCCAGGGCTCAAGAGCTCACCAACTAACCCTACTCCTTTCAGCCCCGTGCCGAGTCGTCCAGACCGATCGACGTCTTTGTGGACAATGCGGGAGATATGGAGCGCGATAACAGCTGGCACCATCGATATTCGGTATTTGTCTTGCTATGTAGCTTCGTTTCGTGCAAGGAGTCATGTAATTCAAGTTTGTCAGGATTGTCGGATAGTTATGCGGGCGTACCCTTTAAATTGGAGACAAGTTGTACATCTCCAGCGCATTCATATTCTTTCGATGGCTATTGATATATCACTGGTAAATTGACAGATTAATGTCACCCTGTTGCGATTCAATTTCTCCAACTAGGTCAGATATTCCGATGAGAAAGACAACAATTTACATACCGGCCGCGGGAGAGAGGGCCTAATGATGTCTGTGGATGGATAAAATATCCATGACAGGCGAGGCAGGGGGACAATGCTACGGTGGTTGAAACCGGGGTGCGATCCCGAAGCGAAACCGGTTATCAAGAACGTATCTGACAATTCAGCAATAAGTGGAACAAGGGCAGTCGGCGGGCCTTTTAGAAGGTTCCAAGATCCTCCTCATTGAGGGTTCAGGGTCGTGAACCGTCACTGGGAAAAAATCGAGTCATACCGTGGCAACCTGCACCATGAGAATTCTCCCATTGCTTGATAGACGGTGGTTGGGTCTTATCGCCTCGTGTTCGGTGCATACCGAGAAGTCAGATAGAGTAAGCGCCAAAGCGATGTTCAATTTCGCTTAAAAGGCCGGATGATTGGTTGCCCCTTTTTCAACTGACCACCCCATCTTCCCTCTCCTTCTCTTGTCTTGCGGTATCCCCTTCTCCAATCGCTGTCTACCACTAATGCCAGTCAGTATTTTATTCTATATGTTTGTGTTGTCACTTACACCGGCCCACCGGTAGTCGTCACGCGTTGCCTACGCTGACAGGCACCTTGTGCGCCTGCCCTATTACTCCAGCAGGTAAGTAGAATGTTGTTCGAGTTGGTGTTGCCACTCACGTTCATTTACCCGTCACCCTTCACTTCGCATCACGATCTCAACAACAGGCACCCTTTATACCAACTAGCGACAATGCCAATGTCGAGTGCCAGTGACCCTGGAGATGAGGAGGACCCACAATATTTCATCTACCAGGACCCCCGGCAGCCAGATGAGGCCCGATGCCTCCTCTGCGACGTAAGTATCCCGCTGTACCACATTTCCCCAGGTCGCACGCGATACGACGTCGTCCAAGCGCACATAGAGTGCGAAATGCATCGACGCCCGTTTGTGGTGTTCGACAGGAGTTTGAGCGACCTCGATTTCATAGTAAGTCTTCTATTTGCATCTACTGACAGGACGTAACTAATTGATTTCGCATCCAGCAGGTCGATGTCTACGAAGAGCTTGGGGTCCCAGTCGCGGATGACATCCCTGTCATAAAACCATGGGTGGTACGTATCTATTCGACTCCTTGGTCTTTAATCATGAGCAAGGCAGATTGGGCTGACCATACGCACCAGATCTCGCAGACTTCATCGTCAAGTATGCCCGGCGTTTCGACATTGCGCGGCGGTCGTACCGCAGGGGAGAGCCGTGAAACGGTAACCATAATCTTCTTCCTTGGATAAATAACGCATTGACAAACGGCTGTGGCAATCGTAGGCTTCTCGACAAGGCCCCGTACCCAACGGGGCTGAACAAAAACAAAGAAAACCCACTCAACCCGGAGCAGCTCCTGGAATCAATGATTTCAGGGCTCAGGAGCTCGTCGATTCACCCTGCTCTCTTCAGTCCCGTGCTGGGTCGTCGAGACCTGTCGATGGCTTGGTGTACGAGGAGGGAGATGCAGAGCGCGATAATCGCTCGCGCCATCGATTTAGGCTTCGCAATATCTTCTCGTTTCTCCGAAAATTATTTTGATTAGGTAACTTATAGGGGTATCCTCGGCCCTTCATATAGTCTCAACTTTTAATCTCTCTTCCCCGTTGCACACTTCGGTTATCGTTCTTCTGGTTTATTTTATCAAGTATGGCATAGCATAATATTGATTTATTGACTCAACAGTTACGAATTGAGAGCTTGAGAGATAAATACTAGCCAAACTGCCCTGCGCCTAATAACGAGACTGAAGGCCAAAACACAGTTCTTAACACCCGATCACCGTATAGAGGCACCAGCCTTCATTAAATTGACGAGCATAGTCTAAACACAATTTACAAAATCGTGCGGTAGACAACATGAACACGACACCGTATACAGGGACCCGCCCACATAAACAAATGAGAAGTTATAGTCCATATTGCTGGCTGCGATCAGCCTTTGGAATTATACGACTTAAAGGAATTCTAGAACCGAGTCTTTAGTTCGTATATATCCCATGGTCAAGGCAACAGGCAAAGGACGTACTGCGATGAACGATTCCTGGACCAGATTCATCATGCTCTTGCTTAGAGCACCAGAGATTCTGGAAGGTGCTGAGGGAACCAAGAAGAGAAAATCCAATCCAGACCGAGTACTTGCGCTCGAGAGGAGCAACAAGCTTGACCTAAAACTTTCTCGTCAGATCAAGCAACACGATGGTACAGAGAAAGAACACGCACCCTCATGCTAGACGGCGCAAGGCTGAGCAGCTCCTTCTGCATGCGGTCCGCAATACTAGGGCACATGGTGGTACCGCCCGAGAGGACAATGTTGCCGTAGAGATCGCGACGGGTGTCCATATCGCATTTGAAGATCGAGTTGTAAGTGAACTCGTGAGCACCAGCAACTTCAAGTCCGAGAAACGAGGGCTGGAAGATCGCTTTGGGAACACGGAACCTGGATATGAAGAAACAGATCATCGTTAGTAAGTTCTCACAACATCATTTCGGTCGCGTAATCACGCCGGTGGGCAGCCGTATGCAAAGACAAAGCTCGAATATAACAGACGGACGCACCGTTCATTACCAATCGTAATAACCTGACCATCGGGGAGTTCGTAAGATTTCTCCAACGAAGAGGACTGAGCGGCGGTCTGAATCTCCTGATCAAAATCCAAAGCAACGTAGCAAAGCTTCTCCTTGATATCGCGGACGATTTCGCGCTCAGCGGTGGTGGTGAACTGGTAGCCCCTTTCTCCTAAACGAGGATGCTCCTCAGGGGCGACGCGGAGCTCATTGTAGAAGGTGTGGTGCCAGATCTTCTCCATATCGCCTCAGTTGGTGACAATGCCATGCTCAATCGGGTATTTCAAAGTGAGGATACCGCGCTTGGACTGGGCGTCGTCGCTGTTGTGGGTTCGGGGAGTGTTCAGGCAGATAAGGGCGAAAACGTATCCGTACCCGACGTAGGAGTCCTTCTGGCCCATTCCGACCATGACGCCCTGGTGACGAGAGCGGCCAATGATAGATCTGAATAGGTAGTGAAGGTTCAAAGAGACGCGAAAATGCAGAAAGATCAAGATACGTACGGGAAAACAGCTCGAGGGGTATCGTCGCCTAGAGTTTTGACTCGTCTCAGGGTCTTCCCTTCAGGTAACAATGTAGGTCGAGTGAAATCTTACCAGCAACTGAATATAGAAACGGGAGACCAATTCTAAATTTAAACAAGATTTGAATAAGTGATTGAGACGTACAGCCAGCTTTGCCCATTCCGGATCCATTGTCAATCACTATAGTGAACTTGATTAGGCTGGGATTGAATTGTTGTACAAACGTGGAGGCTTACAATCGTAGCGATTTCTTCTTCCATTTTGAATGATTTACTTATCAAGGTTGAAGTAACTTGACATTTTCTTGTTGATTGCTGATCATAAAGTTGGAGGTGCTGGACGTTCACGTATATGTACGAACCAGCTAGGCCTGCGGTTCATCAAGCACCTCTCTGGCACTGTTACATTATGACTGCGACCAGAAGATAGACAAGTATGCATAAGTTCCTATAGAGTTGGAGCTAGAAGGGGCAGAGGCAAAGGTAGAGGAGTGAGAAAGCGATGCCATCGAAGGCGACGTTAAGTCTCTTTCGGGTTAGGCGAGCGCGTATTTTTGCTGTTAGAGTTAGGCGGCGAAGGGTGTCTACTCGATGGCCTGCCTGAGGCTTTGCTGTCCCTGTTATTGCTTCCGGGGAAGCACAATTTGAAGAACGTCTGCCCCTGCCGAAGCAGGGAAGTTGGAGAGGTGTAGTCGGCTGATTGGGATCGTTTGAGGTTCAGCTGGGAGCGGTAAGGATCAGATTAAGGATAAATAGACGAAGGCGAAGAGAAAGATCAAAACGAACTTCGAAATGAAATGAAACGAATAAAACGAAGGGAAGATGGAATAGAAACCACAATCAGAGCATGTACATTGGAATTCAACTTCGGATAGGCCCCGCCCCTCGCCAGCCAACCTCTCTTGCTGCGTTACTCCCGCTGTTCTTCAACGCCTCTTCGAGCATCGTGTTCATGATGACGAACTCCAAATGCAACTTGATGAGCTGGAGCACGAGCTCTGCCTTGGCTTTATACACGCTCAAAGTCGTCAATTGCGTTCATTCGTGCGCATGGTCGTTGTCCGTATCCTAGAAGGGGCATGTGTTGGAAGGGAGGATACATTTTGATCTTGTGACGTGGCCTTTCGTCCTAGTTCCTAGCCGGGGATGTAGATTGCGATACGATTCAAGCGAGAATAGGGACATTCAAGATTGAAAGATTAAAGCAGTATAGTCATTCAGGATAGGAACGACGGGGAGGACCGCGAAGAACGCCACGAACTTACGACTCGGAACCTTGACGCAAACGCGAAGATCATTCAATCAACACTGATGACACGTGCGAATTTTCGAGTTTGATTCGGTTAATGCCGATGGTGCCCTTCGAACGTCGTTTCGGCTTGCTGCTCACCCTCAAAGTCTAGCGCCTGAAGCTGAATCAAGAGTAGAAGAGGAATACCATTGAACTGACTTCAGAGACTTTGAAATAGCTCGTCGGTATCGCTCTTTATTCTTTGACGCTCCTATTCCTTTCTCCTTCTGCGTCGAGGGTCGAGCACTTGCTCTGTCTTAAAGACTCACAAGTAGACGACACCGCGAGGTCCAGGAACGAGTACCATGGGGAAGGCGCTGAGGGCCCGAGGAACGAGAGCTGGCACTAGAAACCGTTTTCTCCAAACAGCTGATACAGTTGAGGGCTGCGAGGACAGCTGGTACTGAAGATGTATGATCCGTGCAGATGAACCAATCAAGAGCACTAAAAAAAATTGCAGCTAAGACCGATATGTGGGAAAGAACACTGATCAGAGACCGCGAATTACAGCCATTGTGACAGTAACCGAACTGTCATATTGGCACCCTGCAAGATTTGAACGGTTTGAACGCAGGGTGGAGTAAGTGAGGGCCTGATGTTGCCACCGTCTTTCAACGTCTTTCAAGGGTCCTCATCATTACTAGTAGGGCAGGCGAATTGATACTGAGTACGAGGGGTTTCGGTGATGGGCTACGGATATGGGGAAGTTCAACGAATATGGTTGAGTGCTTGACTTACCCCGGGGAGCGTGAAACCCGTGACTGGACATGCTCTGGCATGATTGGTTGGCATATATCCAACGAAAATTGATACTGCGAACATATATCTTCCGCTTGCACAGGGCCTTTGTTCGAGTTAGTTGCCTCTCACGCTCATACCAACCGCCGTTGTCCCTGCACCCTTTACGCTGAACCACCCATATACGTCACGCTCGACCACATGCCCCCGGGCCCCCTCATACGATATTATCCAAGCGGACATCGAGGGCGAGATACATCGACGCCCGTTCATAGTGTTTGACAGGAGTCTGGCTGTGGTAGTTGAAATCGGGGCAGAGGCCTATAACAAAACAGGTTAGCAAGAAAATATCTGCCAATCCATCAGCAGAACAAGGACGATCGGCGGGCTTTTTAGAAGGTTCTAGGATTCTCTCTCATTAAGGGTTCAGGGTCGTGAACCGTCACTGGGAAAAAATCGAGTCATACCTTGGCAGCATGCACCATGAGAATTCTCTCATTGCTTGATAGACGGTGGCCGGGTCTTATCGCCTCGTGTTCGGTGCATACCGAGAAGTCGTATGGGGTGGGCGCCAAAGTGATGTCCCATTTCGCTTAAAAGGCCAGGTGATGGGTTGTGGCTTTTTCAACCAACCACTCACCTTCCCTCTCCCTCTTTTGCTTTTCCTTATCCCACTATCCAGGAAACCAACATCTCTACTGCCAATGCCGGTCAGTCAACTCTTGTATACGTTTGTCGTCACTTACATTGACGCCACCGTAGTCGTCGCGATTGTCCTATGCCGACCGCCATCTCGCACGGCTTCCCTATTACTCCTCCCGGTTAGTAGAATGTTGTTTAAGTTGGTTGCTGCTCGCGCTCATTCCAACCGCCATTGCATCCCGCATCCTTCGCTCTGCACCGTGGTATTAACAGCAGACATCCCATGTACCAATTGGCAACCATGCCGTTGTCTACTGACAGCGATGGGGAAGAGGTAGAGGACCCACAACATTTCATCTACCATGACCCACGGAGAACAGAGGAGGCCCAGTGCCTCCTCTGTGATGTATATATCCCGCTGGACTACATCCCCCCAGGCCGCACACCATACGATGTTATCCAAGCACACATCGAGTGCGGGATGCATCGACGCATCTTCATGGTGTTCGACAGGAGTCTCGACGATCTCGAATTTATGGTAAGTCCTCTATTTTTGGTCACTGATAGGATGTAACTGATTGATTTTGCATCCAGCAGGTCGATGTCGATGAAGAGCTTGAGGCACCCATCGCGGATGACATCCCCGTCATAGCGCCATGGATGGTACGTACCTGTCCGACTTCCTGGTCTTTTATCATCAGTGAGGGAGAATGGACTGACCTTATGCACCAGACCATCCAGGCTCCGTCTTCCAGTATGCCCATCGTACCGACGCCGCGCGATGGTCGTATGGCAGGGGAAGGCTGTGAAACGGTAAGCATAGCCTTGTGTCTTGGATACACAACACATGAATGAACTCTTGTGACACTCGTAGGCTTCCCGAAACGGTCCCGTACCCCACGAGACCGAAAGGAAACAACGTAAACCCACTCAGCTCCGAGCAGCTCCTGGAATCAATGACTTCAGGGCTCAGGAGCTTGTCGATGTACCCTGCTCTCCTCAGTCCCGTGCTGAGTCGTCGAGACCTGTCGATGGCTTGGTGTACGATGAGGGAGATGCAGAGCGCGATAATCGCTCGCGCCATCGATTTAGGCTTCGCAATATCTTTTCTTTTCTCCGAAGTTGATTCTGATTAGATAATTTATAGGGGTATCCTCGGCCCTTTATGGTTTCGACTTTTATTCACCTCTTCTCTGTTACATACTTCGCTTATGGCCCTTCTGGTAGACTTCAGTTTATTGTATCACATATGACATAGCATAATATTCATCTCTTGTCTGAACGGTCACGAATTGAGAGCTTGAGAGATATATACTATCCGAATTGCCCTGCACCCGGTGGTTATAGTAAAAGCTGCGGGACGAGAACTATGCCGTGAACAACCTACAGCCGGCAACCTGCACCTAACGGGACTGAAAATTAAAATATAGTTCTTAACACCAGATCACCGTATAGGGGCACCAGCCTTAATTAAATTGACCAGCATAGTCTATACACAATTTGCAAAATCGCGCGGTAGACAAAGGACAACACCAACATGACACTGTATACAGGGACCCGCCCACACACCAACACCGTACACCCACCGGGAACCAAATGAGAAATTATAGTCCGCATCGCTTTGTTATATCAGCCTTCGGAAGGACACAACTTAAAGGAATTCTATAAACGAGTTGTTAGTTCGGAGATGCAGCCAAAAAGGCAGGGGACATACTGTGATGAACGATTCCTGGACCAGATTCATCATACTCTTGCTTAGAGCACCAGAGGTTCTGGAAGGTGCTGAGGGAAGCAAGAATAGAGCCCCCAATCCAGACCGAGTACTTGCGCTCAAGAGGAGCCACAATCTTGACCTAAAACTTTCTCGTCAGGTCAAGCAACACGATGGTACAGAGAAAGAACACGCACCCTCATGCTAGACGGCGCAAGGCTGAGCAGCTCCTTCTGCATGCGGTCCGCGATACCAGGGAACATGGTGGTACCGCCCGAGAGGACAATGTTGCCGTAGAGATCGCGACGGACGTCCATATCGCATTTGAAGATGGAATTGTAAGTGAGCTCGTGAACGCCGGCAGCTTCAAGTCCGAGAAACGAAGGCTGGAAGAGCGCTTCGGCAGCACGGAACCTGGATATGAAGGAACAGGACATCGTTAGTAAGTCCTGACAACATCACTTCGGTCGCGTAACCATGCCAGCGGGGAGCAGTATGCGAAGAGAAAGCTTGAATATAGCGGACAGACGCACCGTTCATTTCCAATTGTGATAACTTGACCATCGGGGAGTTCGTAAGACTTCTCCAACGAAGAGGACTGAGCGGCAGTCTGAATCTCCTGTTCAAAGTCCAAAGCAACGTAGCAAAGCTTCTCCTTGATATCGCGGACAATTTCTCGCTCAGCGGTGGTAGTGAACGGGTAGCCCCTTTCTCCTAAACACTTGACCAGATAGTCCGTCAAGTCGCGACCAGCAAGGTCCAGTCGAAGGATTGCGTGAGGCAAAGTAAACCCTTCGTAGATCGGGACGGTATGGGTTACGCCGTCTCCTGAGTCTAAGACGATACCGGTAGTACGACCCGAAGCGTACAGTGCCAAGACAGCCTGGATCGCGACGTAGAATGCGGGAGCGTTGAATGTTTCAAACATGATCTGAGTCATCTTCTCCCTGTTGGCTTTAGGGTTAAGCGGAGCCTCGGTGAGGAGAATGGGATGCTCCTCAGGTGCGACGCGAAGTTCATTGTAGAAGGTGTGATGCCAGATCTTCTCCATGTCATCCCAGTTGGTGACAATGCCGTGCTCGATGGGGTATTTCAGGGTAAGGATACCGCGCTTGGACTGAGCTTCGTCGCTATTATGGGTTTTAGATTTCGTTAAGGGACCTTTTAAGGCGAACGGGAGTTACACCGGATGCGTACCCAACGTAGGAGTCCTTCTGGCCCATTCCGACCATGACGCCCTGGTGACGAGGGCGGCCAACGATAGATCTGAAAAGGTAGTGAAGGTTCAGGGAAATGCGAAATTGCAGAAGGATCAACATACGTACGGGAAAACAGCGCGAGGGGCATCGTCGCCTACAGGTTGAATCATCTCAGCGTCTCCCCTTCAGGTAGCAATGTAGTATCGAGTAGAATCTTACCAGCAACTGAATTTAGAAGCGGAAGTTTAGTTTTAAAAAGAGTATAAGTAGTGATTGAGACGTACAGCCAGCCTTGCACATTCCGGATCCATTGTCAATAACCTGTTGTAACCTTGGTTAGGCTGAGATTAAATTGTTGTACAGACACGGAGGCTTACGATTGCAGCGATTTCTTCTTCCATCTTTAATGACACACTTATCGAGGTTGAAGTAAGTTGAAGCTTTCTCGTTGATGATACTGTTACTGATGATAAAGTTCGAGATGCTGGACGTCCACCTATATATACGAACCAGTTAGGCCTGCGGAATATCATCAAGCACTCCCTGCCGTGCGCCATCAGTACAGCGGAGCGACTTCACAAAATGTTACGTTATGACTGCGACCGACAGATAGACAAGTAGGCGCTCGCAGTACGCAGCCGCAGTCGCCAAAAATAGCAAGGCTTCAGCTTGTTCGGGATGTCGTACGACATTGAGGTTTTTGCATTGAGGAGAGTATTTCATAACTTCGAAAGGTTGGGTATGGCGCTGTCTAGCCGTCCCAGTAAGCCGTATGCGTTGTTATGTTGCTGCGGTTTCGCAGTTCGAAGCAGAACTTCACAGTGCTCGGGAAACACAGCTGTGCACGGTGAAGGGGAGAAGGTCGCCAAGTAAGGTCTTGCCATTGCCGCAGCAAGTACTTGTACATAAATACAAACGTCGTACGGTCCAGAAGTTATAGGTGGGGCGTAACAAGGATCCAAGGGCCCAAAAATCGGCATTGGAACAATGCCTTTGGTGCGCAGGCTGAGCTCCAGCTGGACTAGAAAGGGAAATAAACCTAGTCGTACGAGTCCTGGTCCTGGTCCTGGTCGTGGATGTATAATTCGCCGATAGGATTCGAGCCACAATAAGGCTAGGAATATAAATATTCAAGATTGAGCAAGTATAGTCATGCAGGATAGGAACGACGAGGAGGACCGCGAAGAACGCTACGAACAGGCGAGCCCAAAAACGCCCGCCAGATTGCCAGATGCATTGGGGCAACAGGCGAACACAAACACAAAGACCATTCAATCAGCGCTGCAAGCAAACAAGCGCATACATACATACTGACGACATTCTCAGGGGTGAGAATCTTCGGAGTTGGTAGGGGTCATGCCGATGGTGCCGTTCGAACATCGGTTCCCCACCTTCAAAGCTTAGCACTTGGAACCGAGTCAAGAGTAGCAGATGAATATCACTAAACTGACTTCAGAGACCTCGAAATTCTTCAAGTCGGGTATGAACACACTTCTATGCTCTTTTTTCTCACTCTCTATGCTTCCTATCCGCTCCTCTTAAGAAGAGGTAAGACCGAAACCCCACAGCGGTTCTTCCCTTATAATATGTAGTAGCTTTGTCTTCAGGGTATTTCTCGTGATACCGGTCTCTGGCAGTCATGACATCCCCTCCCGAGCCCACAGAAAGAGCAAGAACTTGACACAGAAAGAGAAAGAGAAATCGGAGCCTGAACTCTTATGATTTGAGAGATAAATACCAGCCGAATTATCCTACCCCCCTACGGGACTGAAAACCGAAGTGCAGTTCTGAACACTATATTACCATATCGCTTTCTGAGATCTGCCTTTGGAAGGACGCGACTTCTAGGAATTCTATGAAAGAGTCGTTCGGAGATACAGGGAAATAGGTGAGGGACGTACCGCAATGAACAATTTCTGGACCACATTCTTGCTTAGAGCACCAGAGGCTCTGGTAGATCCGACGGGTATCATTGAACTAGATCTAACATCTTTGAAATTAGTCACTGTCCTCCGAGAACAGATAGATCGGTTCATAGTAAAAGCCCATAGACGCTTATCATACAGTTCGCACCTACTACCAATTACGAGTCAGTGATATACAAAATGGATTTCGTTTTTAGCGTCAAAGTTTTAGCCCATCCAACCGTACACAGTGATATATAATACACAAGATCATTCGAGTTCAAATCAGGATTCTAAACGAGCGACCCCTCGTGAGCCCTCGGGAACGCCTGGTCCGCCTGCCCAATGACCAGCCCATCTCCCAAGACAACCTCAACATCCACTACATTCTTGCTCGAATCCCTAACAATCTTAGCAGTAACGTATCGCTGAGGTGGCATAGCACTTATATCTCCAACTTCCTCGATTGTCGGAACCGCAGAAGCAAGGAGACGTGCTTGAGAAATGAATTGTTCTCTCGCTGCTTCCGGTTCTTCAGAGTCATCAAATGAGATAGAGTAATGGTCTCCTTTGTAGAAGAACCGCTTGAGGCTGTGAAGATTGGAGAGTTCTGGGATAATTTTATCCTATTCCATCGCATCGGCGCTCATCAGTATACTGTCTTGCTAACCCGAATTATGCGTAGAAACTCACGTAGTTTGAGACCTTCAGGTCGAAGGCCTGCAAAGCCAGCTCTTTCAGGTTCGGCGCTCCTATCACGATCGATCTCATCCAGCCATCATCCACGATCTTTTTCTTTAACTTCTTATTCTTCGGAGCCTCAATGAACTCCCCTTCGGCGGACTCGTACCAATATGCCGCCTCGACGTTCTTTATGTTACCCATAGGATCCGAAGTCTGCACGATGTTGAGGCTTTGCAAGTTGGGTAGCCCATTAGGCAGGACATATCGCAAGATATACGGTGCTTGGGCGTTTATTGTGTTCAGGATGGCGAGGCTAAGGAGTTGTGGGAGGATGGGGGCCAGATTACGGACGTCTTTGAACGGTGCCTGTGCAAAAGGTTACATTGTCATAGAAATGAGGGACGAAGGGAATGTATACGCACAATGAGATGCTTCAACTTGGGTAAGAATCCTTCAAGCGAGGCGACATCTTCACCAAACCTGGGAGTTTCGTCCCCGTAGTTCACATTGATGTACTCCAACGTCGGGTGCCGTTCCCAGAACGACGTCGCTGTAGAGGTATCGTTCAAGACGTGAGCGTAGAGTGTTAGCGATTCCAAGAACGGGAAGTCGAGGGCGAAGAACGGGGTCAACTCCATCCATTCGTCTGTATCAGAGTTCGGAGCGAGGTTGATGGTGCGGAGACGCGGCGCGAGAGACGTCACACATTTCAAGAGGAGCTGGTTCCCTTCTTTGTCCAAATTGCTTTGAGAGAAGCGATATGTCAGGTTTCGGATTCCCTATGGCATTGAGCATTAGTTTCACGGGTAGGGGAGAGGATGAATATGCGTTACGCACCTCGACCTCGAATATCCCGCTTTTATTGAGCCAAAGGTCGTCCAGGGGGTCACCGATGTTCGTTACAGTCAGGGTATGGAGCCTTGGGCACTTCTCCTTCAACGCCTGCCAAAACGGCTCCCTCAGCTCGCCATAGCCATTGAAGCCCTGCCGCTCTTCGTCGAGGAACCACGACCAATCTTCAAGATGCAGCTCGAGGGTGTGGATGAGAGGAAGGGCGCCCGACGTCACCACCTTCTCGAGCGCTCGCACTACATCGACCTTTCCAGATTTCCGGACTTCCGCAGAAAGCTTCGAGCGAATATGTATGCCACGAACAAGGGATCCTTTATCCGGGTTTTCAAGGATATCGTTCAAGACTGCTAAGGCGTCCTTTTCGTTTTGGAGAATGAGGTGGGAGTAGAGGATGGGGAGAACAATAGACGAGGAGATGCGAGATGTGAGTGCGAGGGAGAGGAGCGAGCGCGGGGTGGCGTAGAGCGGGAAATGACCTGCTACGACTGGGAATATCTCGGCTGGGAGGTCAAGTAGACGGGATTGAGTGGGCATCCTGACGGTATGGTGGTGGTATGCTTAATGCTTTGATTGGGTCGTGCAGAGTGTCCTATAGTCGAGATATGGTCCTAGCGTTTGAGAACGGTTTAGTTGGTAAGTGAGAGATGAATCAACGATGAATCCGAGAGTTGCTACATACCTAAATCAATAGAGACGAAGGCGATGCACGATAAGATGGCCGGATAGCCGCCCACACAACCAACAGACTTCAGGCTGTGCGACTTACGCCAATGACGCGAACCCCTCTGAACGATCCTGTCGGAGTGATATGACAACGGCAAGGCTTGATTGTGCTGATACATGATCTTATGTTTCTGATCTAATCATGATCTAATCATATGCGCGCTGATACTGTCAATACTTTCGGTCCGGGTTACACGGCCGGTGATGGTCAGGTCGCCTGCCAATCCGCAGTGGGCGATGGGCGCTCCATTGATGGGCATAGTCGGTTCTACTAGACACGCCAAGCGCCCCATGGAAGTCGTAGAAGACATACAACTTCCTGTTCACACCTGGCTGACGTCTAATGCTGAATTCCGCGGGCGCTTAAATTACACGTCCGTTTTCGCTGGTAAGACGATCCAATTCATGGCCTGGGCGGTGTGCGCACATACATACTTCCACATGCGGATGTACACAACATTACGTTCCCCGCTAGCCGCCGTCACGCGCCACGCCCATGGGCCATGTATGCACCAGCATATTGCCGATCTCTGTAGAGCATACGTTACGGTTTACGTATCGTCACCGGTTGGCCTGCGACAAGGGGTTCAAAAAAATCTAAGCGCACATGCGAGCTCTCACTTCGCTTCTATCCTGAACATAACTGATTCATTATCTTCGTCTACATACTTGTTGGATCATCCCTACGTCTACGAGATATCTACTTGCGACCCTTAGCTTTGGGGAGGCCGTTGCCAGTCCACTTCTTGATGGGGGTGAAGCTAGCAGAGCCCTTTCCGCCACCCTTCTTGAATTCGCCAGCAGCGGCCTTTGCGGTACCCTTCTGGTGGTTTTGCTTGGCAGTGTCCTGCTTCTTCTGTCGGTTCGCGGCGTTCTGCTTCTCTTGGGGCTTAGGGGCAAGGTTTACCTCCTTTCCTCTATGAACGGAGTTTTGGAGAGCCTTGGACACCTGATGAAAACGATGGACAGATCAAGATCAGCGTTCAGTCCTCAGGCACGCCTAGGCTTTCGACTTACCCTGTTTCCACCGGGTTGCCAGTTCGCCATGTTACCGGGTCGGTGGATTGCCACCTGACCGATGGTGGTGTCTCGACCGTTCCGGGGGCCATTTTGCTGGACGGCGACCTTGGAAGTCCGGCCATTGCTTTGTCGGTCAATGCGAAGAGGGGCGTTGTTCGAAGCGAACGAGTGGCCTGACGTGCCGGGAAGCGAAGCTTGCTTCACTTGGTCCTTGTGACCCTTGACGAATTGTTTCGCCTGGTTCCGCTGAGCGGTGTTCGTGTTGCCGAAGGATCCAACGCGAGCCTCGAGGATTTCGTCGTATAGATCATCGAGCTAACAGTAAGAGGTCAGAGGTTGGAAGCGTTACTAGTATCACTCGACATACCATGCGAGTGTAGACCATCTCGTTGTACGCATAGTCCAGATCGCGAGCAACGAGGGCGCTAAGAATGGAAACAGCTGTCACTAACGGACCAAGGTAGGCGGAAAGCAGGAACTTACAGATCATCCTCAAAGTCCAAGGAGCGCCTGCTGTGTCGGGCAGGGGCGGCGAATACGCCAGCGACGAGAGTAACGAGCAAGGTCGAAGCAAAGAAGGACTTCATAGTGAGAGTGAAGGGTGTATGTAGAGATATGGGAAGATGTGAAAAGAGTTGTGCGTCCTGCGCGAAGATTCAGGTAGAGAAGAACAGACCGGCTGAGCTTGGGGAACCTCCAATGTTTCGAGACTCCCCGTACTTATACCTAAAATGCTGACCGGCAAGCATCCGTCCCGGCAGCATCAATTCATAATGTGACGTCCTCATAGGGTTGTAAGTGTTGGCGCCACTGTCAACGACTACTGATACCATCTTTGATAAATACGTAAGATGAATCCAAGGATATGCAGTCTCACAAGACCGCTGGCGCTGAATGAGGGCAACCAGGGAGTGTTTTACACAGCTTTACTGTTCTGTTTTTACACGCCGCTCAATTCAATTATCTTTAGATGTTCTCATGCGAGCGCCGAAGAGCGCTGCAAACCCAGGGGCGGAGGCTGTTCCGGTTTCATGACCTTGACAATCCTGAAGTCGGAATCAGATCGGCAACGAATAGCTCTACTTACGAGGGTTGGGGATAGCATTGCTAGGATCAAGGCTGGAGGACGGCAAGACCGCCCATATAGTGTACATCCCGGGCGCCCCGGAGGAAAAATACCCATAAAGACTGGCCTGGACTAGCCCTTAGACTACGACATCGGAGAGAAGACCGTACGATCATCTAAATCAATCCATGACAAAAACCCCATGCTGTCCTCGAGGATTACATAGAACATAGGCGTTTGCATGCGCCCCGGGAAGAACCGCTCGGGCCGTGTCGAAGTTCGAAAGTCGAAGCATGCATCCCTTTTACTACATTTCAATTGACTTCAGTCTTGTAGAAGATGTTCCAGACGTCACTCAGCTTAGGAATAGGCTGATCCCGTTCGCCCTCCCTTGCCGTACTGTAGTCTCTATTCAACATCAAGCGGAAAGGACTACCGACTTGTGGCCATTCTACTCCCCGTTTCGTCCGTCTCGCGAACGAGACGATCCAGTCCACGGCCCGGTGGAATAGTGCGTTTGGGCACTCCTCTATCATAGTCGGACACGTTCTCAGATTCCGTTTCGGAGCCTGCGTCGAGCATGTGCAGTCCTGATGTCATCCTCATGTTGTCGGGTACCTAGGCAGATTACTGATGTTGTAGGTAGCCAGGTCTATCCAGTACTAGTTGTTGTGCTCTCGAGCAACTCCGTCAGCGTGGGTGGCCCTCCGCGCCTCTCCATCGGGTGGTGCGCACACATGCATATTTACGTATATGTACACAACATATCGGTTCCCTGGAACGTCCACTGTACCAGTAAGCTTTCTGGCGTATATGCTACGGTTTACAATCGACCCTTATTTTAGGCTGTACACAGTTAAAACCGGCATGCGAGGTGTCATTTGGCTTCCATCCTGAACACAGCGACCCGTTCATTATCTTCCTCTACATACTTTTTAAGCTGACCCTACGCCTACAAGATATCTACGACTGATCGTTATGTTTCGGGAGACCGTCGCCTGTTCAATTGTTGATTGGGATGAATATAGCGGAGAACTTCCTTCCTCACGCCCCCTTGTTCTCTGGTATCTCCCTTTCTTTATGAACGGAGGGTTGGAACTGCTACTACTCGCCTTCCCATGCTATAATGTGGTCTATCTTCAACGTCAAGCACAGAGGGCTGCAGTCCTACTTCTCGTTTGGTACGTATAATCTAGCCTCTGCGCCAGGGGGAGACTCTAAGTATGAGTCAAGTGTAAAGAGTTCATCGAAAACTCCGAACACGCCCTTCTGATAGTGCCCGTACCCGTAAATCAGCGTGACCTTTCGAAGATTCGGGCATTGAAGTCGGTCGCACAGAATGCGTGCTATACGCCGCCAAGTCCCCAAAAACTCCTCCTCAGTGACGTCTCGGCATCGAGGAGAAGAGTAACTCAAGTCTAGAGTTACCTCTTCGAGAGAACTGCTGGGAGGAATCGTTTCGAACATGCTCCAAATTTGTAGTGTGTGATTGCTTGCTAGGTAGAAGATGAGCACTCGCCATTCTTCTCCTTTGATGGTCAAGTTTCGAAGCCTTGGGGTCTTAGAGAGGTCAATTAGTTGGAGTCCTGATCCTGACCCAAACGTGCCTGGGTAATGATATCAATGAAGGGTTAGAAATCACGACGATAGAATCCAAGCATACCAGGAATTTTGATTGCCAGTGTATGCAACGACTCCGCTGAGTCGTTCAGTACATCCATCAACGGACCTATCTCCTCCGACGAAGATAGATCAAAGCGTAGGATTTGGAGAGATGAATAGTCCACGTTGAGAAGTCGAAGAGCGTCAAGCGTTTTGGGTAGATACATACTATCCGCTATGCTCAACGTCTGTAATTGAGGGGGATATGTCACAGCCGACAGATTCTTGAAGAACGACTCGTGGAACTGACATGTATTGAGGAGGCGTAAATGCTTGATATGAGATTGACAACACTTGATAAGTTCGATGGGCACGCTGTCGAGGTGAAGCGAAGTAAGAGAAGTGGACTGAAGACACTTCACAAGTAACGCCTCGACCCCCTCAGAGAACGAGCCCCATTTCCACAAGGCGTTCTCTGCGGTTAGATACATATTGCTGAGCTGGATAGATAGATGTTCGATATTTTCATGGTGGATCATTTCGATGACTTCGAACACTCCAGTCCTTCCCCATTTTGCCCAGGGAAGACGATACCCTTTGCTATCACAAATGTTGAGAATCCTGACCTTCGATGGCAGCCTCGAATTCTTGTTGAACGCCTCTAGAAGCACTTCGATCTGTCTGTCGTGATTCGTTATGCATTCTTCCGAGATATAATTGCAGTCGACGGTGTGCGGTGGAAGGGATATTTGAGCGAAGAGGATGTCCTGGCATGGATTCCGGAACACGTTCGAGACGAGGCTTGTATTGCGGAGAGAGGGTAGATCAGATGAGAGATGTGCGACGATCTCGTGCGCAATCTCTGGAGGTATGTCCATTGGAGACTATGATCATACAACAGTCAGAAATGGGGGGAAGACACAAGGCGAGGACGGGGTAAAGCTGCAATGCATACAGTGAGCTGCACGTGGGCTCGTGAAATTAGATTTCGTAACTCCTGACATATACGGACACGTCTAAATATAAATGGCTCGCGGGCCTGGTAATGTACGGACTCGATTGTACATGTAAAGAAAATTTCTAATCACTAGCAGAAAGCGTGGTAATCAAGCTGTGTGTGTTTTATTTGCGCTCCGTAAGCCTGACCTGTAAGGTTACATTATCAAGGAATACTCACGACATGGGCGACAACGCGGAGTATAAGTATCACAGCCAACACGTGTCGTTTCTTCTTCCGTCATCCGTGTAAGCCGTAGGTTGAGAATGTCTTCCAATAGAAAGACTTTCTATGGGATCTCCTCCACAGTTCTGACGAGACACGACTTCAAGCGCTCTTCGATTTTTGGACGCTGTTGGCAGGGAATGGACAAGTGTAATAGTCAAGAGAAGACAGTAGACCATGACGAGATGGGAGAATTTGGAAGGCATGGATCGAGGACAAGGTGGTGCAATGACTGGACTCTGGAGCTTGGGTATACACGGTGGTGTGTTTTTTACAGAAGCTACAGCACCACGCTCCTTTATATGCATTCTGGAGAGATCCAAACTTATGACGGATTGGCATGTAGCTGTCTATGAACGAAGCTTATTATTGGACTCAATCTTTCCTTAGTGGATCAAATCAGCTGTTGTGCGACATAAGCGTGGGCAAGGCTAGCGTTTTCGGTACGTCCGCCTCAAGTATCGGGTGAAAGCATGATATGAGACGTCTATCATCAGGGACAATCAAGATAACTATCCATCTATCGTAGAATTAGACGTTGCATCATGCATAATATATCTGATGAACTTCGGCTAAAGCGATGACAGAACAAGAGTATTAGACATGGTGTTTGAGATAGAATGATGGCGGGAGTACGACCGGGGGGCTTACGAGTCGTACGGTTGAATAGCGGGCGCCATCGGCGCGTGTAGACTATATTCCTCCTGCCACTTCTCGCCCCAATAAATCCACAAAGGTTATGTAAGAGTAGAAGGTGTTCCCCTCGCCTGTGCTACAGGGAGGACAATTGGGCCATACCTCTTTTGACAAAATTATAACCTGTGCAAGCTGGTAACGATCGATGATCTCTGCCAAAATTGCCCGTCAAAGATGAGGCGGCTTATTTCATTTCAGATATTCTTGTGGAAATAGACGACGAATAACCATCTTAGGGAGAGGGACTGTTGACAGTTCTCTGATATCTACCAACACAGCTTGTTCTAGCAAAGATTTTCCAGGGGAATCAATCAACTCAACTTTGCGAAGGTCCTTGATGGGTCCTGCCACCGTGATGTCGGAAGAGAGATGGTGTTCTCAAAGATATTTATACTTGGCAGGCGTCGTCTCGGTAGATGATGAGCACTATGACCTGCTTGCCGGTACAGGTATTATTAAGATAGGGAACGAGAGGTACCGTAACCATCCTTCTGATCTGAACGACAGTCGATACCATCTCTTAAGATGGACCAAGGAATTAATGAAAGCTCTCGTTCGTCGCCTATAGGTGGATTTATGCGGATCAATAGATGTGTATCCAAGATGGCAGTGTATAATAATGGCTTACTCAGGACGCGATTTCGGCGTTTGGGAGGAATGGAGGTTTACCAGGTCTGAACCGGGAAAGTGGATGGTTCCCTAGCCTACTGTCTGTGAGCCCTAAAGCTGATAGTGAGAGGGGTATTCCTGGAGACACTCTGACAGTGGGGCTGAGTAACATACGACCGGCATTATAACAGAGAACCCTCAAGGATCCACATGTCAATACGACGTGGCCAGGTTGAGTGAGAGATGAGGGACAGCTCTGCTTTATGGTAAGGAACAGCTGCTAAGATACGTTGTTGGCCTGAGAGGGGGGCGCCCATGTGGACTGGCTAGGAGCAAGTTAGGAAAGTCTCCAGGACATGGTTGAAAATGGCCGGCCCGGCCGCGCCATGACAGATTCACTTACATAAACTTTTCCGCGATCCGGCCACTCGGACGTCCACTTGCACCAAACTTGAACCTGATCGTGCTCCTATCACTCCCAGCATTAAACGGCGTGTACAACAGGCTGGTAATACATGCCTCCGCCCCATATAAGCTACCTACCTATGCTAGAGCCCAGGTGTGTGCCCCTTGATCGTACATCACCGCGTTTGCTCACCCCATCTGACTTTCAAACTCCAACTTACTCCTACTTTGACTAGAGAGTCGTCATCTAGCACATTTTAGCGAAGTAATTACATAATATCAGCCTACTCTTGCAATTTACTGCGCCTATACAGCTTCCGCTGTCTTTGAAAATCAACCTTGGAAGGAAGACTTATCGTCAAACATGGTCGTGACTCCAAGGTGGGGTTCAAGGACGTGACCAGCCCTGATCTTCCCTCAGATCTTGAGACCCCGTGTATTATCACCCGTGAATACCAGGCCTGAGGCTGTGACAGTGATATTGTCATCCGCCGTATGTCTCAAGACTTGTTCGGTCGACCATACGTGCCTAGAATATTCCCACATCTCATTGCCAGTGGGACCGCAAGCTCACCAATACCCACGCAGCCACGGGTTGTTCATGGTGCAAGCAAGCCGAATAAAAGGAGGCATATATTGGGCCAGTCTTTATCGCGGCAACTAGCAACAAATCGCCCGAGAGTAAGAACTTTCGAAGCTCGGCAAGTCCCGGCTTAGGTTTCATCCTTAACTCGATGGTTCGGTTCGGAATACAAACAGCTTTTCTCGTAGTATTTAAGTAGATGAGAGGATCCCGATTTCAAAGCCAATCCAAGTCATCAGATAGTGGCGGACGAGACCGTCCACCCTCTAACCCTCTGTCCAAACCTTACATCTATCCCCACGTTGCTACTAAGCTCGTGCGTTGATTATATTCTGATTGCTACACGTGTGCTTCGAATTTTTTCAAGGTTCAGAAGCAATGTTTAGCCACTTCGATTTCTGATATGCTAACAACCTCTTTCTACGTAAGAATCTCAACAAAATCTTATCGATTTTCTTACTCTATGAACTTCCTGGTGCACCTGGGACGACGCATCAAGGTTTGGAGAGAATGTTCTACTCCCAGGCGGGGCTTAATAGGTCAGGGCTGGCAGTTGGCAATTACGTATACCCATAACTGAGAGTTCTTGACCCCATTCATCATGATCAAGGCAAGATCTGCAGGTGGCAATATAAGGACTGACACTGGGACCAATAAACTGGCCGCCGACATCATTTAGAACCCGTCAGATATCCTGAGATTTAGGATTCTGCCAGTTGGAAGAACTTCCGACGTTGGGAAAGTGTCGAGTCATTAGTCTAAATAGTAAAAGGGTGATGGGAATGTTAATGTATTTTTTGGTCTAATTGACAGTCGCCGGGCCTTATCTGCCAAGTTCAGAGAGATGTCAGAAGCTTCTTGGGCGCTCGAATGTGGCTCTTTTTTGGTTAAAAGATACAAGGTGCCTTTTCGAAACCGCGTCCTGCCTCCCTCTCGCTTTCTCCCTTTTACCTTGTTCCCTCTGACAAGGCCCTGCTCCTTTTGGGCTCGTCTCGACCGGGTGGGTACAGCACATTGCGAGTCAACTGGGTTCTGAGTCTATACTTCCACTCTTTGTCGATGTTTGCAGAGATTGTGCAGTTGATGAGCGACGCAACGCACGACACCATAGAGCCACGTATCCTCTTGCTCGTCGTACCTTCAATTGTCTTACTGCTGTCCGTCCTCCGGACCCTATCCATTGACAATTGGCCGACGAAACTACGTTCCTCTGCAAGGATGGTTTTATGGGATATGCTACGTGGATACGTATCCACCACAGTTGACCTCCTTAAAGATGATACGTCGAGTGACTGGGACCCTCCCTTTTGCTGCATCTGTGGCGAGGAGATCACTCCCACATACTCCCGCCGCGCTCGCCTGGGTGGAATCTGGTCACATCTTTGTACTAGGAGTCATAATCGCCGTGTTTCGGGGCTGTTCGAGGGTTTGATTCGCCTAGCGCCAATGGTAAGTGTCATCCCATTCATAAATTGTATGGTCTCCACGCTCACTGACTGGCGTCGTTGTCTATAAGCCCTCTTTTGCTCGTCGCCGTCGACATCGCCCGCCTACGCCCATCGTCATCTCCGTCACGAAAACGGTGATCGTGGTATGTTTAATGTTTATACTATATTTCGTCGTCAGTACGGTGACCATGGTGATTAAACGCACTAGACGAGCTCCTCGTGGCAGCCGTCATCCGAGATAGTTCGGAGTTCAGGCAATGCACATACAGCAGACGAGGGCCATGAACGAGTGAGTAATACTTCGATATTGATAATCCATCCTATACCTTACAATCGATGCAGTTGCAAGCCCCGAACAACGGTCCCTCACCCAACGGGACCAAAAATGCAAGCAAAGACACCCGCTCAGGCCGAGGGACGATTGACCTTGTCAGCGCCAGGCCTCAGCACCCAACCGATGTCAGCTGCCATCTTCTGCCCCGTCTTGAGTCGTTGGAACCTGTCGATGATTCGGTATGCGATACGGACGATGGTAGAGGACGATAATGTTGGCCATCGATTGTTATGTAATTTCGCCGCTCGCGCGGTCGCCACGCGTTTCCATTTCTTCCTCTTCAACGTCTTCTAACTACCAGCTCTTTCAAGTTGTGGCATGCCATTACGATATTACGATGCACTTTATGATATGTAGTCATGAAATGAGACCATGATGCATGATCTGACCATGATAGATCCACAAATTGAGGCCATATATTAAAGGTATTTGGCCTGTTGATTTCATTTGGAGCACCAGGCAGCGTCTAACTTACAACTATCTTCTGTGTAGACATTGTCAATAAATACTGTCGGGTAAATTTATTTTGGTGTGGGTGTCGATTGCGGGTACCGTTTTTCGTTCGATTTTGCATTCGACTTTGCGTTGACTTTCTGCTCGTTTGTCTCCGAGGTCGGGTTCGTTCTACTTTCGTGTTCCAATTCAGCTTCAAGTAGGCATTGGTAGCTCTCCCACAAGCCTTTCGAAAATGGATTTCTGTTTGTTTCTCCTTAGATGCTCTCTTCGACGAATCCTAGTTTTTGTGCGCTTATCGATTGCTATTCCGTTTTCTTCAACCCGAATCTTGACCTAAACTTCGGGATCACTTTTCAAATTATATTTCTTGTAATGGAGCAGAGAAGCTGATTCTGAGTTGCAACTTGTAGCCTCAGGACGGTACACCATAAGCTTATGCATTCGATTATCCCCAACGTCATGAATGGGTAATTTCAAATGCATCTGCTTTGCATTCAGGAAGCTGAGGGAATACATCAATTTACTCGAGGGATATCGCAAGAAAGACTAATTCGAGTGGTTTGCTAGTGATCATCCGGTGATGTCCCGACTTCTAGCACTCCCAGGATGCTCAAGGGCGAGGCTCGCCATCTCTGCTCTTCTGATATTCACACGCGTACAAGAAGAACTGAAAATTTTGAGGGTTCAGAAGCACGGCATGTCAAATTCGGCTCTTGATACGATGACAATTGCAACCTCTTGTTCTACATTTGGAAGCTATTTCCAAGGAAAACATACTAGTTCTAATTCGGGAAGGTAGGAGAATCTTCTAAGACCTTGCCCGGTGGGGTTTAATAGGTCAGGGTCGACGCGTGATGGTTATCAGCAACGCGCCACAGTGGGTGACCTAAGGTAAGACCTGCAGGTGGTAGAAATGATGTTGGACCCACAGTCAACAACATGCGGGTGCTTGAGATCTTGATTCCCGCCAGACCAAGAACTCCGGACGTCGGAATAAATCGAGCTACCGGCCCAGACTCCAGAAAGCCGATGGGCAGTTGGATAGACCTTTTCGTGTCATTACATGATAGTGGGCTAGGTCTCATTGGCGGTCCTTGAGCGTGGAGAGAAACCTGTCAAACATTTCTTGGGCGCTCAAACGTGGTCGGCTGACATCGTCATCCGCCATCCCTCGATCCTCCCGACTGTCAGCTCCAGTTGTCGTTGCTATCACAAAGGAAGTGACTGTGGTACGCCCGGATCCGATTCTGGATAATACTACCAGTAGGCTGAACCCGAGTGAACCACCAGGCCACTCCAATGTGACGGCTACGGACGTCATCGTGAGATATTCGCCCCCCTACAGCTGGGGCATTGATTCCAGACCTCTGGAGCTACCCGATCTTCTGTAGTCCCGAGTCGTTATAGCCTTCCGATGATTCAGTATGTGATGCGAAAGATAGTAAAGCGCAATAAGTTGGCTATCGAGTCCGATGGGGACCTTCTTTTCTATTTTGCCATGTAATTTTCCGGCCGAACCGCATGGTTGTTGGTTCTCGAGTCTCTGCTCCTGGAGATCTAGCTCTTTCGCGCGAAGTTTCTGATTTTACAACCTACTATTTGTTTTCATTTCACATTTTACACATGACATGTACTGTAACGAGTTAAGGACCGCCCGCCCTCAAGATGATAGTAAATTTGCGTGGGGAAGCCTTTGACCTTGTGCTATGCGAAGCAGTCTCGAAACCGTCCCCCACTCAACGGGACAAAGCACTACAATAGGAGACACATGATATTGTCCACTCTGTCCTGCGTCATTATAGCAGTCCGGGAGATTTGGGATGAAGTAATGGACCTAAGCTTGAAAAGATGATTGTAGTAGCAGCTTAACTTGAGGAACTTTAGCTAATAGCCTTGCATTCTCGTGGCCACAGTCGTCCTTTATTCCAGCGCCAAGACCTATAGATCAAAATCGCTTGTAAGAGTTTCATGACGGCCCCTGAATGGAGATGGCGTGAGCCCCTAACGACGCGTCGACGCGTCGCGGTGATTTCCAAATCGGGCTGAGGCGTCGCGACCTTTCCGATGAGACTGCGCTTTTGCGTATCTTCATTGTGCATGGCTGAGCATTTCCTTGTACCCAGCTTCTGAAACTCTTAAAGTAGTTACTTTATTTCTGAAACACAAAGACATCGATTGTATCAAGGAATAAAGACGACAAACAGTTCTTTGTTCAAAGTTCTCGAAGAACTAGGGCCTACCGCCTTCGGTGTCTGATGCAGGCAATTATACTGCCCACGGAAATTGACGAAGAGCTTAAACAGCCTTTGTCTCGTGTTTTGAGCAAAAGGATGAGTATCGAATATTTAGATTCTGTATGTGCCGTTCGAAGGCCTACACGCACGCCTTTATGATATAATGACGCGTCGTCCAAAGCAAAGAGCTTAGTTTCGCAGACGGGCTTTCCAATGGACGCTAAAACAAAGGGTATGGATTTCGTTAAATACTCGACGATTCTCTCGATTCGATTTCACCAGTACACCGCACTCCTCTCTTGAATACCTATGCCTTGCCTATCATGGATAGTGCAGCTCTACATGCTCTTACACCACGAAGAAAGAAGGGACTTAATGACACTACAGGATTTGCAACTGTATGTCACTCTCCTCGCACCTCCCTCTCTCCTCTGTCGAAATCAATACTAAACGACTGCCCATATAAAGATTCAAAGCAGTGTCGCGGCTTCCGGGTCACATTGCTCCTAGATACCGAACAAACCTCCCAGAAATGTGCCCTTTGGCCAGTGCAGACGACATCCACTTGGGCATGGGACGTTCTTCGTTTTTCCGCTGTACGCTACAAGCCAAGGGAATTATAGAAGAACCAACTACAGCGGACATTCAGAGCGGGGTGTACTAACCCCTTTTCCCAATCTCCACAAGCGAATTGTGTGCCAAGTATGGCCCGTGGCCGGAGGCGGGATAACGTGAGCCGCAGCGCTAGTCAGAGGTGGTTCAGACACTGCCAAGATTCCGACGCATGGAGAGAGAGATCCCACCAGAAGTACCCATACTTCCCGTCTCACACCCTCCCGTTTCATCCATCCCCCATCCCCCATCCGGATCCAAGAGGATGGGCCGGCAATTCCTATCGTGTAACGCTCTCGCCAATTCTTACTGGGCATTTCGACGGGTCCTTGGGGTGACAGAGAACGTCTCGGATTCTCGAAGCGGTCTAGGTTCCTTAAGTCGCTTGCGTACAACCCTCGTATAGCGCAGCCTTATCGCGCAGGCATGGTGGAAATTCTTGGTGGGTTGCAACCTTCCCCAATCCTGAAAAGTCTCACTTCCAAGGGAAACGGCGAGGCACAACCCTTCAAAGAGCATGTGTGGTTAGGCCTATACGATAGCTTGCACCAGCGTCTTCTTGAGGTGGATCGAGATCGACTCTTAGCTCTGGACCCATCTATCGTAGAGCACCTGAGGCGTTCATGTACGCGTTCGTTGGACCACACCGTCCTCCGCCCGGACCACAGCTACGCAACCGGGTTCTTCTAATGGATGCAGACCCGATGCGCAGGAGCCCCTCTCGCATGAGCATCATTCCCTCCAATGCTTCGGCGAGAGGAACTCGTTGAACGTGGACGTAAACCCAAACTCGAGCCAAACCACCGCTCCGCAGGCCTTGCAGAACTCGCCAAGACTGTCGAGTTTGAGTCCCTTCTCAAACGACCCCGACGCAGAGTTCGACATTATTAGGAACCCCACACCTAGAAGACAATGATGGAAGCGGAATCGATGTAGCTTGGGACATCTTCCGGCGCGGGGGGGGGGGGGGGGGGGGTGGGGTCCCTTTTGGCACTTGTGTTGCCTCCTCGTAAACGTGGATTTATAGACAATGAAGCGGGCTAACATTATGGCTATATCCGGGATGCTATTCCGTTCAGGTCCCCTAGCGAATCGAACCGCGAATCAAACTTGGAACATCCGAACCGCGCCACAATCTGAGTTACCACCCAACACGCATCCAAGGCCGAGATAAGCTGAGGAATTGACCAAGGCATCCACACTACACTCATATTCATGCCCTAAATACTGGTCTACTAGTTTATAGAGCTCGTATAAGTCGATGAAAAAGTCAAAAAGCACTAAAAGATTGTTATAATGTAGTTAAACCCAAAGTTGAATACCTGATGAACGAACGAGTCCTAGCGCCCTGAAGGCTTTAGTTTCTTCTAGTGTTGTCGCTTGACGAGTGACTAGTAGCGAGTGCGTCAAGCTTCATGGATCTCGTCAGACAGCGGAATGAATTGAATGGACATGTACATTTTAAATACTCATACCATCCCTCCACCTACAACCAATACATACACCGTAAATCAAAGAATTGCATCATAAAAAGGGGGGTCGTGAAAAGTGGTCATGACAAGTGGTCGTAACGGTACCCAAAAAAAGACAAACGGAAACGAAAAAGATGATCGTAAAACGAAAACGAAAAGGAAACGGTAACGGTAAACAAAAAAAAAGGATAACAGCAATCGAACGAAAAAGGGTAGTTTGAACAACGAATGTCAGGGAGATGGATATAGAATGTCACTGTCACCGCGGTATACCCTTCTCTCTACTCTTTCACATCTTCAGCTTCACCATTCGGAAGGGGAACAGTCCCAACCCTCCAACTCCGCACCAACTCCTGTCCGAGCGAGCTCTTCGGGTTCACCCCGCCTCTCACCGCACTCCCACTCAAACTCGAACCACCACCCGAACCAGACCCCACACCGACATCAGCGCCTGCGCCCAACACAGCAGCAAACGCCAACACGTCCTTCCCATCCGTGCTCCGCCACGTCGCCGACAGCGGGTCTCTGCCTCCCGCCAAGGCGTTGTCAGACAGTGCGGGCGAGTCCGGTGTCGGTGTCGGTGTCGTTGCCGCAGCCTTTGTCACAGTCGTAGCTGTTGTGATATCCATAGCCGATGTCGTCGTCGTCGCAGACGCCCCAACCGAACGTCTCGCTTCTTCACCCGAACCAACGTCCCCAGCAACGCTCGTCGACACAGGCACACTCATCCTCCTCTCAACCTTGGCTTTCCTCCCCACAAACGCAGCAATCGCCGCAGAAAGCGACGTCTTCCGGCTCCTACCCTTCCCTCCTCCCGCCCCATTCGTGGCAGTCCCCGGCACCTCTCCCCCCCCACTCGACGCCGACGCTACCAACGTCGTACTCGAAGCCGACGCAGCAGACGAGAGCGCGGTGGGCATGAGGATCCTCGGACCCGGAGACGTCGTCGCTGAGGATGGATAGCTCTCCGTCGGCGCTCCTTCTGTGCTCTCGTCTTCTCCATCTTTGCTCCCTATCGCACCTACGTCTCCAATCGGGGGGAACAGCCCACCCCCACCAACGCTAACAGGAGGCAAAGGAAGCTTGCCCCCGCCCCGGAGAGCAGCGGGGGATTTGGGGAAGGAGTGGTCCCACCATGTGCCTGGAATGAGCGCGATGGGGAGGAGCCAGGTTGCGGTGAGGATGACGCCGTTGCCTGTTGCGTTAGCACGCGAGCGTGTGGGCGGCAGTGCGAATGGCAGAGTCGCGGTGTGGATTTAAGCGTGCGCCGTGGCGATTGTGAGTTGAGGAGATAAGGATAAAGAAGGGTTCAATGAGCGCGAGAAACGGTAGGAAACAAAAGAACAGAACACGCACCGACATCATAGCTCTTGATCTGCTGCCAACTCCAGCTAATAAACGTGCCGACATATCCAAGGTACGGCGCAAGCCTCTGTATGAACATATCAGCCAACGTCTCGCAAACGCCGAACCGAACAACGCGATCACAAAAAAAAAAAAAAAAAAAAGGTTGATAGGAAACATTACAATGTGGCTAGAACTTTGAACTTTGAAAAACGGAAGAAAAAAAAAAACCATCATAAAACCCATCCTGGACACACACACACGCACCTGCAAAAGCAGAACGGTAGGCTGCAAAGCCAAAGGCAAAGCTGACACGGGGAGGTTGTTGAAGAACCACGTAAGAGCGGTCGTAATCATATCCGCGCGCTTCTTGGCCTCGATCGTCTTGTCTGAGAGGATGAGGAGGGCGGGTGGGGGGAGGTATCTGGGGAGTGGGGGTGGGGGTTGTTAGCGTCAAGGGAGGGGGAGGGAGGAAGGGTAAAGACGAGAAAAAAAAAAAAAAACTCACATCCGATACCCCCACCAAAACACCTCGACGCTCATCTTCTCCACGCTCGGCGCCCACGCTCTCACCTCTGCAAGTCGGACGTGGCGCGTTCGGTTGTCTGGAGATGTGTATGTCACTGTTCTCTCTTGGGCTTGGGCTTTGGCTTGTGGTCGTACAGGCAAAGCTGAGGGTGGACCGAGAGAGGTGAGCCAGCCAACGAACGGGTTAACATTGATAGAAGGACCGGGACCGGGAACAGCGAGACGACTAGAAGGAGGGCCCGGACTACCGTCCTGGCCCACATCCTCCTCAACAACCACACCCACCACATCCCCCATCTCCACAATATCCAATGCGGAGGGCAAGAGCGGGGAATAGAGCATCACCGAGTCGCCTTCGTGCCACCATCCCTTGTTGTTCTCTTCTTCGTCTGGTGGTATAGGTATAGGTATGCCGTTGTCGCCAGGGTTAAAGGGTGGGCTTTTCCATTCGTCTTCAGGGTTAGGAAGAGGATTGGAACCGTCGTCGTCGACAGGAGGCAACGGTACAACTCTCCCGGGTACATCCCCCCCCGCACCCCCACCTCCAGTATAAGGTGTAGAAGGGATATGTCCCTTCTTGGGGAAGGATTCAAGGACTTGCCACACGCTCTTGGCTTGTTCTGGTGCGCGTTTTCCTCGTTTGTCTTTCCCGTTACCGTTACCTCCTCGGTTGGGAGTACCCGGAACAGGACTAGGACTACCCGGGACGGGCGACGAACCAGGTACACCGTTCATAACACCTGCATCCCATAACCACTCTACGACTCTTTTTAGGACTCTTTCCTTCCCCCTTCCTCTCCCTTGTCTTCCTTTTCCTTCCCTGCCCTCACCCCCGCCCTCGCCCTCGCCAAGCTCAGGCAAAGCATCCTTCGGCGGAATCGGCCGTCCAGTCCCAGGATCCCTTTTGGGTATACGCGGGGGAGGCGGAGGGGGGAGTCTGTCTGGGTACGGTGAGCCTGGATATTGTGGTGATCCGGGGTATGGAGAGGGCGCAGGTGAGCCAGGATAAGGCGAAGGAGAGGAAGGCAAGTCGTTGAACACTGGTGGAGGAGGCAGCGCGTCGATGAGTTCTTGGAGCTTCTTGGCGAGCGTGGTTGGGTTTGAGAGGTCTTCATCGTCATCGTCGTCCTTGTCTTCTTCTTCCTCATTGGCTTGACCTTCATCTACGCCGCCTTGGGTACCTTTGTCGACTGGAGCAGCAGACACCACCCCTCCCCCTCCCACACCCATAGGCGAATTGGGGGGAACGGCCGGTATGGCATTAGAGCTGGAAGGGACGTAGAGAGAGGTGTAGGGATCGAGGTAGCGAGATGTGAGTGGGAGTGTGCGGCCTGGTGGGGAAGTGTAGCCCTGCACGTTCTTTGGAGTGGGCGTAGGGTTGGAGATTGGGGTAGCGGCGGATGAGGGGAAGGCGAGGCGGGTGGTATGTGTGCTTGTGGGAGGCGAGGAAGGTGAGGTTTCGTCGTCGTCGGAATCAGAAGAGGAAGGAGAAGAAGACTCGGAGCCTTCTGCTACCATACTCAAAAGCTTTGCGTGTCCTACTCGATGAGAAGGAAGAGACGTGGTAGTAACGACAGGCGTGGACACGGCCATCGTTGCATTGTTGACGTCGTTGGAGGTGGTAGCTGTGGTCGTTGTCGAGGGACGGGTGCTGCCCATGAAGTAGAGGATTTGTGGTGTTGCTTGGAGTTGGGGTTGTGGTGTCGCTTGAGGTTGTGGTTGAGCAGCAGAGGAAGCAGAACCAGACCCAAAGATCGCAACACCAGCTGTAACCCTATTCCACAACCCAATCAATACCCCAGTCCCAGCTGGATCATCGTCCGAGGAGCGGGAGGTGAGAAAAGTGAAGCTGCGACTATTCGAGGACGAGGTCTCTGGTTCTTCTATCGTTCATCGGTGGTTGTTGGTTGGGATAGAGAGAACGAGACGTACCAGAGAACGAGAATCGTTGGACGAATCCCTGCATCCCGTCCTCCTCAAAACACAAACAGCCTGTGAGAAGACCAAACGTGGAACGAAAAGGAAACCGTCATAGGGGCTTGCCCACGTGGTTCTCTCGGGGTCACCTGCTTTTACTCAGGGACGCCCTATTTAAGAAGTTTTGGTTCTACAAAGGCCTTGAAGCTCCAAAAAAAAGTCTGAAAGTCTTTCGAAAAGTGAAAGATCTAAACAAAGTCTCATCAGCTTTTAAACGAAAACTCTTTCTAAACAAGTATCCGAGTGAGGGTGAATTACTCCAGGTATAGACTAGCAGAGATCGCACAGAGGGTAACGAAGACCGGCAAAGACGAACGAGGGGTAGGTGGGATAAGTTGGCAAGGACACGAACGAGGGGTAGGTGGGATAAGTTGGCAAGGACACGAACTCGCAGACGGGGGCGGGCCGCGGGACAGGAGACGACGGTGTCGAGACTCGAGAGGAGGAGCAAGCGATTCCGGAGCAAGGACGACGCGTCTTTGGCGTATTGGCAGGAGTCAAAGCTCGCTGTTTGACGCTGAGAGAGAGGAGCGGCTTTAGAGCTTGGTCCTGTTGGGTAGGGGACAGTTTTGAGACTGCTTCGCACAGCACAAGTCAAAGGTATCACCTAAAATTTCCGGTTACAGTACATGTCATGTGTAAAATGTGAGATGAAAACAAATAGTAGGTTGTCCAGAATAAATCCATCATTGCCGATAACGTCTATACGGGACACAGTTGTAAACAGTTCGGATGTCCTTTAAAAAGTATACTGGATCTATCATCATCACATCATGGATCATGGTCTCATTTCACGACTATCACAAAGGGCATTGTAATATCGTGACGGGCATGCCAGAAGGAGCTGGTAGGTAGAAGACGTGGAGGATGAGGAAATTCCGATCGATGGCCGGCCAACATTATTTGTCCTCTATACCATCGTCCATATCGCCTACCGGATCGTCAACAGGTTCCAACGACTCAAGACGGGGCCGAAGACGGCGGATAACATCGATCGGGTGCTGAGGTCTGGCATTGACATAGCCAATCGTCCCTCGGCGCTGGGAGGGTGTCTCTGTTTCGTTTTTTGGTCCTGTTGGGTAAGGGACCATTGTTCGAGGCCTGCAACTATATCAATTGTCAGTTCCAGGATATATGTAGAAGCATTACTCGCCTGTTCATGGCCTTCATCCGTGGTATATGGGCATTGCCTGACCTGCAAACCATCTCGGATGACGGCTGCCACGAGGAGCGTTTAATCACCATTCTTCGTAAGGGGTTTTGGGAGGCTACGAGTTTGGTCACGGAGAATTTCGAAGAGTTTTGCCATAATTTCTGTTCCCCCTTCCGGAACATGGATGTGAACCTGAGCTTGAACTACATCCCGGCTCCCCGTTTCGACCTATTATCCACCCGATAGCCGGCACAGTCGTAGACCGTCACCGTCCGGACCTTGGACACAAGGCCCGGGTTCGCTTTAAACACAGACAGGAGATTCGTTGCAGCTTTGTCATGGGTGTTAGAACAGGGTTTGACGTCGAAAGGACATGCATAACTGTGTGGTGGGAGTGAGAGGCTGGAGAAGAGATGCGTTTGGCTCGCATCGCGGAAGGCACGGGAGACGAGAGACATTTGTTTGAGGTTGGTTGGTTGGTTGGTTCAAAGGCATGGAGGGGGGCGATTACTTCTTGAATGAGTTCTGGTGGAAGTAGTGGAACTTGACTCATAGAAGTGTTGTAGGTTGACTTCTCCATCGCGGTCGTGGTAGTGGTTTGAGGCAGGATTCGAGGATAAGTTACGAGTATCATAGTAAAAGCACCCACTTTCCTCGTTATTTATGTCGTATTTCATTACATTCCTCAGACAATGTACATGTAAGGATATATCCTCCCTGTTTCAATTGCATTTCAATCCTAATCATTCATCTCTCGCACAGATTTGCGTTCCGCGATTTGACGGAAAGAGAACGGAATGATGCTGCCCTTCCTTGCACGGTCCCTACCCAACAACACCCTAACCAAACCCAACCTCACGTTCATATCCCCCCAAAAACAACCCTCCCATCAACAACAGTCGCCAACACCCTCGTCTCCAACACCTCCTCCACACCCACCCTCATCACATCCCTCTCCAGAACCACAAAATCAGCCTTCTTGCCAGGCTCGAGCGAGCCGAGGATGTTTTCCGTGAACGAGGCATATGCAGGTTCAATCGTCATGCCGCGCAGAGCTTGCGTGCGAGTTAGGCGTTCGTTTGGGAACCTAGCAGTAAGGATGTTTTTTGTTTTGAGGTCGGTGGGTTACAAGTAAGAAAATGATGAGAGCTCGTATCACGAAAGGAAAAAAAAAGAAAAAAAGAGACGCACCATCCCCCACGTCCATGCGGACTCGTACCCTCAACCGACAGCCTCGTGATCGCCGCATAGAACCCCGCGAGCGGGTTCACGCCCTCGACCGGAAAATCAGATCCCAGCGTCAGCCGCGCACCGGCTCTCAAGAGGCTCTGGAACGGGTAGAGCTGTTTCACGCGTTCGGCGCCCTGTGGTTGGGTAGATTGTTTGAGTCCCCCGAATTCGAATTGTAGAGGTAGATGGTTTAGTTTGACGTACCAATCGATCTTGACCATACCACATATCGCTAATCCTACATACAAAAACAGGTTATCTTCCTTCGTTCAACTAACTTTCAAGATAGAAAAAGACTCACGCATGCGTAGGCTGCACGCTCGCAATAACTGCACGGATGCATAGAAAACAGCGTCAGATCAACATCCAAAAACCAACCACAAAGGTCAAGGTCAAATCCAAGCTCTAGACAACTGGACAACTCAGACTTCAGTACTCACCGCCTAGTCTAGCAACCCGCTCAATGTCCCTCTTCGCAATAACCTGCGCATGCTCCAACCTCGGGCGCACCGCGCTCCCCTCAAACGTCTTTAGACCCATCTCTGTAGCCGCCACCTCGAACGCGTCGAGGACGACACCGTTCGCGCGGTCTCCTATTGCGTGGACGTTCTGTGTATATATGTATATCAGGGTCGGGTCGGGTCGAGTCGAAGGGTCAAGTGTGAGTTTCTTGATTGAGAAAGAGAGAGAGAGGGTACAAGCAAAGAGGGATACGCACGACTTGCCACCCATCCTTCAAGAACTTGGGTATAACCCTATTCAACACCTCGGGTGTATACCGCATCTGACCCAAAGTCGTCGGATCGTCCGAGTAGGGTTCGTACAGCTACAAGTTTATGTTTTCCTCTCAAGGTAAGCCAAACACAATCACACAGGGATTTTAAAGGGATGAATGAATGAATGAAGGGAGAACGTACAGCGGCTCCGGCGGTCCTAAGCGCACCTAACAAGTCATCTCGTATTTAGCAACGCGCGAACGATAAAATAGAAAACGAATGGAGAGACAACGCACCATCTCCAAAGATCTTCACACTCCTCGAACTAAACTTCCTCTTGCCACTCAGCTCGTTGATCTTGGCCGTTTTGTGTCCCCAGTATCCTGAGAGGTCGGATGATGAAGCCGAGATGGCGGAAGCGTTGAAGAATGTCATGGCGTATACCCTTATCTACAGACACAAACAGGGTGGTGTTGTGAGAATTGCAATGCCAAGCGACGACGACGGCGAGGTGAGGAAGAGGAGAATGAGGATGGACATGGACATGAACACGTACCGGCAAGCCGCCTTTCCTCTCCGACTGCCTATCCAGCCAACCAACCAACCGCCAAAGACGAGATCCATGATTAGAAAACCACCGCTCGCACTCGACGCAAACACACGCACCTTGTGAAAAACTCCAAAGACTCGGCATGCGCGCCTGCATCGTGCAGCGAGGTAAGTCCGACGCTTAGAGCGTCGCGCACGGTATTCTTGAACCGCTCGAGCTGCTGTTTCTCTGTGACGGGTGCGGGGGTGATAAGGTCTTGCGCTGTATCTTTGAATACGCCTGGAAGGATGTGGAGAAGTTAGGATGAACGCTGAGAATAAGGGGGGAGAAGGCGAGATGGCCAGAAGACCGGAGGGTATGAGTGCACAGCGAGAAAGTATCGAAGAGCGGTGGAGGACAATCGAGATGTAGACGAAGGGCAGGGAAGGCGCGCGCGACGAGTCAGATTCAAAGGAAACGCACCGGTAGGTTCGCCCGTCTGTTTATCACGCACAATCACGCCTCCTTCGATCTGCGAGGGATAGGGCGCGTTGAGGGTGAGGGTGGTGGCCGAGACCCAGCTTGCGTGGCCGTCTTTGCTTGCGAGGATGATTTGGCGGTTCGCGAGGAGTGGGTGGGACGAGAGGTCGGCCTGTTGGTGGGTGTGTGTCAGTGGTACCATTACGAGAAGAAGAAGGAAGAACGCACAGCGGTAGGAAGCTTTGGTACATCCCAGCCCTCGTGATCCCAGCCCCATCCTTCGATAACGCGTGTAGGATCGTTGAGGATGTCGGGGTTGGACTTGACGTATTCTGCGACAGCGTTGACGGCCTCTGGCGTGGACCGCATGGACAGTTGGATATGTATTCAGCTTGCGGGAAGGGGGACTCGCACGAACCTTGGACGTTCTTCGCTCCTTCGAGAGGGATTTGGCGGCTGAATCCGTATTCGAGGATATGGCAATGCGAGTCTGGGGGGGGAGGCAGTCAATGAATGTTGTTAGAAGCGGAAGAGGAGATATGCGGACCTGTGAGGCCTGGTACGACGATAGCTCCTTCTGGGATCCGAACAACGTCCAATTCTTCGCTTTGCCCTAGACGTCCGTAGAGTCCCTTGAGACGTTCTACATGGTCTTATAGTAAGTGAGAAATAGAAATAAAGTAAAGACACGCACCCAACCTCCCAGTCTCGACGATCGTATCCTCATGCACCAACACACACTCCACCTGCGAATCTTTCTCATCAACAGTATACACCGATTCCTTGCTTCCTTCCGGCGAACATAAAGCATACGTAACATCTGGGAGTTTCTTCGTAACGTTAAACTCGAACCGCGCGTCCAGACTATCATCAAAAGGCCCAGACGTGCAGTACAAAGCGGTGAGCGAGAGAACGACGGCGGCCAGGAGAGTGTTGAACCGGTTGGTACGAGGTTTGGGTGGTTGTTGAGACAGCTCTGGAGAGAGACTTTTTATTTTCATGTCGGCTTTGCCCATGGCTGCTTGCTCACAAGTCCCAGCGCGTACAGGGAGGAAGCAAAGTACTTATCATCCGACGTGGGTGGGAAATTGATCCGGCTTTAGGCCGCACCGGCCCTCCAAACCCTTTCTCCCACTCACACCACAGTGTAGACCCCATCCATCAGCACTGACAATGGAGTTCTCTCCCTCCAGCACTCACACACTGCGTTGCCCAACTAACCAAACTATTCATCCTGTCTCCATTCTCTCAACTCAAGCTCCAGAACGCCTCCACTACGACGTTCTGATCATGAGAGGTTATGCTGGCATTCCGGCTTCGTCGAGATATTTTACATGTAGCGAATACCGCTACGCTTGCTTCTCCTTGCGCTTACCCCCGAGTCAGAGCACGACTAGAGATATGAGGAACGGCAGTCACATG
This sequence comes from Coprinopsis strossmayeri, assembly GCA_900156845.1. Classification (NCBI taxonomy): domain Eukaryota; kingdom Fungi; phylum Basidiomycota; class Agaricomycetes; order Agaricales; family Psathyrellaceae; genus Coprinopsis; species Coprinopsis strossmayeri. The sequence continues at coordinate 63,969 of FTPT01000097.1, forward strand.
GCTGAGAATATTAGATCGTTGACGATTTCTGATCACCATCCGCTCTCAAAAGCCAATTCAAGTTATTGGGCTAAGACTCTGAACTCTGTCCTCACCAACCGACTTCAATAACACTCAAGTTTCAATGACTCTTAAACCAACGTTCTTCACGGGCATCATTTAAGTACTCTCCGGATAAGGGTTACTAATACATATAGTACCTTGTTTCGCTGTCCGAAATTCATGAAATGCAAAGGAGGATAGATATAGATCCAGGATTCAAGAAACGCCAAGGACTCACTAAATAAAAGTTCTCTCGACGTGACAAAGAGGGTCTTTATCTCAGATCTCGGTTTTACTCCATATATGTACATCGCTCTCCTCATCATCTCTCCTTTGAGGACCTTAACTTAATTTCAAACAAAGAACGTGAAGACGTATTCCCGAGTACAGTACTAGTGTGACAAACAACCACCTTTGTCCCCCTCTCTCTCGCAAGGCCCTGAAACGGAGTTCGCCGTGGACGCCTGTGTGGCTAAACAAAGAAGTCGAGTCGAGGTGTTTAGATATAAGTAGGGAGGGTCTCAATCGACGTACTAGTAAGTCACTTCAGCTCTCTCTCTCTCTGTCTCTCTGTGGCTATCTAAATTCCACATTCAACACGAGACGTTCTCAATGCCTCTCCCCATATCCGAGTCTCCAAAAGGACTCATCTCACCGAGAGAGAAGAAACTTAATGATGCACAACCGGAGTCCCACTTATGTCACTGCTCATTCCTTACGTACGTATCACCTCAATCATAGCCTCGTTTCGCAGTGGAGGGTGACAAGCTCTTGCAGGTCTTTCTCACCCTCACTCTAGAGAGAGAAGAGAGGGGAAGGCGTGGAGAGGACGGGCTTTCTGCCGCCTCTGTAGCACGCGCATACATCCGCGTACACTTCGAGGGTATTACGATCCCGAAGTTGGAGCCTCGGTCCACCCCTGACAACAGAGTTTGGGTCGTCCTTACATCCGGTTCGAATGTCTGTCCTATATCCCTATCCAATGCAGAGGTCATACTGATGAATCGCGTAACTTGACAGCCTCCCCGCGCGTCCTCTGACTCGGATCGTGTAACATACATCTATACCTCCCCGGACGCGAATGTCCGGAACACCCGAGTCCAGCCAGCAAGAGAGGAGTAGACGATGATCGATGGACTTTTGTTCTCAGAGGCAATGTCGGGCAAGTGTACGACCTCGTGACGCGTGTGGACACGGGGTAGTTGTTGCCTAGAGGCCCGTTCTACTTGCAGCATCAGCCAATGGCTGGTATGTACAGGCCAACAAGATTTCCCCGCTATGCCCAGAGACCGGCGGTGTCACCGCTACCACCGAATCATATTAAGGTGGAGGAGGAGCTTCTTGACCACACCCGGGCCTCACCTTCGATCCTTTGTGTCGCCCTTTGGATTATCCCCCTCCCCCTTGTGCTGTCACGCAGCCTGAGGGCCCATTACCAGCCAAGCACTCACCCACATAACCGGTGAGCTCCACACTTGTCTCGAGCTAAATCCCACTCGCCGCTCATGCACGCTGCTTCTGCCATCGCCCTCGAACATCACTGCATTCGACTCGGACCGGTTAGCTGATATCCCTTCTTTTTATCATCCCTCGCGTCGTACTCCCGTAGCCGAACTCATGGCTTCTCATCCTCATTTCCCAACAACGGGTAAGTTGGTGCTCAAGGTACTCTATATTGCACACATCTGGCACGACTGACGCTTGGGCAGCCGCGCTACTTACGTCCTTGCGTACGAAACCTCCCCATCAGAGTCCAGACCCAACGCTATGCATCCCCGGGCCCACACTGACTCCACCAGCCGTTTCGTCGCAGCACCTTCAGTTCATGTCCTGCCACCGCTCGTCGCCATCAACATGGACCAGAGAAAATGACGAGCTCTGCATCGTGTTCTCCAAGGACGGGAAGCGGGCCTTCTGCCGCCTGTGTATCCACGCGCATACAGTTGCGCGACTCAAGCTCAAGTATACGATTGAGAAGTTGGAGAACCACCTGGACAAGACAGCACACGACCAGAAACGGAGATTATGGGAAGCCGGGAAAGTTTGGGGTTGCCCCCGATGCACGTTCTATGTGTGACACATGTCTATGAGATCCATGTAGGCATCCAGGCTCCGCTCGAGCTCACTCTGCTTCCAGCCTCTCTCTATAGCACCACCTTTGTCTGTATAGCCCATGCCCTATAAATATTCTCACTCGTTAGAATACCAGATTGTCGCAAACATTGATTGTCACGATTTATTTTAAAAAGTCGAAAAATCACAAAAAGATTGTATAAACTAGCTATAATTAGTTAGCCAAAAATGATGAGATTATGGATAGTAAACGCCCAATCGTGTGGTTTCATCGATATCAGATATTGGGGGATAGGCTAACCATAAAAGGGCGAGGACACAAGCATCCGACGCCGGCGGCGTTTATGGTTGAACCAATCTAGCTTCTACGAATTCATAACAAGCCAAATAATCTTCCTTCAGCCAAACACGCGCAGAAAATATAGCTAGAGACTTCGATCAATGAAAGGAACGGAACAGGGAACAAGTCTCTGCAGACAGCGAATTCGAAGACGTGGTGCTGCCGCCGCCTGAGATACCTGTGACCAAACACCTCACAACAACGCGTCGCGTCCTCACTCCGTATTCAAGTTGAACCCCTTATCCTATCTTACCCTCGGGTCAGCGTTAACCAAAGGACGAAAGGAACGAAACAGGGAACAAGAGGCTCTCGAGGCACCGAAGACGTGGAGATGCCCCCTGTGACCAAACAGCTCACAACAGCGCGTCGCGAAATGCGCCCCTATTGCGCCCCTATCCTATCTTGTCCTCGGGTCAGCCTGAGCTGCTCCCTCCCTTGCGCTCGTCTCCAGGTTCTCTGGTAAAAGCATAGTGTATGTGTCTTGTAGCCCTTCATTCGGTATGATTGTGGCGTGGCGTGCTTATCACTTTGCCCCGAAGCTCGGGAACTCCCGATGGGGGGAGGGGGTTGAACCTTGATTCCGACAGTGCAGTGGTGGTGGTGGATTCACAGTACATTGGATTATTTGGATATCCTTCCTGATGGAGGATAAAGTCTCAGATATCAATCCACACTAGTCAGACTCTTGATATTCGCTTCCGATTACTGTCTACCACGATACGTATTATCGAAATTGGTCACGGTTCCTGGCTATGGGCGTCGTTTTCCTTTCTGAGTTTTCTACACGTGTAACAGTTATCTTCGTTAAAATTTTTGAGGCCTTCAGAAGCACGTCTTGACAACTTCACTTCGGTTCGTGATATATTGCATGACAACCACTTGTTCTACAAAGAAGCTCGTCGCTTCTACGCGCTACATACTGTTCTTCTAACTACTTGGCGGGTGGGGTCTGTAGGTAGGTCAGGGTCGATGTGATGGGTATGTATTTATCCGCAGTGCGACGGGGCTTCCTGACCTCGGTCACGGTAAGTAAAGTATGTATAATCTGCGGCGGCAACAAGGTAACACTGGGACCAACAAACACCTGTCAGCCCACATCATTAAGAAGGCTTGGTTTTTTCTCTGGCATCTCAGGGTCCTGCCAGACCAAGACCAAGAACGAACCCCCGAAATGGGGATATAAAAACTCGAGTCATCAGTCTACTAATTGGCGGATGGGAATTTCTGTCCTCGGTCGCCGGTCTTATTTTGCCTCGTTTTGAGCTTGGAAAAGACATGTCAAAAAAAACCTTCTTTGAGGGCGCTCGAACGAATTGGGTATGGATTATAAGGACAGTTAGGTGGCGAGTAACTTCTTTACCGGACCTCAACTTCACTCCTTTTGCCTCCGTTGTTTTATTCTTTCGTTTAGTCTTGTCAGACGGGACCCATTACCAACAAATTGGTCACCCATATCTGGTGGGTTGTATGCTTTTCAAACTAAATGCCACTCGCGCTCACGCCGCTTCTGACCTTGCCCCGTCGAACGTGGCGAACCGTCGCTGTGCCTGACTGTTTAGTTCATCTCCCTCTTTTTACCGCTCGTGTCATACCTCCGGTTCTCGTCCTCGTTCTCAACAAGAGGTAAGCTGGTCAAGGTACTCTATGTTGCACACATCTAGCATGACTGACACTTGGGCTACTTAGATCCTCCAGAACCAACACTATGCATCCCCGGGCCCACACTGACTCCACCAGCCGTTTCGTCGCAGCACCTTCAGTCATGTCCTGCCACCGCTCGTCGCCATCAACATGGACCAGAGAAAATGACGAGCTCTGCATCGTGTTCTCCAAGGACGGGAAGCAGGGCTTCTGCCGCCTGTGTACCACGCGCATACAGCTGCGCAAGTTTTCCTGGAAACGACTCAAGTTCAAGTATACGATTGAGAAGTTGGAGAACCACCTGGACAAGACAGCCCACGACCAGAAACGGAGGTTATGGGAAGCTGGAAAGCTTGGCCTTGCCCCCGATGTACGTTTTGTGTCTCTATGAAACGTGTGCAGGTTATAATACTAATACATTGCGTACCTATCAGCCGTATGCGCCTCCAGTCATCTCATCTCCCTGGGTGAAGATGAGGGCCATGAACATGTAAGTCCTTGTTTCGATTATGGAGAATAACCGTTGGAAGACTGATGGCGATGGATGCAGGCAGGCCTCGACAAATGGCCCCTGACCCAACGGGACCAAAAAACAACAACAAATGACACCACCCTGGCTCCCAGGACCTGAATTACTCCATTCCAGCCCTCGAGGGCCTTCTCGATGTCATCCGCTGTCTTCTGCCCCGTGCTGAATCGCTGGAACCATTCGATGGCTCGGTGTGTAATGCAGAAGATGGTAGGCGACGATAACAACTGGCCATCGATGAGTTTTCTTTCCTTTAATTATGTAATTTATCCAGCAAACGCTCAGCTCGTTGCTTCCGGCCTCTTCCACGGTACCCCATTTCTCTACATAGTTCATGTCTTATAAATGCCTTCATTCGTTTAAATACCAGATTGTCACCACTACCCTAATACCATTGCTCCGAATAATTTGTTAACTTCCATTCGTTACATCCCGACACATTCTTCAAATTGGCCATGATGTCCTGTCGTCCTCAAATACGACTAATACATATAGAATAAATCTATTCCTATAATGCCACTCAGTCAACAAATTCATAGCAGGGAACGATCCTGAATCATAATTCACACAGTGGGTGCCCATACATTTACAAAACATAGCGGAAATCGCGATTCTCTTTATCAGTGAGATCCAGGAACGCCTATACATTAACTCGTCAACCCCAGCCAAGGTTAGAACACGAAAACAGGGGAAATACCTTGTCAACCAGCTGTTTCTCAACCGTTCCATCGTCATGTTCCCTCTTGATGTAGACCTCGTCGTACTTAGTACTCCTCGGCTCGCGGTCACGACGCTTGTTTTCGTAATGAAGAAACATACGAAGTGAGAAGAGCGATATACCAGAGACGAAGACACATAGCGAAACGATGATCCATGGGATGCGGTTCCTACAATGGTCAGGAAACATAGCGTCGAGAGAATGCATTTGGAACTATAGAGGGAGACTAACCTTGGCTGATACTGCTTTTTCCACATCAATGGGCCAACGGCCAGACCCAAGTAAGCGGCGATAAGGACCATAGCGTTTGTGGTAATACCTGAGGGGCGGTAGTCCTAAGTGATAGGGTCGAGGCCTTATAGGTCAGACTTACGTTTAGTATGGCCAGCAACTAAAGACGTCACCCATCCAAGGAAGATTGTGTACGGAATGCTGACCCAAACTAGAGCGAAAGTCAGAACGGTCACGTCAGGAAGGAGCCACTCCACATACACGACAGCCAATACATAAACAGCAACGCAACTTTGTTCTCAGCCGGAAGGGTATTGATGAGGATGGAGCCAATGAGCGGTGGGACAGATGTTATAACTGTGGCCCATCCTCTGCCAATAGCAGGAATACACGAGAGGTAGATTCCCATGGATATTCCGAGCACGGTAATGGCTCCATCTGCGGCACTCAACAAGGTCGTCTGCAGAGAATCGAAGCCCAGCTGAGATACGATGATTTGCTTCTGGAAGGTCATCTGGTTTGGGTGAGTACGTGTGAGCCATTATAGGTGTCCAAATTATTTACCGAGACGGGTACATGTCTCCATTCAACAGCGATGGTTAGGCTTCGCATACACCAGCGGTCAAGGAAGGTATCGAACTTACGAAAGGAAAGCAAATACAACCATTAACCAGACCTTTAGATCTGTCAATGCTTCAATGAACCTATAAGAAATCGATTAGATCTGGGTCGCCTCATAGTACATCGCATAGACTTACTGCTGCTTTTTGAACCGCTTGTTCTCGACTCCTGCTTGATTCACCTTAATACGTTGAACGGCTAACGAGCGTTCCTCAGGGGTAAGGAACCGAGCCGACGTTGGAGAATCAGGGAAGAAGAAGAAAAAGATGACAGCAAAGAAGAAAGTGACGATCCCCATGATAATCATCATCCTACATCGGACCAAAGCCCGTGTCAGAGTCTGGAGTAAAACATAGCGGCTCACACGTCGAGCTCACCATTGCCAGGGCATAGCCTTTGTTCCCTTAGTACATGTATGAGCAGTTAAAGTTCTGAGGACAACGTTGAGGGCTCTGAAGTACCTTTATGTGAAGAAGCCCGAACGCGACGAATCCCAGAAGACTACTTCCAGACATCCCAGCCATATCTGTTATCCCGTGTCAAAGGGTTTAGATGGGACGGGCAGCTGTCGAAGACGGCGTACACCAGTAACCAACTCGTTGTGTATGCTCCGCGCGAGTGTAAAACATGGACGTGACGAGCATGAACCCGGGAAGTATAACACCTTTGCGAAAAAGCTCAAATGACAGTCATATAACGTTTGGAGAAATTACTTACTCTCGCACATTCCCAGAACGAGCCTTACTGCAACTAGAGCACCGAACGATCTGCACAGGGCATGGGCCAGAAGGGCTAGCGACCAGATGAACATGTTCAAACTAAAACTCGAAGTTAGACCCTCCATCGGTTCCACTAACTTCGAAGGCTCACACCTCATCCATCGTCCGACAGGGAATCTCTGAAGGGCGAGATTTTGAGGATACTATGGAAGGATTCAATGCTTATTAGACGGTTTAAGCAGCTGAACGGTTTTATACCTCAGCACCCAGAATTGCAAGATAGAGGATAGTAGCGAGCCAGTTGAACTGGTCTTGAGTTAGGTGTGCTCCTTCGCTGTAATGGAAGCTTGAATACAGGGTGGGGTGCACCCACTGTGAACGTACAAGATACCAAGTATCGCAGATTGGGCGATGACGACCTGGTCAGCAATCATGATACTGGGCCATTTGAATGTCATTTAAACCAACGGCCATACATTTGACTGCGATCGGTACTCACACAAAGGTAACTGCAAAGGTTCAGGCTTAATTTGAGCGAGACGAAAGGGGGATAACACGCACAGCACATAAGCGGGAGGAGATGCCGATCAATCTTCTTTCTGCGCACGAGGTGATAAGCGGTACATGAAGCGAGAGGGAGAAGCGATCGTACCTGAGCGCCGTCGCAACCTCAGGAGTCAACTCAGTCGTCGCGTCCTCGGCGACCATCGCAGCGACATCCACATCCCGTGCTTGGACCGTGATACCATGGTCAATCGTAACATCCTTTTCCTTCTCCATAGTGGACGAATATCCGCACAGAAACCCTGAACAAATAAAAGGGAAGGAGAAATACAGGGGCAAGAAACCGAGTCACTGACCACACTTTTACGTCCTTATCTTCATAGCTAAGAACTTATCTATCACTAAGGTGAGAATGACATGGAGAGGTAAGACGTTCTAACGGCGATTTGAGAACAGAATTGGCAGTGCTTCTGAGGAAGAAGTCCTTCCGGGACGGTGTAAGGAGCGATTCGTCCGACGCTCCACGCAGGGTCCCACAGCGCCCCTTGTTTTCTATTGAAGGACTGCATGGCTGACAGGTATCCTGAGAGCTTGGGTGCTTCGCGAAACAGTCTCATGACCTGCCTCCTGGCCTGTGCACAGCAGGAATATGGGGAACGCGTTAGAATCTGACGTGGGCGTCGTGCTATAGAAGCCTGCGGTGTCAGTTGGCAGCATGCGACCAGTGACGAATAACGTATAGGAATGAATGATGGATTGAGAATGTCAGGACAGACTATCGCGTTCCAAAACGACAGAGCTTTTCAGGGACTGAATGTAAGTGTTGTCAACACTCAAAGCTTAGCAGAACAACCTCAATCGTTAGAAGTGGTCCTAATTAACTAAAGTTAGTTTCAACACTCCAGATCCAAGAGTAAAATGGCTGAAACGTACGGATTAAGGAATAGAAGAGCCGCCGGTTTGTTACGGACAACGAATATACACGAAACGAGAGAATGAGACATACGATTAGTTGTGGATGTAACATAGGGCAGTTTTTGAAGAAATGGTGCCCAAGGCTCAAATAATCCCGATAACTGGAGGGTACTTCTCCAGAATCCAGAATCTCGACAATCGCGTGAGCAACGTCCTCGATACTCTTAATGCAAAGTAAGCGATACTACCTTTAAGAATGAAATGAGCATCGAGTTGTTCATATGCGCTAGAAGGCATAACTCGGATGAGTCACTCTATCGAGAAGTGCCCAAGGCAGGGGTCAGCCGCGAAAGACGAGAGAACCGCAGCACCAAAGCTCGCCGAGGAAGTTGATTATGGGTTCAAGAACACCGAGCACAAGACCCTGGGGTAGTAGTGAAGGGAGTTTCCCGATTGGTCCACAGCTAAGGGTCAGTTTCGGGGGAAAGTTAAGCATGCCTGTCACATGGGTAAATACGGTTGGGGAGGGCAAAAAGATGACCCCTACCCGAGTTGAACGGATGACTTCGAGGATTGTCAGCTTTGTTGACTTTTTTTTCATCGGGGAGTCTGGGCAGGAGTGAAGTGCTAGTGATCCTTAGGTACATATCTTCTTCCGCTCCCGTTGGTGTTATTGCCACCTGCGTGACTACGTTTGGGAGCCAGGGCGGCAGTGGCAGAGGAAAGGGAGGAGATAGGGGAGGGAAGAAAAAAGGATAGGGGCCTTGATGTGGCGAGATAGGGAGTATATGGGTGAGACGTGACGCGAAAGGCCGTGAAGGGGACCGAAAAAAATAGCAACGACTGGTTTCGATCCAGTGACCTTCTCGCTCATCACACACTTGCGCCCTCCCCCGACCCCCTCGCTTCGCGTATTATAGGTAGCCTCCCGCCCCCTTCGCGCTACGTGCTCCGCTCGGGCAAGGCAAGTTGCCAGATCCCCCGCCACCGCTGCGCTTGGGGCCATACACACCATCTGAGTAGAGATTGACTGGGTCTGGGGTGGGAGTGATGGATGGACAGGGGGCGACGGATCAGCAGGGCGCTTCCTGCCATGCACCCCACCTCCGGCGGGACTGCGTAGAGATTGGGTGGGTCTGGGGTGCTTGCCCTCTGACGGATGACATGACAATACAACAATTAGGGAACCTTAAAGGACTCAGTGCTGATACTACGTCGGGGTTGATCAAGGAGTGGACAGGTCCGACAGGATGCGTTGACTGAGACAATCATCTATTCTTCAATCCGTAAATTGTGTACAAGACGACAAGAACCAACGTGCCAATGGACGACGCTATCACGGCGATTCCTAGTCTCGCAACTGGGAAGAATCCAGTTGTAAGAGTCTTTTGGATTTGAAAAAATCGCACCGTGCCTGGCACGAGCTTCAGTAAAGATAGCCCGCAGAGACTATCGCTGGACTTACCGATAAGCAAGACCAGTATTCCGACTGAGATGATCGAGGCGGCGAGCAGCCTTCCAACCTTATTCCCTGGTTCATCTCCAATACGAAGCAACTGCAACAGAGCTACATGCACCAAATCAACGAGTCTCAGTTACCAAATGATATAGCGTAGAGCCTGAACGCACCTATCCCAGCCGATGCTAGTGTCAAGCTAGTTCGAACGTAGGCCATGAAAGTCCTTTCGGAAGCGAGGTGATCTCGAGCAACAGATCCCTCGTTTACCAGCACCAGTTGAACATCCGAGATCGACAGGTCTGTCCTTAAGCTAGCCTTCAGGCTACTCCCTTCCTCGTCGTTGAGGTGTCGAATGTTGGACGGCCTAAAACTGTATGCTTAGAAAAGCTGATAGATATATGCAAAGGTTAAACGCACGAGTCACTCGAGTCTTGACTCAGAAGTGGTGTTCTCTCTGAGATTTCTGCTGGCATCGCCGTTTCACCTACGCAGTCAAAGTGAGATATGGACGCGTCTGCTATTGCCCAAGTGTATTGAACACAGCGCTGTCAGCGTCCTTGGCGAGCCTGGTGAAAACCATAGTCCGCAATAGACAGGAACGACGAGGCGCGCGATGTCGTCAGGCTGAGAGGAAAAGGCGTTATTTTTACAACGGCGCCGAACATGGCCATCAATTAAATCATGTGACCGTCGGCATTCGCCTAAGCGCCCGTCAACGGTGCTGCCGGGTTGCTGGAGATGCGTATTTGAGCCGTTCTAGCAGTAACCAACTATTGGAGCTTTTTAAAACGGCTAAGCTTCATATAATATGGATCGAAACACGTTACACCTCCCAAAAGGCGAAGCACTGCTGTTTTCTATAGTTTTGTGAACACCACGGTTATCGTGGTCGCCTTTGTTCATCAGACAGCTACTCTCAAGACAGGAGTAAAACGCTGGTTCTGTGCCCTATCAAGCCAACGCATGTTCTCAACTCTAAGGCACAACTGCTAAGGTTAAAGGTGTTAAAGTGGGCGATTCAGTTAAAGATTCTCCGAAGATATCGCCGATTCGAATATTGCTGATCAGTTGATTCTGGCCGACATTTTGAAGAGGATCTAAAGCATCCCTGGGACCCTAGAACTTCTGACAAGTTTGACACTTCATGAATCAGCCTTCAGAATACGGAAAGATGAAAGGCTGTGAGTCTCTGGACCGGTCCTCCGCTTGCAGACTCACGTCCCTGGCAAGAATAGGCAGTCTTATCGTAAACGAGTACGATAAGCTTGCGGCCTCAAGGCCATACATGCGTCACAAAAATTTCTTCTAATAGGGGAGAACTTTGCACCAACATTCCGACGGAGTTCGAAACCTGTGACTCCGAGCCGTTCACGGACGGTCGTTGACTCACAACATCGTGCCATAGAAGGTGAAAAAGTAGTACGGAACGTGCTAGTTCTTTCCCAATAATACACCTACATGAGGCAGATGCTCCATGCCTGGTGATAGCAGAACGAGGTAGAAAGGTTTATGTATAATCAGAGGAAGGCACTACTGTGCCCAACATTTCTAGTGATCATCATGATTCCTTCCTAATAGTCCGTCGTCTCGTATGTCCCTTTCTTCTTTTGTGCGTGCGCACAGACCCTATCCCGTCGGCGATAGACATATTAAGAGCCCTAGATTCTGGCTAGGGCTGTCTCCAGCCACGCCTGGTCCAGATACCGGGAATCTATCGATAGAGACTCGGATACCCAAAACGCAGAGGGCACGGCGTATTAGGAATACCTTCTGCTTATCCCTGCGATAACCTCGGACCCAATTGCCACATTGTCGAAATTAAGGTCGGCAGAAGCGCACTGTCCGGGGACTCGGACATATCCCCTGCTTACTCGCCTTTTCGGAGTTTGGGAGTCTCGCAGCACATTTCGTCAGAACCGGTGCCAAATCGATATGTAACCCTTTTTCCCTCTGCCTTCCATTCCATCTGAACTTCTCGATTCATGACATATTCCTTATTTAATACAAACTGTGTTATATGTGGTAAGGATGTACATCTTACTCTTCATCACGATTGATGGTATGACGCTATGATATGATCAAAATTCCTTTTCACTTTCTTCTTATGCCGTATGTGATTAGGGACTTCTGACATTTCCTTTCGGCTCTTTCAACTTTCCTTTTAGGGGTAGTCTCCTTCACGTCGATGCGTGCAGCGTCGACCTTCTAGCAAGGGCCACTTCGAATTCGAAACTTGAATGAACCCGTCGAAGACTCCCTCTAGAACTCCACGTTTCGTACACTCCGTGCTTCATGTTCGAGAGCTCAATGTCAGCACTCCAATCCGTTGGTATCCTTCCCAAATCATCGACGGAAAATCGAATCACCATTAAATGTCATTCTAAAACACTTACTATGAAACCCGTGAGAAGACAAAGGTTAAAACGAACCAGAAGAACCAATTTCTCCACTTCTCCGGCGCTATAAGGTTGGGTAAAGTAATATATGCAGAAGCGTCGATTTGTATCACCTGGTGGCGTTGACCTAAAGCCACCGTGACAAAGGGATGCAGGGTATTTTCCCCAGGATCCCATTTTCCTATTTCCTAGGGTTGTGGATGGCTTAGTGGGAGTGCAGCGGAGTCGTTCCAGCGACTGGAACGATTAAGACCTTGAATAGGGTGGGGTATGGCGAATGGCGAATTCTGGAACCGGAGGGGTGGGACGTATGTCTCTCCTCCTTCGTGTTTCGTCTTGCGACACGGTTCTATGACCAGCCTGGAACCAACCGTCGATGAAAATGCCGTTTCGGCCGGCACCTTCCAAGATGCTCAAGCCTCATATCCACAAACAGAGCATCTTCAAAGAGAACATTAGAACAAAGGGCGACTCCACGCAGATTTAATGAAGGGGGAACGAGGGACGGGAACATGGAAGAAGAAGACGAAGATGGAGAAGTCGCTCAAACCAAGTCGAACGTCAAGAATCCTACTAGTTATATGATATGTGTGTACTGCTATGGACAGATTATCTATAAGCTATCCATCTATCTGCTTAAAGCTAGCTTAAAGACGCCTAAATAATGAATCCGTGCATAACCGCCGCGACGATCATATCATGTCTTAGCAAGGCCTACTACGGCAGCTGTATGCTGCGAGGCGATTGACATTAAGCATGGAGGGAGCTATTAGGTATTTATAGCTGGAGCAGTGTGACGATGCTATGGTCCGCGCCTCGAGGCAGAGATATCACTATGTACTAATCAGTATAATATGTGAAGGTGAGAGAATAGGATTTGAATAGCAGCGTGCCAGTTAAGGGTACGGCCGTGCGCACTGCGATCGAGTCACTCTCATGTTCGACACCCATAGAGAACTCAAAGGATAATTACTTACAAAGCCCTTCGAACGTTCCCAATTTCCAAAAACCTGGAGAAGCGTTACATCCTCCGGTCAGAATCAGATGATAATGACAACGAGCCAACGGGGGTTTTACGGTGTGCCAGGAAGTCCGAAGATGTCTACCAGCGTAAGGACTTGTAAGGATGTAAGTGAATACAAATGTAAGTGGACTACGTTACGATAACGTAGTAATATCATCCGAAGATGATAAGTATTGTTTGAGGCGTTAGCCTTTGTAGAAAGTTACCTCAACTGCGAGCATGGACTTTATAGAATCTTCTGACCATAGTTGTATCTAGGACTCACACGCTTTACGCACGCAACTCTCAGCCCTGGTGAGCGAATAGGTGATAACGTTGAACCCTTTGCTTGACCATTTCGCTCAGGTACGTACGTACGTACCTATATCGCACCCTCAAACGGACCTCATGTTCATCCCCTTGATGTATGCGAGTACGGATCCGCTAAGGACTCAGTAGACGGAACAAGCCCCAGTAGCCTTCGTCGACGCGGACGTACTTGGAGGTCTCAATATAAAGCAAAATAGATGGGACGAATGGGCGCCTATGTACTTATATACGCCGACTGGCTCCATCATGATCTATCGCCTCCTTTCCTCTCCTTTCAACCTACACCCAAGGACAGCCAAGGACACGCCCGCTCAACCCAGCCCAGACCCCCACCGACCGGGGGCGACATATCGACATCCAGCTAAATTGAACTGCTCTTACTCACACCGAGCCGCGCATCAGGGAGGCAATAGTTCGGCCCAACTTCGAAACTTCCCACTACGAACTTCGGAGGTTCTAGAGGCCTACATACATACGTATGTGTTTCCATTACACCATTCCACACGAAAGAAACAACTTCGGGGTTCCGATGTTTCGAACGGCGAAGGCTATTCCACGTGGCAAGAGCTAAAACTCCCATGAATTGGCGCGACTTCCATAAGCTTCCATACACAAGAAGTTTGGAACTGCATCGTTGGTTTTAGCCCCAAGTTGCCATATATACCATATAGCGCCCTTGCCGATCACTTCTGGGTTCTGGGAAGGGCGTGTGGACTGGTTTGGTGGAGCCGGTAACCTGACATGGTGAATAGTCGGCTTGATGAGATGTCCCTCTTTAGCACTCCTCCGCTCCTGTCCGACGTTCGGCTGCTTTGACTAAGAGAATTGGCGTGTACATATCAATGATCATGATATGTAAAAGTGGTATGGATGTATGTATGATGGAGAGTTCGATAGGTAAGTGGGAAATGGAATAGAATGGAATGAGACGTTCGGTGGAGAATTTCGGATGGAAAGTGAATTGAATATGGTCATGAGAAGCGGGTAAATGTTTCGAATGAATTCAGGTGGGAGAGAACGCCGCTGCTGGTTTCCTGGTCGCGTTTGTCGGATGCCAAGTATGTATACGCGGGCAGCCTCGTAAGTACAAAAACCACAGGAAGACAGTTATTAGTAGTCAATTAAATGTTCACAGAACCGGAATTCTCGAAACAAGATTCAGGCATATAAATCAAGCCGGTCTCTCGCTCTTCCGCTGTCTGAGTAGTAGGGCAAGGGAGAATTGGTTCTATTTCATCAATCTATCGAAACAAATAGATCCTCCTGGCCCCGCTTCCTCGCAGTGAGAAAGAGCGAGAGAGCGGCTGGTTTAGGAGCATGAACAAGATTATTCAATTCCGAAACATCAATTTCGGCAGTCGTAGACTGCACTGCCAACGGTCTTGAGAAATTATGTCGAGGGTCGAGGGCTATAATTGGATTAACGGGTTCGCCGCTCCTTCTATGGGTACGAGAGGATATGATGCTATCTGAACCACCGAACTTTCTGCCACGGCTGGACGAAAAGGCCGGTTCTTCCTAGCGTGAACAACTCACAATTGAGCGACTTCGCAGGACACCATATAGTGCCCACGCACCCAGAATAAACGTGATTCGCGATTCTTTTCGACCCTATTACTACTACTTTTAAGCTATCTCTTAGACAATGCACCTTCTGCGCATTAGAATCCTCAGGTTGTCTTTGATTTCTTTCGGTGGCAGGTCCAACTAGCAGTCTCCAACTACTAATGTAGCAAGGTGAGGATGTCAAGGCTTCAACGACCTTGACCACTTCTCCCGTTCCCCAAAGCCATAACCGCGTCTTCTCCGACACTCCACCTCGCAACTAAGTTTCATAAAATTTGAATCGTTCCATCTGTATCTGTTTAGAGTGTCTATCGCTTATCAACCCGGTACCACAACGGGTCAAAGTCTATGTACCAAAGTCGGACTTCAATTCAATTTTGCCAACCTCGACTCTGACGGTGATAAATCGAAGGTACTACTAGTAGCCTTGCACCTCGCGGTACAGCGAGTGATACTCGTCGCGAATGATGGATACTACTAATTGAGAGGTGATCAGGAGGATGGGGGTTGATGCCCGCTGTGAACCGTGGAAGGCTGAAATACTTATACGGTAGTAGCGGTACAGTCTATACCTGTACCTGTATCGAGCTGTTGGCACGGATTAACGGGGTTTGCGCGCCACTTTATGCCTTGGGCTCTGAGTCCTCCCCGGGATCCCATAGGTACGTACTAATATCCGTTGAACGAGCTTCCGACCAATGTTCTCTTCGAGGAAAGGGAGGTGGCACCTTTTCTTCCTCACGCGAACGACGTACGTCACGGTAGCGGACTGAGCGACTCGACAGCTCACGCAGTCAAAATAATACTAAATGATTCATGATCCTTTTGGGTGGCACCCCAAGACCCCATCCTGCTGTCCCACCTTCGCATCGAGCCAAGTGAAATAAATCACTCCATCTTTTATTTTATTTTAGAGTCTGTTATCAACTCGGTACCGCACGCTTATCTATGAGTTGATCCAAAGTGACATGTCAGGTTCAGACTTCCAATCCAGTAGTTCACCAACCAACCCAACCTTGACTGCCAACCTCGAAGACGGTGATAAAATCGAAGCCACCTATTTAGTAACGCCTCTCGCGGTGTACAGCCTGTGAGAGTGATATAATCGTCGCATTGAATGGAATGAGAGATGTGGAAAGGTAGACATAGACAGGGCGGATGGAGGAGGAGGGTGCCGGTGATGAAGACCGCTGAACGGTGAACACCCGTGGAAGCCTGGAGTGCTCAGGCTCATACGGGTACGTCTGTACTTGTACGTACGAAGGTGGAGCTGTTTGGTGTTTGGCATGATAGACAGATGCGGGGAAGTTGAGGATTAGGATTAGGATTAGGATTTAGTGGTTGGATGTATCATGCGGATGGAGATGTATGTGGATCATCAGGTTTTTTGTTGGTACATACATATATCAGGTATCGAGTATCAGAGAATCGCCGTCAGACGTCGCTGAGCATCAAGCATCAAGCATCAAGTATATCAAGTATGTCAAGCTTCAAGAATCAAGCGCCAAGTATCAGATAATCAAACGTCAAGCGTCAAATATATCAAGAATGGAGTATCAGAGAAATCGAGATGGGAGAGGAACCATCGGGAAGTTACCTAGGTACATACTTAAGGCAGTCACTCGGGTAGTGTATGTAGGTTCGTTCGTTCGTGCTCCTCCCAAATTGAACCAAGATCATCAAGCAAAGGCCGGAACACGGGAGAATTTCGTATATATATATACTTGCTCTCAAGCAAAGGTAAAAAGCTAAAGCCAAACGGTTCAGGGTCACCGTGCGCTGTGTGTGAGAGAGAGAGAAACTCGAACTCGGAATTGCCCGTGTTTCCGGGGCCTGACTTGTTGTATAATACTATTGTAACCTAAAAACTGTACAAGGTACATAAAGCGTAGTTATGTATGGAAGTGCCCGGGCCTGGGCGCGCTATGTACGGGTAACATAGAGAGTAGAGCGCGATGAGAACGTTCAAAATGTATAACCGTATAGAATATGGGAATGTGGACTAGTTAGGACGCAGTTGGGGTGGGGCGCTTCGGGGCGCCCGTTCGCGATGGGTGAATTTCGAGTAAGTAAGTAAGGATTTTGGGTTTAGGGTGAATGTTGGGTTGTTTATTAAGTAAGGGTAATATACCTACCATGAAAAGAAATGAATATTTCACCGGATGTCATCTACATTTCTCGTTCAGGCGGGGTGCTGCGCGTAGCGATGATAGGGAGGTGTTCCAACGTCGAATGCACATGTACTTTTCGTGCAAGTGGAAGGAACTAGTGATAATAAAGATCCGGGACTCCGAGGTGCGCGGGCTACTCGTATGTGCACATACATACTAGTATATGCATTTACAGCTACTGACAGACAGACCTTTCTATGTACCTTTCTGACAATCTCTTCGGGGTCTTTTTGGTACGATTGCTCAGTATAATGGTTGACGCGGTCAAGTCGTACGTTACTTAGGAGCTTTGTACTTACTAATTAATCTTATAAGTCACAGTGGTGTGGTGGGTTGGGGACTCCACTCACAGTTATAATTATAGCCAGAAGGGGGTATGTTAGTATTATGCCGCCCTACGTCGGTTGAGTTTTTGGATTTAGTAATACGATGTAGGAGAGACTGGAAGGGTGTAGTAGGTGCTACGTAGTAAGTAAGGTAAGTACCTCACCAGTAACAGCAAGTAAGCACATAAGAGACGTACCTAAGAGACAAATGAATCAGATTCCATACGCCGGCAACCAAACTGATAGCAGGAGTTTCTCGGTGTAGCACCAAGGCCCGTCATCAGTACCACGGTCAAGTAGGGCGAAAGGGGATGCCATTGTCAAAAGGAGGTGTGTGATGGAGAGATGGCCTGAGATGGCTAGAGATGGGAAGGATGGTGCCGGGCGTGCGGGCGGGCGCTATGGCCCACGTGGCGTCAGGAACCGGCCGATTCCATTACCATCGCCCTTGCGCACAGTCGCTTCACTAGGACAAGAACGGTATGATTTGTTTGAGAGAGTCAAGAAAAGTGAATTGATTTTCAGAATAGGATAGGTTTGCGAGTGTAAGTGCGTGCGTCGACATAGAAGAGAGCGAGAACCCACTATAACCGCCGACGACAGCCATCCCGAATCCCGATTGGCTCGCCAAAACGTCCGTTTTTCGTGTGAGCTAAAACACCCGTTGGAGAAAGCTAAGCTTTGGGTGGTGTGTGTTATGTCATGATGAAATCAATGAATCATGCTACCCAAAAACTCCGACGACGTGTCATCCAAGCGCGATCAAAAAAGTGGATATACATACCGATTCCTTTTTGGATTTTTTTTCCTGTATAGACTTGGGATATAAATGGAAATTACACATGTGTACGTGATGATGATGATGATGATGATGTGTTTGGTTGTGTCGTGTCGAATTATATTTGGGGGGGCCTGGACCCGGTCCTTTCGACCGTTACCACCATAACGCGTCCCTTCCCTAGCGGCCTGGCCCAAGCGTGTATAGAAGCCTGTTTGATTGGCTTATGTTCGAGGTTGTCTTCTAGCTTCGACGAACACACGCTAACAGAGGTACGTGCTTTTTCTTTGTCGCTTGCAGCGCGGGCGCGCCTTGCTCTCTGGGCTGAAGGAGGTTTTAGTGCCAGCTTGTGTGGATCGGGCGTGTTTGCATCTCTGCCCTTCTTGACAAGAGATTGATCAGGGAGCGCTAGAAACACCGAACATTTTTTCGAAGGGAAGGTTCGAATAAAGGCAACGTTATCGTTATCGCGATCTCGGAGTGTTCGGCCAAAAGCGTCCATCCTCTTGGTCCGGTTCCTCTTGAGAGTTGTGTTGCTTCTTCGTCCCCCAGCTCACAACAACTATTTGTGGTAAGTTTTTTTTAGAGATCTCGTTCTTTTTGTTTTTTGTTCTGATTTGTGTGTTGAGGGGTGTAAACGACATACGACGTCTCGGCACGCACTGATACACCATCCTCTCTTTTTGACAAGCCGGGCGCTATTTGTGTGTGGCCTAGCCAGAAGGTAAAAACGATAATTGGAGGCGTGGGCAAAAAAAAAAGAAGTGATATAGAGGTTCTGCCTTGATTTGGGTGTGTTTTTGTTGGAATTTATTTGGGAGAAGAAGAAAGGGTTGGTTGGGACGAAACCCGGGAAAGAGGCACAAAATTCACATTCCACATTTTGTGTGTTGGGAAACCCTAAACAAAAAAAAAATCGGCAATATTCCGAATTCCGAATCCCAAATCCGAAACACCATCGCATCGCGGCGGTCGGTTTGGACTAATCAGACGGATTGTGGTAAGTCTGACAAAACTGTTTCTTCTTTCTTTCCCAAGTGCTGATTTCCCCTTCTTCCTTGTTTCTTGCGTGGTGTATTATGGGTGTGGGCAGCACGAACCAGCAGCACGACGGCGACTTGTTTTCTTCGTTCCAGCATACGATGATTCCTGACGAAGGACCGGGGAGCAGCGAGGACGGGTCTGGTTTGCATTCGCCAGTGTTCGGAGCGTCGAGTTATCCATCTGCGCACGGAGACAGTTGTAAGTTCGATTTCATGCTAGTTCTTATTCTTTCAACTAACAACCTATACCCCTCTGCTTCCGCCAATAAAGTCCGGTATCACGATCTTCATACCGGCCATCCACCAGCGCCTCCTCCCCCGACTACAACTTACGACTACCTCAACGACCGCCACCACCACCACCACCACCACTCCCACATCCCGCCACCCCCGACCCACTCCCACTCAACCTACCCGCCACCCACAGCGTTCCTCCCGCCGCACCAGCAACAACAACACACCCTCCCGCCACCAGGCCACCACCATAATAATCACAATCACAATCACAATCCGCACAGCAGGAGCCCGCCGACGAACGCGACAGGTGGAACCGGGGGCAGTGGGAGCTCGTTGGGGTGGTACGAGCAGCGGTTGCCTAGTTCCCATTCGCATAGCGAGCAGCACGCGCTGTATAGCGCGCGGCCGGGGTCAGGTCCTGGTCCTGGTCCGTCGCCTACACTTTCCCTCGCGGATCTACCGCATCATGGACATGGAGGGAGACCACCGATGATGGTTGGGCCGGACGGACGGGGTGTGGATGTGCCTGGGCAGCAGCAGCAACAGCCGCCTATGGGAAGTGGGGCAGCAAGCGGGATTGGCACGGCGACAGTGGGAGGTGGTGGTTCTGCACCGCCTGGGACGGGTCAGGGAGCAAGTGCGACGGCTGCGACGGGGGAACGGAAACCGAGTTCGGTTGTTATAGCTTGTCGTCAATGGTGCGTTGCCTCTTTCTCCTTTTTTCCTTTTTTCTCTTCTTTTCGGGTCTTCGTTTTCCTCATTTCTGCGTTTCCCTGTTCCTGGGTTGCGACCTCTCTTTTGCGTTTCATCGTTTCTTGGACGACGTTGGCGTTGGTTTTTCGATGGACCGATGATCGTGGTATCGACCTCCGGGTTGCTATCCTGCGCCGCCTGACGTTGCGGAGACCGTTGGTGGATACGGCTTTACCCTCATCCTATCGAGTCGAGTCCTTAGCCCCTAAGCGAGGGTGCGCCTTTTTTCACGCCTCTTTTCGACTTGTGCACCTATGCCTTTGGTTATATCCGCCTTTTCTCTGCGTTATACGCGCTACTTCTCGTGTTCTTCCACCCGACTCTCCATCACACCAGGGGTTTTATCTATGCGTCATTTCCCCGCTTTCTTGAGGGGGGGATCTGTATGACACCGCGGGCTCAATACCAAGCCAATCGAACGAAGGATCATTTCGATTTGCGTTGCGATCTTTCTTTTTCTTTTTCTAATTCGGATCGGGGTCTTTTTGCGCGGTTGACGTGTATACATGTTTTCCGTTGCCCGCTTTCCCCCCGGTTTTCCGGTTTCCCGTTATCGAAGGTGTGGAAGGAAGGACCCGTTTTCTTCTTCTTCCAACTGTCATCTTTCTTTCCTTGGATGTTGTCTTTTTGACTTTGCATTTTTCTCTTCGCTTCCCCTTTGACGGGTTGGTTTCTTTTTTGCTTTTCTTGGATGGTTGCCTACTCGTGGCGCTTCGAGATAACGACTGTTTCGTTATCAACGAACAAACACCTGTCTTTCTATTCGAGCCTACCCTTCCCCCCCTCCTCTTCACTTCTAGATGGGGCGTTTCTAGACGACTCTTTTATCCGTCCGGTCATATTTCTACGCAACTTTTCCTTCAATTAAACCTTTTATATATAATGTCTGCCCAACTTTTTTGCCTTCTCTGCGTCGTTGATTGTTTTTCGTTATCGTTATCGTTGGTTGGTGCTTCTGTCGTGCCTTTCTGACAAGAACCCCCCTCTGATATGTCATGTCATTTGGCCATCCTCGGGTCCTGGATTTTCCTGTTCTTCGAGGGCGCTCAGAACTTGTGTTCTATCTTTAAACAGGGGGGTTTCTCCTACCGGCTTTCTGATTTTAATTTGTTGTTGGCTTCTCTACCTCCCCGCCCCCGCTGTCAACACCTTTCTTCGACACGGTCTCTATTGAAGACTCTCAGTTATTCATTTGACCTTCTCCGTCTTTTTGTTGTTGTCCCTTAATCCATTGTTCCGTTTCAACCTTGGTCGTTAGCTGCCCGATTATTCCGTTGTCCCGTCGTTCTTCTGTTTCTGTTTCGGCGTTTCCTTGTGGAAGACGTCCTCCCCCTTTTTTTACTGTTTGGGAACTTTCCTCGTGTTCCTATGGGATTTCTGTTTGTCATTTGTCATTTTCCCTCCCTTTCCCTTTTGTTTCTTTAATTTGTTGTCTTCTGTTCTAATCGGTTGTTGGAACGATATACTGACTGACATTTTTTTTCTGTTTTCATTTGTCGTCCTTCCATGGTTTGGTCAACACCTTCTGAACGGATGATGCGGCTCCCTTTATGGCTTTATGATTTCGATTTTTGGGATAACCAATCTGAAACACTTCTTGGTCGAACAATCTACTCCAATTAATCTAACCAAAACCTATCGATTGACACACTATCGAAAAAACGAAATCGAACGACGAAATTGGTACACACGCGCGCACGTACACACAACAGCCGAGGACGCAAAATCCGGTGCGATTCGACGCGACCGGTGTGCAACAACTGTGTCCGGCGGAACAACCAGTGCGAGTACGATGCGGTGCCTAAGCGGCGAGGGCCGGACAAGAGGCCGGGTACGAGGCAGAGGAGCTGTAAGAAGCGGCCTGCGCCTGATGCGGATGGGAATCTCCCGGTGGGTGTTACGCCTACGCCGCCGTCCAACAAGAGGAAGAAGACGACTGCTTCTGCTACCATGAACAATGGGAATGGTGGTGTGGGTGGTGTGATGGCTGGCGTTGGTGTTGGGCTTGGAGGAGGAGGGATAGGGAATGGGGTGACGACGGGTGGTGGTGGTGCAGCGGGGGGACCAGGAGGGGGAGGAACTGGAGTGTCGAATTCTGGAATGACGGGAGTTTCTGATTTGCTTTTGCATCCTCAACAGGTGCCGCCGTCTGCGCAAAATGGGCATGGGCATGGTGGTCATGCGGGCTTGAATGGGCATGGGAGGGGTATAAAGAGGGAGGCGGGGTTTGGGGTTGAGGCACAGACTGGGCCGCACGGTCTTCATCATCCAAACCATCCTCAGTTTGGAGAGGAGAGCAAGTCTGTGTATAGTTCGCATCATACGCATCCGCACCAGCACCCACATCAGCATCCGCATCAACACCAGCAAGACAGCAAGTATCAGCATTTTCAGGTGAATCAGGTTGATAGTATGGTGAGTTTTTTTTTTTTTAATTTCTGTTGAGGTTGGATTTACGGTGCATATGCTGATTTATACGTTATAGTCCGATCCCTCACGTCCTCCATACGCTGTAGGCTCGTACCCGCCGTACGACCCACCCTCTTACCCGCACCCTGCCCCGAAACAATCTAGCTCGCCCACGTCTGCAAGTGGCGCGGGCCCTAATTCCTTTCGAGACCCCGATGTAGGCCCGCCGAGTGCTACCGGGAGCGCGACTGGTTCCTTTCGTGGTGCCGCCGAGTCCTTTCGTAGCGAGCAGCAACAACAGTCCTTTCGAGGAGGAGCAGGAGACTCGCAGTCCTTTCGAGCGGGAGCGGAGGAGCAGCAGCAGTCGTTTCGGGACGAGTCCTTTCGATCCGGGCCTGAAGTAGGTGGAGGTCCCAGTCCGACTGGGAGCAATAACAACAACAATAACAGTGGGAGTTCATTTCGGAACGAGTCCTTTCGGGATGAGATGAATGCGCCCCCACCGCCGAGTAGTGCTGGGTCTGGGTCGTTTCGTGAAGGGCCCGGAGGTGGACAGGGACAAGGAGGATTTCGAGACGAGACGTTTCGGGGGAACGAGTCCTTTCGGGGTGGGGGGCCTGATTCGTTTCGAGGCGAGGTCGGAGGATCCTTTCGGGGGGAGTCCTTTCGAGGTGAAGTCGGAGGAGGACCGGGATCCTTTCGAGGCGAGGCGACGACGTTTCGGGGGGATGTAGCATCGTTTGGGTTTGGGTTGGGAGGTGCGCAAGGACAGGGACAGGCGAGGGGGTATGCCCCGGGTGTCCCCCCGAAGTCTCAGCAGCTTGAGGCACATCGGATGATCTGGCAGAGGTTGGATGAATCGCCTGGGATCCCTAATATCATCCAGGAGATCAAGTTTTTGTATGCCCTTCTCTTTTTATTTTATGGACACGTATACTGATTGAACGTTTGTTTGCTTACTTGGGTGTTGTGGTTTAGGAAAGAAGGGACAACGCATATGCTGACGTTTATTAATTTGGATATGTTGGCGAAGAGGTTGTCTTCGGTTGAGTCTCGGATGAGGGTTCATCCCGCGTTTGTGTATGCTGCGTTGGCGCTTGCGCGGCTTATGCGGAGTAGTTCGGTTGAGAATTCCAGGCAGGGTGAGTGATTTGTCTTCGTTCGATTTCGTTTTTTGGTGGGACGCTTATGGTGGTTGTCTTTATATTTTTAGGCTACGACGCTCCGTATGGTAACGAGAGCCTGTCGATTGCGATTAGTTATAGGACGCATGCGGTCAATGCGATCAACACGAGTCGGGAGACGGGATATGTGGATCTGTGGATGGTCGAGGCTGCTTTGGTTCGTTTTATCTTTTTTTTGCTTTCTCCTACACCTTGACTAAGGGTACAATTTGTAGATTCTAGCGATATTTGAGTCCTCGGCGCATCCCGACTTTTCGCATGAGACTGCACTGTCGTCCTTGACTGACCTGGACCAGCTGATCCGGATCCTGAACCTGACCTCCTCGGACGAGCACCAGCCGAATGTGGCCCGGTTTGGCGAGAGCGCTGTTCCGATTGTGAATGCACCTGTGCGACCAAGGGATGGAGAGGAAGGGCGGAAAGCGTGCGATTGTCTCGTCAAGCAGTCCTTCCACGCGCACCTGGCGAGTGCGACGGGGAGTCCGACCGGGCCGGCGGGGACGGGTAAACTGGGCATCCATTCGCCTTCTTCTCCGACTGGGAGCGCGTCTGGCCTTGGACTGGGTGTTGCGTCGGGCGAGTTTGGTGGCGGCACTGGCAGTTTGCATGGGCAAGGACCGCCTTGGGACCCGAGTTGGACTGTGGAGGAGATGAGGGCTGAGGAGGTGCGGAGGGTGTGTTGGAGTGCACTCGAACTTGTGTCGGGCTATGTGGCGCAGAGTGTTGTGGACGGGCGGTCTGTCCCCAGATTTTGGGTTGCAGATTCATCCAAGGTGCGTGTTTTGTTGCTGGAGGTGTTTTGGAGTGACGGTGATGTTGACTTTCTCTTAAAAGTACGCTTTGTATTTCCCCGGTGAAGCACTCGATACCCGTTCGTATGGATCTTCTCCGTCTTCTGCGCATCCCTCGACCTCGACGTCCCCCCTCTTATCCTCGTCGAATCAGGCACCGGCGATTACGGTCAAGCTTTCTCCGAAGGAGAGTATATGGGCGTTGTACTGTCGTTCGATGCTCCTTTGGAATCATTGTGTGCGGTTCTGGGATGACCCTATTCCGCAGACTGTTCCGCTCCTGGACCAACAGGGACACTACCGCGAGCCTGCGATGCCGACTGGAGGCACTCTAGCTGAGGATGCGCGAGCGGAGGAGGTCTGGGAGGCGTGGACTGAGGTTCAGGCGATCGAGGACTCCTTGGATTTGCACAAGTGTAGGTTGGATATGGGGTTGATGTACATGATTCGGGATTATATACACAAGTGAGTGTTTTAGTTTGGTGTTTCGGTTGTTGGGATTGGTGTTGACGTTGTTTTTTGTCACTCAGCGTTCGAATGACGGTTACGCAAGCTCTGAGAAGGTTCGTGGCATGTCTTTTTTTGCCTTCCTTGTCATTCGTTCCCGACTTTTACTCTTTCTCCTGCTCCTAAGTGAGCTCCCCAACCCTCCTCCGTTCAATTTTTCGTATTTGTCGCGTCTTTATCTTCGTTGTTACTTGTACTTGTTACTCATATTTATTTGTGTTTGGTGCGTTTAGCTTACAAGGATACGACAGGGGGCAGGCTCGACCATCACCACCTGGCCCTGTGTTCAGTATACACCAGGCTGAAGACTGGAGTAAGCAATGCGTTTGTGTTCGCTTGCCCATCGCTGACTACTCTCTTATCAGTCTACTACCAAGATCAAGTTGTCCGACATTTCATGAACGCCAGCAAGAACTTGCGCTCCCCTGACGCCATTCAGCTTACTCAACGCCCCTTCCGAGTCCAGTGGTTCATTCGTCAGCTCAGCGTGTACGTTCTTTGTTATTCTTTCCCTCCCATGTTGAGTAGAGTTCTGACGTTCGGTTGGGGCGTGCTGTAGGTGCCTTCATTTGTGGAACAACAGCAAATCATTGACGGATGCGCTCAAGTTGGGATGTCGGCTATTGAACGTTGTGGAGGTTATGAATCAACTTTGGGAGTGTCCGAGTGCGTATCCTTCGTCGTTTGCATGAGCTGTTGTACTGACTTCCGCGCTCATGTAGCTAATGTCAAGGACTGCGCTGACCTCCGAAACCGGTTGACTCAAGCGTGCCAGATAGCGGGTGAAGCCCCTCCCGAGCCTGCTGCGTATATTGTCCCGTCGTTCCTTCAGCCTCATCATCTCTAAATCGTTGGTCCGCGGCGTTGGCGATCCTAATGATCGTTTTCGTTGCGCCATTGACCTGATCTTTATCTATCGATAACATTGCTACCGCCACTTTCTTCATTTCTTTTATTGGTCTTTCCCTCCTCCGCCTATGCTTCTCGTGACGATACACGCTCTTTCTTTCCATCATATTGCGTAAACTCATTCTTCCCTTCCCTTCCTCTTCGAACTCTGAATCATTTCATTTCATTAATACGCTCTAGTTGTTGTAATTTGAAGTTATAGGGGTTTCTCGTCTGCTTCCTTCAAATCATGCTTAGTTTCTCGTATTACTTACTTGATTTACTTACTACTACTCACCCGCTACGCTACATATATCCTGGTTTCTCGTTCTTTCTTCCACGGTTCGATTCGACTCCTTTCTCGGATCGGTTTCATGACCTGTACCTGACACCCATATTCATTCAACCTTTGTGTAATGATACCCCGAGTCTTACTACTATGTCTGTTTTTTCGTTTCAATCTAAGTTCTCGCTTCACTTACTACGTTCGACGACTTGTCAATTCATTAATTCTTTGCTATTGTAATGTGATTGTATACTTTCTTTTTTTCCAATATCGCTTCACACACTCATCTATGTACAGTTCTCTGAGTTGTCTCGATTACTATCGCTCTGGTTTCCTCTCCGTTGTAAAATCCCATGATAATTGATGACTATTTTTTCTTTCTCAAACTCCAGCTCGAATTTCGGCGTGATTTCGCGCGAACGCTGATACGATCTGTCAAGTGAAGCTTCGATCTATCACCTTGGGGGACTTGACCACTCGGTGCCGTGTGGAAGAGGCGAAGCAATGGCGTATCAGAGTTATGTACATCCCTTGTGCTTCGAACTTCGATGATTTACCGGATCTAATGATTAGTGGGCTACCTCGAGTAGGACGTCCGAACAACGTGGATGGTGCGGGTCAAAGGACGATGGCTGATCGGTCGATGCCAATCATTTGTGATTGAGGATGAGAGATGGGAAGGCGTGCTACTATGTAGCTTATTCACGTTACTTCGAGTCTTGGTAAGGCTTTAAGCGATAGGACGACGAGTGGGAGGAAAAATGGTCGGACACGGCATGAAACATGTGGCAAGGACTAAAATTGGAACTTTACACAGTGACTGTGGAACGCCCACGCTAGACTAAAATAGACACCTATAGGCGCTGACAGCCCATTCTTAGAACTCTCAACTCCACTTTGACTCGGACCTTTAGAAACGAACTGACCAGCTCTTGCTATACCCATTCATATGAAACTCTGAGAGAATATGTCGCATAACTATGTACTCACTCAATCAGTCATGTACAAGGTACCCGACACATATGTACATTACGAAGTGCGTGGAGATCGGTGTATCAGACGTCCGATCACGTCCCTATACATAAATTTCCAAGGTATTTCGCCTCATTGTGGGGTTCCGAAATGGGGCTTGAGCTGCTCCGTTGTCGGCGGTGGTCATACTCTGTTGGTTTCTAGGTGTGAGTAAGCGTTGGCCACCTACTCGATTGGGATTCGTATTGGAGGACTTTGCTCTGGAGGACTCCTTTATGTACTACCGTTCCATCAGTCTCTCCTTTGCATTTTACCACAGCCAGAAATTAGAGAACTGTTGGCGTAGAACTGTCTCAGTCGAATGAATTATGGCGGCAAACCGTGGCTGTAGAAATCGCCCCACGACATCTCCAGTACGTACCTATTTCATAGATCCGCAAGGAGTAGTTAAAGCCAACGGTATGGAAACGTTTAATTGAAGGTGGCGGCCGTCTACGACTTCCGGACGACAACACAATCTGTCCCAGGATCCGTGCAGACACACATATCAGTGGTGTAATATACTGTACATAACCACACAGAACTCGAAACAGGAGAGCTCAAAGAGCATACTACGCTCCTTATTACTGTCCAATTGAAGCTCGTGACGTCCACGGCCCACACCCGCATACACAGTGCCTTGGAGACGCTCTTCAACCCAAAGGAAGTAGGCATGTTGTGCGCGTTGGCCCTGTATATAACAGCAAGTGCACTCGGTCTGCTTCATGCCTTATGCGTCAGAGGTAAGGCCCAGGCACCATATCAGTGGTGGAGACTCAAATGTACTAGCCATATGCAGTTGCCCGGATTGGTTACCCGAACGGCGGATTGTGGGTCCCAACAGAAGCATACCCTGGCTACAGCTCCATGGCAGGCTAGTCCAACTGTATATACCGTCCCTGGAGCCGTCTTGTGGTCAAGAGGTGAAAATTAAGAGAATGCACTGATACAAAGGGGTACCAACAATAACTTATGCATGAATGTAGCGGAATGGAATGAATCTATGGCGTCTGAGTACGTCCAAGTCGTAGGAACAGCTATCAGGTACGCTAAAGAATGAACCTGTATGTATGTACATGAGGCATATTCGTGAACCTCCCAATACAAACGAAGCGACATAGAATGGCGGTCACCGGGGCATCTTTTACGGCAATCATCTCACAATCCGGACTTCGGATTGGACATACAGCGCGTAGAGAAGCACCAAATCGGCGCTTTTCCTCCGTTCTCTTATATCTTCGACGATGCGATTTGAGAGCTAAGCTGTAGCCTAGACTTGAGCCCGCCCCCGCTTCCTCCCATCATGGCCATCGATCCTGTCTTTGGTGAGCTTAGTATTAGAATTGCCCATTTCCTCTCTGCATACTCACATACTGCCTATCGCAATCGGACTCATCTCTTGGCTGCTTAAAATACGCTCAAATCAGCCGCCTTCATCGTTCTAAACTCCCTTATGGTCATCGTGACCGGTGTACGACTTGGCTGGCGCATCAAGACCAAGGCATTGTGGTGGGATGACTTTTGGGCTCTCTTGGCTCTCATCGGCAGCGTCTTCATTGTCATGTTGTACAGTGCGCTCGGCTCGAGAGGGCTAGGTAAGCATTTATTCTCTTGAAATGTTAGATCGAAGGATACTAACTGGAACTTTGCAGACGCGTATCCACCCCGCGTTCAGTCCTTCTTCACTTGGATGTCTTACCTGACCAACCCAACCACCCTATGGCAAATAGAGTTCTTATGGCCCTCCGATGGATTACTGACTCGCAGTATGATATCCCAGGTGGGGACGAACTGCAATCGTGTTGACATTCATGCGATCTCTGCCTAATGGATGGCACCGTAAGACGACTCAAGTCTCCTTCATCCTCTTCGTATGCATGTGGCTCGCCACAATCTTGAACAAGGTCTTCATGTGCGGCGTTCCGGTACCCAAGAATCTCATCTGCGAGGTGCGCAGGAAGACGACTGTTGTCACACTGACGTGTGTGTACCCTTTCCTTTATGCCGGTGGAATTACGCTAAATTATAACTATCTGACTTCGTACAATCTATAACCCACTTGCACTACTATAGTCAACTTGGTCTCAACGACGTGGCTCATGGTCTGGCCCGCCTTTATCTTCTACAACCTTCGTCTCTCACATGCGCACCGTCGCTTCGTGACGACCTGCTTCATCCTCGGCGTCGTCCTCACCGGCTTCGACATCGGCCATGCCGTCAACCTCATCAGGTCGGAGAAGATCGGACAACGCGCTAATTATGTCGCTCTTAACGTTACTGGAAATCTTCAGGTGTGTGCTCGCCTTATCTGCGTAACTGTCAATTCGTGAATTCATCTGTCCCTGACCTCGGACGTCTGTTTTTCTGTAGGTTATTTTGAGCGTGTTGGGCTGCAACATCGTCGCTGGGATAACCCATTGGTTCCCTATCAACGTCTCCAATGCCGTTATCAAAGATGGCGCGAGCGATAACGACTCTCTCGATTCAAAGGGACCTCATCGGGCTTGAGGCTGTCTCCCTCTTGAGTAATCCCTTGACACCTTTGATGCTTTACTTCTGGTATGATTAACGAATAGGTAATGATATGATGAGTTTTCTCCTATTTTTATTCAACCGACAGCTTTCTAGTCTATTACCGTCCTCAATGTATTTGTGTTCCTTCGATGGAGGTGAGATAATGCCAATAGCGTCCATTTAATATGGGTTTAAGAGATCCACCATCAATCCTGTACCCAGCTTCCTTGGCCCGGAAAGGTGCTGAATTGAGAGATCCGTGACATTCCGCTCGGAGGACGGTGGGCGTATAATGAAGAACGATGGAAATAGGATAGGATGCATATCGGTCTAGTGTTCCGGCCGCGCCAGTCCTTTGTTACCATCCACTTCTGCTAAATATTATCAACCCAAAACACCTCCTTCATCCTAAATGCGCTCAACTTTCGTTACGAGTCACTCGCCTTTATTGACTCGGAGTCGTAACCCCGAATGGAGCACTTAACATACCAAATAGGTTATGGCTGACAGAAAGACGAGACGAGCACTGACGTTTCAGTCCTCCTATAACGTATATTTTATGAGCTCCTCTCTGGGTAATAAAGGATAAGGACAAAGGATGAAAGGGAAAATCGGTTGAGTCATAAGCTTGAAAGAAGAAAAGTTCTTACAAAAGGCCTTTGAAAGGATGAAAGAAGGCGGGAGAACGATCCCTGAAGAGATGAAAGAGAATATCATAGAAAGATCACTGAAAGTATGAAAGATCATTATCTTTGATATCATGGTCAGAGATAAAGAATAGTTAGCAGTGCTTTGTGCGAGCGCCTGGGCGCTTAATGTGACAAAGACGTAGCGTGCGTTTAAATAGAGGGATCTTTTGGTGGGTCTCCATCAGTTTCCTACTTTCATCTCGTCCATCCTATGGATTATAACACTCAACGCCAGGTTTCAGGGCCTGAGATCTCATCTTCTGCATCGAAAGGACGTCGAGGGATCGTTCTCATCCGTAGCTTTGTGGGTCAATCTCCCCGCAGTCGTGGAAGATCCCTTGCATCCCAAGGTCAATTCCTGCGCACTCGGACCGATATAAGTCCCGCCACTCGTGAAAGGTCTCTGAGATGGCACGGTTATGAGGTCGAGAAGTATGAGAAACAGACAAGGCTGAATTTGGAGGTCGATGGTAATTTATGTTGTACTTGATTTTCTTTATCTTTTCTGACAAGTGGTTTCAGGCTTGGTTGAGGATGATGAGCGCACAGATGATGAAGAATATGCGTATTCATCCCCGGTCACATCCACCGACAAGCAACCCGAAGACTATGTGCTCCAATCACCTTTCCCCCAGACCTCCCTTGAAGAGCAGCATGCAACTTCCTACCTCGAGGTTCCCAACTCGGAGGTTTCGACAGCTTTTAGACTGAGGGTGGCCAGGGGATATATAGACAGACTCAAGAAGACACTCCAGGAGAACGACATTCCGCTCCCCGCATATCCTGACTTAAATGATGTAGTTTTTGAATGTCGAGTAGTTCGGAATGATTGAATACTATACCGCACGTACACCGTGCTCAGGAAGCCAGATCACATCGCCCAGCCCAGAGCTACGTACCCCCCATACACATCCTGCTTGCATCCTGCGTATGTTTATTCTCGGTCCGAGTCCAAGTTGGCGCCATGGGCTCTTACCTTATGATATGGGACTAACAATGTAGATCGGATTTCGTTTGACGAGTTATTCTCGGTAAAGTATGGTGGCGTGATCGTTCTGTCTATTATCTAAGAACGTCGAGAAAGCTTATTTGGACGTATCAAAAGCTTATGCGTGTCTTTGTATGTCAAAGTAGTAGTTGTCTAATGCTCACCGCCGAGGTTCGAACGACGGGTTTATTGTTTGGACGCATGGGCGCTTAAACTTGGACAAAGGCAACAGGGCTGGGGGTCGAAGTACGCGGCCGCGATGAAAGGAGTGAAAATGCTAACCATTACTGAGCCTTACCCCAGTTGACGTGATAGGACGGAGAAATGCTGTAACTTACAAAGGCCCGTGAAGCAAAAGGATGCGATGAAAGCCAGATCGCGATTCAAATGGTTGTGAGTTGGGAAGAGAGGATGTTGGAGTCTTTGAAAGGACGAAAGGACGAAAGGAATCGTGATTGGCATGAAAGGGAAACTTGGAAAGCGTAATCGAACCTTTGAAAGGAATACAGCGATGTATTTTCTTGCTGAAAGAAAGGCAGAAAGAAAACCTTTGCTTTCAAATGATGTTTTGTTTAGAGACAAGGATGAGTGACTTATTCGGCTGTGCTTTGTGTGCGCCCGAGCGCTTAAACAAAGGCGAGGTATCGTTTAAATAGAGGGAGTTTTCGACGGGTTCTTATTAGCCTACTTCCTCTCGTATCATCTCATCTCCTCATCTACTCTTCTGCTCTCTGCACCGGACATTAGAAGCTATTGAAACTCGTAAAGGACATAACGTCGTCCGCCCATCTCGAGTAGGTCTCCTCATCCCCTTTGCACTGACATCTATCTAACATCTATGCCCCTAGATCTTAGAATGGATATACTAACCACCCGCATTCGCCTTATCACAAAGAAGAGAGAGAAGAGACTTAATGAACAACCTACCTATGCCTGTATGGCAAAGACCCATGGCCTGTCTCACACCGGTGATACCCACCTTACCCTTACCCTGCAACTCGTTTGTCATTGCCCGGTCCGCCGACTTGCATGTGGCCTGTCGTTGAAACGTTTCTGTCTCGATTCTCCTACGACAGACATAATTGTCACCTGGAACTGTGAGTTGAAGACGCCAATGCCCTCAGCAGCCACCGATGGCGTCCTCCTCTCCCAATGCCAGAGTGGTCACCACTAGTCGACGTTTTGTGCGGGTCAAGTGAACGTGTGACTGTACGCCGCTACAGAACAACTCCAGGCACCAGACGAGGTCTTCCAAAAAACTGGCCCTTGTATTGGACTTGGGAGTGGTGGAGCGTTCACGGAGCATGGTTCGTTCAAGGGAACTCAGAGCACCTTGTATAGCATCAGCCACCATGGACTGGCTTTAATAGTGGTTGGGCGCCGACTTCGAAGACCCGAAAGCTCCCTGGCCTGCATGACTCGGATGTTGATGTAATTCCGGCTCGATCGTTCGACGTTCAACGACCCTTATTCAGACTTTGATTCTTTGGTGGTAACCGTTCTCTTTGGGTATCATCCCGAGCTGCCGGATGGCTACATCGCGGTTGACTTGATGTCGAAAGACACGGTGTAGTGTGGCCTCTGGGTGGTGTACTACCTAACCATACGATCCATGCAACGTTTCATCCACTTCAGAAGGGGGTTCTTGTTCCAAGGTTCCAACGAAGATGAGAGGATATCTTTCCGACTCTGTTGCACCGTTATGCTACTACTCGATTGTCCGAACGCCCACTGACAACGACTGCGGGGGATATTGGGAGCTAGGTTGTTAAATGATGCCTAACGCCTCTATCACTTCCTGGATCCAGAAAACTGTTCTACATCTTGCACATGCAGTCATGCATCCTAGATCCTGGCACATCAGACGCCTTCTATGTCATATCCAACAGGGGTGGTTTGAACGCAGGCTTGGAGTGTGGAAGGAGGGAAGACTCGAAGGAATAGCCGGATTGTGGATATAGATGGATGCCAAGCTGTTCATCAGCAGTCACGCATTTGTATCGGGAGGGGGATGGTACGTCCGAATAGGCTGAATGGGATCAGAAATATGCCCTTTCTCGTTCCTGGAAGACACTACGATTGACCTGATATTTCCTGTCACACTCCCAATCAACCGACAGCTTCAGGGAATTGGATTTCTTTTGGGCTGGAAGGAGGAGTAGGAGTGCTCCGCTTCTCTCTCCTTCATTTCCAGATAAAAATATAGAAAATAAAAAGATTGTATAATTCGTAAAATTGAATATAGTATAATGTAATTGAGCGAGAAAAAATTTTAAATCGATAACGATACGGACATCCTCATCCCCGCGCTCCCTATCTGTTATCAGAACGACGGCGTCTATAGATGAGAGTGCTTGTCCTTCCCCACACGCTTGAACTGAAAGAGCATCCCGGAACCAAACTCTCAGGTGACAGAAGCCAACTTCAAGCAAGTACAATCAATGCTTCGCTCATCGAGCCAGCCCGCTGGTCCCTTTTTCTTTGAAGGTGGAGTTTCTTGCTCTCTCACCGTCCATTGTCCAGCTTGAACCGAAACTTGGAAAGGAACTCCCAGTTTCGGAGACAGAAGCCAACGCCGTCAAATTCAAATAACCACAAACAATGGAATTGTCATCGCCTGGCTCTCTCCTGGTTCCTTATGCTGAATCTAATAATAGGGTATGCTACTGCGAAACACTCTGCCCAAGTAAGTCACAAATATTTCTATCTCTTACAGTACTGAAGGTTTTTGACAGGGAGATTCTATACCTCTTCCATCGAACACCGCCTCTGACACGGCAAATACACGGCAGGTCCTTCTCCCGTTCGTTCTCCCATCCGGTATCATATGTCAAAGGCTCACAACCACACCGTCTAGATCCAGAAATCACGCAGTGCGTCCTCTCGTACCCCCGTTTTGCTCGACCCGAATTACCTCGATCTATCCGACTACCATGACGGCTCAAACAGGTCGGGCATCCTCAAGCTCTTTCCCATCCCCCACGAGTGTCCATGGCTTCCGTCCAACCGCTTGGCGAAGGTTGTCGCAAAGACGAAAAAGCGTGCGCGAGGTCAATGTGCAATGCGGCTCACGTACGGGAAATCCCAGAATAAGGCTCTATTCATTCCGCCCTCGACGGCAGGCTTTCTCTACTTTCACCGACCTGAGCCGACGAAAGAACGGCCAGTCGTTCACCCTGCGGCAGGGAGTCTCAGGTTCAGGGTTATACACCCTACGAAATTTTTCCCGCAGTCGGTTATTGAAATGGGGGGAGCAAATGTGGATTCTATGGCGAAGCAGTACGTATCAGAAGGTGTGAAACTCGATCCGTCGGTGTTTAGGTATGGCAAAGACTTGTTGAACCCGTCCGGGCTGGGACCCTGGCAGCTGTCGCTCCTCAGCCTGCGGTTCCAACCCCCCTACGCCCCCATCTACGCTTTCCTCCTTGCTTCGGGGCTCGTTACGCAAGAGCAAGACCAGGCGATCGCGCAACTGTTGTCGAGCGGCGAGGAGTGGACAACTGGGATGATAATGCACACCCGCTAGGGGAGTTCTTTCTTCCACTCCTCCTCTTCCCCCTCCCCCTTGCTGCCCACACCGACCTCTCCTGAAGTTGAACTCGCGCCCCTCTGCATCAACGTCTCGAAACAGGTCCTCGAGGACATCCGCAACCCGTTCCTCATCGACGTTACACGCAACATACTCCATATGGTCCTCCTCGCGGAAGATGGGATCTACAAACTGCGGCATCGCGCGTTCCTCAGACGCGAACCCGAGGACTCGGATGCTACTAACATAACCGGACAGTCTGGTAAGTGCCCATCTCGTGTCTTCCTGTTTTCGCTTTGGCTTTCCATGCATTTCTGAAAACACCGGGCATCATCGCGTTTAAGGATATTGATTCGATCCAACAGGCAAAGCGCTCGTTCGATTTGAGCTTATATATCCACTTACGTCGGAACCTTACCTTGGACTGTGTCTCCTGAAATGGGTCGTGCCTCCCGACGGCGCACCCGAACCTCGGCGTCGCGGTTCGAAGTCGAAAGGCTCCGTGGCCGTCCGGAGTAAAGAGGGCAATTGGTACTGGGCGGGCAAGGAGACTAGGGGTGCAGGGAATGTTAACGCCCAGGGCCGCAGCACGATTGTCATCCAACGCGAAGGCAAGCTCATTCGAAAATTGTTTCTGAGGACTAGGCGTGGCGTGGGTGAACATGGTAGAGATGATGGTTTGGATGAAGGTCGGGATGTGGATGAAGAAGATGGGAAATTGGAAGAAGAGTACGAACTGCGCACCTTTGTGTGGCCCAGGCATAAGTTGAGTCCTGCGGCGTTTAAGGCGTTGGAGGATGAGTATGGGCGGAAAGGAGGTGAAGGTGGTGGAAGTGAGGGATAAAGATTGCATGTGTACCTTGTTGAGAACAAGAATAAGTGTGGGCGAATATGCGAATCTTCGACTACCGATTCTGGACCGCGTTGTTTGGTGGAATGGTCTGGATCCTGGCACCAAACCCCATTCGCTGGAACCTTTGCACTTCTTTCAGCTGGGAAGATACATCGTTCAACGGTCATTCCGATGAAAGATCATAGGCTTCTTTGCAGACCGACTCTCGAGGACGGTTAAACCCATACCCTGTTCTTCGAAATTGAGTTTGGATCTTCATCACCAGAGGAGAAACTATGGGGGAGAAGAGGTATCACTTTCCTGGCAATGTCTATCTACGATCGTACGTGCTCGTCAATTCCTCGGGCCCAAAAATTGAAAAGACTCAATCTTCGTCTTCCGACGCTCCTTGTGTCTCGGCCAAGGGGTTCCTTACACCCTGGACTCCTCTTCCAGCCATTTACTGAGCGGCAACTCAGGTCCTACCAGGGCAAAAAAAAAACTATAAATTATAAATTAGAGTCAAGGATCCGCGATATGTACTTTGGAACATGGATATGTGTGCAGCTACGCAGTAGCACACACCATTGCACCTTGGAGTTCTGAGTTCTCTGTCTTCCTTGAGCTAATCTCTCGCGTCTCCGCTCTTACTCTGCGACAACATGGCAGAGCCATCTTTGCTCAACGGGTTGGTCGAGGATCCAGACATGTTGAACTGCGACCGGGGGCCATCCTCAGTATTTATAGTCGTGAACGGACCAATAGAGGTCTCGTCTGTCACCGGTCTACTGCCGATGCCAGTCGTCGTGGTTACTCCGAGTCCCTGCAGTGTCGGTACTCTCCGCGTTATGTCTAAGGGAGTTTCAATAAGACTCGCGACTCTCAGAACGAATTAAACGAGTGTCCTGACCTGCATCCTGCTTGGAAGACTCGTCCTCCTCTCCCGCTTCCCCACTCCGATCCGGATTGCATCCCCTGTATATCCGATAGACGTAGGTTGCGAGTATAAGTACGTTAGACGTAAGAAGGGACATCATAACCTGCCCCGCCCCAATCCAGTCAAGTGCATATCGTATATCAACCGCCCGCCCGCATATACTCAGGGTCCAGTGTGGGATGGCGACGCACCTGTATATGTGGAAGAATAATCAGGCGGGAGAAGGCGCGACTCGCGCGAGTCATCAAACTCACGCCCCGGAGTATATCGAGGGCCACGAGGAGTCCGGCGAAGGTGAAACAGATGAACAAGAGCCATTGGTGTGCCTTGGTGAGCTTCTTCATTTGAGCGAGGATGTATGCGGGCCATAGGAAGAGCCAGAGGGCGGCGAGTATGCTGACTATACATAAAATATGCATTTACGCGGTTGGGGATCAGAGTGTTAGCTTATTGTGAGGACAGGCCAACTCACATACGAGGTTGATAATAGTCGGTGGTTTGGAGTAGTTGCAGAAGCTAACACTTGGAATTGGGAGGCCGCAGTAGAATAATTTCGAGATGGTGTCTAGAATCCAGAGGAGGATAAGTCCGCAGAATGCGACTCTCGATATCGATAGGTCGCGCCCTGGAGGGAGGAACCGGATGATAGTGGCATGGATTGACAGTCGACTTGTCCTAGTAGATCATATAGACAACACCATGAATTGGTTTGAGCAACTAATACCTGGAGGCTTACATACCAGATAGTGCTAGATACCGTGAATATCCTGGACCATGATAGGAAAGACGATATTGTCTGAGAAGAGACTGTCGGCCGTCAGATACTCTGAAGAGAGGCCGGGTGCGTTCGCGTTGAATTGGCGGAACGTGAAGTAAAGCTTACCTCGTTCTGCCGACACGGACAGACGGTCCACGGGCAGAAAAGAGCTCACGCCTATGACGGAAACGAAGAGGATGGTGCAGATGAGGGCGATGAGCGCCCAGAAGTCATCCCACCACAGTTGGCGTCGGCGCACCTGGTGGACCAGCCGGATGAGCGTTGTTAGGCTGGCCAGGCAGTCGCCTATCATCAAGCCGGCTGCGAACAGTACGCCGAGGTAAAGTCACTACGCTTGTGATGTAAAGAAGAGACAGGGCGCTTACTGACTACCTTTGCGCGCAGCGTTGCGAGCTGTTGGAGCTGTTCGAAGTTGGGGCCCGGGGGCGTCGACATGGACGAGTAGTAGTGGGCCTTGTTCGTTTTTTGGCGACGACATTAGTGCGTGACGAGCGAGGGGCGTGGGAGGGAAACGTTGCTACTTATGTATTGACATTCAATAGTATATGTGGATTAAGGTTTGACATGTATCGACGGTGCCGGAATTTTATATGGTGGCGCAAAAACTAAGCCACAGGGCACAACATCTGCTGTATAGCACAAGTTTTCGCAATGGTTTCGGGGAGATATGGGGTGGCTGATGGGATTGGTAAGAGTCGACTGTCAGAGACTCGGTCAGGGAAGAGTGGCAAGGAACTGGAAAGATTCCTCCGCGTGGAACTTGTGAGGGCCCTAGTAGTACTATTGAGCTCCATGAACCAAATGCATCGTCTCCTCCCATCTTGTCTCATCATCGCTAGCAGTCTACACGATGCTTTGCCCATTATTCTCCCAAGTTGTTCTTGGGCGCTTAATACGACTTGGCGTGGGATATTCCTACGGGTTGGATGCGGTGTGACCAATAGGGGGTGTTTCCAGTCAGCCACCCCATACTTACTGAATGTCAGTACATAAGTAGGAACGTTATTCCACTCTCACGCTTTCTTGTCATTCAATCATGTCGTCCGCTGACGAAAAGCTACCACGACGAGATCATGTCGACACCCCCCAACCTCGAACAGCTTGCGGTGCTGATCAGTATGCGCTCTGTCTCTTCTTTTGATTCACTTCGGCAAGGATTAGCATCAGAAAAAAACCTGGCACCTGGTGTGGTAAGTCCAGGCAATGCCAACCCGATACCAGCCAATACCAGGTGCAACAGGCCGGTACTGGATGGCGGAGAAGATGTCAGTCGTCTGGCTCCACCAGCCCGGTCACCGATTGCCAGGATGGCATGGGTATACCAGTCTAAGGCCATCCTGGTATTGGGCTGAGATATGGGATAACATCTGGACATGGTAAGTGAGCCTGGTGCGCCTGGTATTCCCCATTTTAGGCTATCATTAACCTAACATTACAGATAACAGGCTAGTGA
Organism: Coprinopsis strossmayeri; assembly: GCA_900156845.1. NCBI lineage: Eukaryota > Fungi > Basidiomycota > Agaricomycetes > Agaricales > Psathyrellaceae > Coprinopsis > Coprinopsis strossmayeri. The sequence goes on from FTPT01000097.1 coordinate 103,160, forward strand.
AAACAAGAGTATTTATAGCCTAGTTTATATTAGAAGCGAATTATGGGTTGAATGAGTGTAAAGAGACTCGAGACTCACGGTACCCTGCAATGCCACTACCCCGTCGTTTTTACCCAGTACTACAGCCGAAATACAAACCATTCAGCGGGTATGCAGTCGGGAGACAATAGATCTAGAGCGAAGGCCCACCTTCATAAATCTCCATCCCGCTGAGTCGGTTTTTTCCGGGTACCAGAACACAAGTTAAAATAAAATGTAGCTAGTCAGATAAACGAATGTCATGACCAGAATCCTGAGTGGAAGTAAGACTCGTTTCCCTCCTCCTCCAGCGAGGCTTCCCCGCTCTTATCCTGACTGAATCCCCGGTATATTTAGGTTGCGAGTATGAGGACGTAAATAGACGTAAGGAGACACATCATGACCTACTCCGCCCCGGTAACGGGATTTTGCATACCTTCCGTGGACAGCCAGTCTGCACAAAGATTGGTCAGCCGGCAAGATCCGATCAACTCAAGCGAGATTTCAAAACTAAGGAGATGAGTCCGTAGAATGCGATTTTTTGATATCGACAGGTCCCAGGCCTTGGTGGTCGAAATTGGATGGTGGTTGCGTGTATCAACAGTCGAGTCGTCCTAGTAGACCATATAGTATATGTAGACGATGCGAGGAATGGATTTGATAGTCATCTGATTCCCAACTTGGTCGGATATAAGGTCCGTTTTGAGGGCGCCCACGCACCCAGTGCTCATATCAGAGAACTCTTATCAGGGCAAGTTAGGTTCACTACGTGCACCTCTCGCCTACCAGTCTCTAGCCAGACAGCTATAATATCCATTATATATACCAAATCACGAGAGCCAGATGCGTCGAATCAAAGGAAGTATTTCTTTATGTGATATTTAGTATGTTCTCTATGGCTTTACAGCTAACGGCTAAATTCTAGTCCCTTTCCAACTTTCCAGATATGTCCGCCATGTTATGTAACTGTACCAATCTAAGTAGCATGACATAGGGAAGCGGGCATCTGTGGAGATGCAAGAAGAGCTCGTCGGCTGCGCAGCAGTGCCCTATTCTCTCTCGCAACCATGCCTTATTGCTGCATGTCAAGAAAGCTGAGACAATGGTAGACTCTGGGGTTACGATATATTGCCCTCTTGCAAATGGAGGACGTAAAAGAGTACCCTACGTGGTATATATAGCCTTTTGTGGCTGCAGCAAAAGGTAGAGTAAGGTAGACGTTCATTGGAGTCTGACGTGNNTGCATCATGGTACTTAATATGGATGCTTATGCAACACAAGGGCGCAGTATCTAAAAAGTTGAAAAGGGACTAGAATTTTGCCGTTAGCTGTAACCACCTCTTCAGCATCTTGTACTGTATCTGCAACTCGTTCTTAGTTATGGTTTCCCACGCCCGTCACTGTTGTTGGTGCGTCGTGTTCCTTGGCAGCCTCGTTCTGGAGAACATATGATGTAAAGCATCAAGCTTTAGACATCGTAGCCCATCTAGATCTAATGAAATTGTTAAATTCTTTGAGATACATCTTATCTACCTCAGTAACGCCCAGACACGCTACTACAAATGAAAATACTTTTGGCATATTATAAAAAATGTTTTAACGTCTATGGTACATTTAAGAGAATGTAATAGTATTAACGAGCGAAAGGTCCCCTCCGAGACTCCCGGAGGACAGATGAACGACAACTTGGCTAGAAGCCATTATGTTATATCATAGCGTCCAATCAAGCGCAGAAAGTCCGAATGGATCATAACACAATCGGGATACGTAAAGAGAAGTCCTTTCTCGCCCACTGAGCTTGCGGACGAAGCGGTACGTAGTACGTCCATCTGAGGTTGGATGTCAGGAGTGTGCCCACGATGGCCGGGATATCTCGGCGTCGCTCGTATACACCGTCGTCAAGGGCCCTATCTGAGACGACAGTGCCAGGCTGGATGCCGCCGGTCCTGCACTTATTTCCGTTCTCCGTATTTCTGACCGGCTCTCAAAAGCTGTCAGGTGGGACTGTGGATGACGGAGATGGGTGAGGGGGGCCCCTATTCCTGCTTGCGAGGAGTGTAATTATTTACGCATTGAGAGGCGAGGAAGGGAAGCGAAGGAGGACGCACCTTGTCGTATCCATTGCGAAGAGACTTCGTCGGTTGAGGCTGTAGTATGATTGATGGAGTCTTGGTTTCGATTTTTGAAGGCGCAGTAGATGTAGCCTGCCAGAACGACGACGTTTGCGACCACCACCGAGATCAAAATCTGCATAACGTCGCTCATCAGCTCCCGAGCTCACTCCTGTACATAGACATAGTATGTAGTTGAGATGCGGATGAAGGAGAACAGTTACCTCGAGCGGTCCGGATATCATTGCGAGATCGAAGCGTTCCGTGATGAGGTTTCCGGCATGGAAGAGGTCCATGGCAAGCAGTAGCAAGGCGGAGCAGAAACAGACGATGAAAAGGCGTCTGTGGCTGGTGCGCAGACCTGGCATGTGGTTGAGGAGGTAGATGGGCCAGCCAACCAGCCAGGCTGTTGAAATTATGTTCACTGTCCGAAACGATTCGATTAATACAATCATACGATTCCGCAGTAGCATTCGTTAGCATCCAGATTTTAAGCAAGTAGAGATGATTTGAGGAAAAGAACTCAAGACGTACGTCCCATGTTGATGCCTGTCGGGATTCGGGAGAAGGGAGGCGTGGGTACATGTGGGATGGGCACGCCGCTGTAGAATAGTTTGGATACTGAAGCAGTTAGCCAGCTGAGGGCAAGAAAGACGAAGGCGATTTTGGAGATGGATCGGTGAATGTTGGATCCGCCGCTCCGATAGTTGCGCGGGAGGAAGTAGATGACGGTCGCTTGGATTGATAGGCGCGCTGACCTAGATGGAATGGGTTCAATTTCTCCGTTTAGGCATACAAGGTAGGTATATATATGAATGGACCAACCAGATTACAGCACTTTGAAGGAAGTAGCATGACCAGTTGACGAATGATTCGGTTGTTCTTGGGAACCCGCCTGTTTTGCACGTGGTCCGCATAAGCCTAGGTAGTGGGGTGGATGACATATGTGTACGCACCGACTGGCGGGAAAGCTTTGACGACATCAAGAACGCACATTACGACGGTGGTAAGGAAGGAGATGAAAGCCCATAGGTCGTCCCACCAGAGCTGGCGCCGTCTCCATCGATGGACTATTCGTACTATCGTCGAGACTGCGGTTATGCCGTGGGCTACGGAGAAACCGACTAGATTCATTCAAGGTAAATGGTCAGAAAAACTCCAAGCTTTCGGACTCGGAGGGAGAGATATAATTCGTACTGATTGGACCGAGAGAGCGAGGCATGCGGTCGTACGAGCAGATACGCAAAAAGCGCCTGTCGCTTCTTTAGCTTTTGCTATGGGAAAAGAGAACAGGGATCGAGAGAATCAGCCGACGAGCAGGAGGCTCGCTCAAGCTTCGAGTAACAAGTTCAGCAGCACATTGGATCCCAGGGGAACAGAGAGGTAGCAAAAACAGGGACTCGTCTCGTCATTCCTTGTTGTTTATGTAGCCTGGCAGGTCATACGGCATGTTGAGCTCCCTGGTGATGAGCGAGTAAACTTAATGTCATCAAACTTTAACAATGTAATAACCAACTGTGTTGGACCCGTAACATGGCTCAGCCCAATGGCGTACGGAATATAAACAACGTGTGGAGCAAAGATTCTACAAAGGGCAGTACTTGAAGGGTCTGGGGATTCTAGCGAAGGCTTCAGAAAATCCGAGGTTCGAGAGGGGTACGCAAGTTCCATGAAAGTATAAGAGCTTCGCGATGGATGATTAAGAACTCTCGAAGGGACCGCAATAAGGGGTGAACGTGGTATGTCCTGATGGCTGACTAAGCGGATCGACGGCAGTGTGATTCCACCTCGCCGCTCCATGACCATTCCTGCTCCCACTCTCCCGCCGACATTCACGAAATTTTAGTGCCTTCGCGAAGTTTAGACTGTTTCTCCCATGATGTCTATCAGAGCTTACTTGGATTCCCGACCGCTGTCAATCGGGTATGTTATGTTTTTCTCATGTCGGGAAAATGCTCTGGGCTGACCCACAAGCTCTTGCTCCCGTCACGGAAGCAACAATAGGATTAGTACCAGGAGACCAGACGGTTGAGTGACTAGTACCATTCCGGATGCCATGATGCCTACACACGCTTACACATGCTTCTAAGAAGCTCCAAAAACTGCATTTAACCGTGTAGAGCTCCAGGGGTCGAGTTGCCTGGTACCTATTACTAACCAACCATGCCGCCTCTCAATTTCGGCTTACTCCTTATCTGGATAGCATCTCTGACCTGGATCAACGGTTCTTCTGTCCTTGTTTTCGTTCGAGGAGAGGTGCAGGTTCCGAAGGACCTGGACGGGAAGCTCGAAGGGAAAGGCTTCGATGTTGCCTTTCCGGGATCCCCGTTGTTTGAGGCTGAAACGCTCGCTTGTATGTCAGATCTCATCTTTTGTTGATATTGGCTTACTGTTATGTCCGTCTACTTCAGTTAACCGCCGACAATCAGTTAAACCTGCGGCTATAACATTCCCTTCGACCCCCCAGCAAGTCTCCGAGATCGTGAAGGTTGCCCATGAGACTGGGTACAAAGTCGCTGCGCGAAGTGGTGGTGTATGTATAACATCATCTATTTCCGTTTGAAGTTGAAGCTTGAAGCCTGACGACTAATTATACGTGTGTCTTGATTTGTTTCCGCAGCATAGTTATACCGCCCATGGACTCGGGACTAAAAATGGAACGATAGTGGTTGATATGTTGCGTTTCAAGAATCTATCAGTCAACGCTACGACAGATACTGCCGTCATTGGTGTGGGCAACCGGCTCGGCGAGGTCGTTCTAGGACTTGACAGATACGGGCGGGGACTTCCTCATGGGACTTGTTCTTATGTAGGATGGGGTGGACACGCAAGTACGTTTACTGCTCTGATCCCCTTGAAAGCCACCTAATGGTCGTGTGATCCATAGCACTCGGAGGGTATGGATTCACGTCGAGGATGTGGGGGCTTTCTGTGGACACTATCCAGGAAGTGGATGTAGTTCTGGGCAATGGAACCATCGCTACTGCGTCGGCGAGGCAGAACAGCAATCTCTTCTGGGTACGTTCGATCTGATAAAAATGGCCTTGTTGAGTAGTGTTGAATATGGAATCAAGGCCCTTCGGGGTGCCGCACCCTACATCGGAATCGTGACCTCCGTCAAGGTTCGAACGTTCCCCGCTCCGCCATCAGGCACAATCTTTGGCATCAACTGGCAGCTCTCCGTCGACAACGCTACGAATGCCTTGAGCGCCTACCAACGCCACGCCTTAACAGCCAACATCCCGGCCCAACTCGGAATCCAAGCTGTCTTCACCCGCGGCTCGGTAGCAGGGAACGTCGGCTTCCGTCTGGCAGGAGGCTGGTATGGCCCTGCGGAGAGGCTTAACGCGACCTTAAAGCCACTTTTGGACGCAATATCCTATCCTCCGGACTCGATGACGTTTGATGTAGGCGATTATCTTCACAGTGCGGAGAATCTCGCTGGTGGATCTTTGGATACCACTCAACCTGGTGGCCGCGATACGTTCTATGCCAAGAGCTTGATTACCCCTGAGTCTTCTCCGCTATCGCGAGGTGCGATGAGGGCTTTCATTTCTGTCCTCGCTAATGAGGGGTTCAGTAGTGAACTGGTACGTGTGATATGACCAATGAATAGACTGTATGTTTTGTATTTGAATCTGAATCTTGCCCATTGTTCATAGGGCTGGTGGTTCATTCAGCTCGATTTGTTCGGCGGACGAAACTCTGCAATCAACAGACCTTCTGTCACCGACACCTCTTTCCCTCATCGGACCGGCCTTTTTGGAATGCAGCTATACGGATCCAGTCGGGATGGTGTTGTCCCCTATCCTTCGTCCGGCTATGCATTCTTGGATAGTGAGTCCCCTGGAGAACACTCGATGACAGAAGTCACAAATCGCTGATCCTTGATATTAATATGTAGACGCAGTTGATGGAATTCTGAGGAAGAGTCCTCTTCACTGGGATGTAGGGTGAGTGATCTAGTTCATTTCCGTGTGGTTCTTGTCGGTGGTGGTACTAACCCGTTTGTTCTGAATCACTAATCACAGGGCCTATGTCAACTATATCGATGATAGGCTTGGGCCGAATGGTACGTCATTGTATTGTGATGCCGAGTCTCCATCAACGTTTTAACCCTCTGCAGCCGACGAGATCTACTACAAGTCTAATCACGGGAGGCTGTGGCGGGTCAAATCCATCTATGATCCTACTTCCGTTTTCGATTTTCCGCAAGGCTGGATGAAATCGATGTTATAAATTGGCCGATGAGAAATGGTTCATTGGTCCTCAGTTCTTTTTGTGTACCTAAAAGGTGGTCAGGGACTTTGTAGGTTCGAGAACGTCACGTCGATCCAATTTGTATTGCCCACGCCTAGGCGTTGTAACAAATCTAATCAATCACATATCCAATAGTTCCGATCGGCCAAGTACTTTCGAACGGGGTTCGAATCACGTCGACCGTCGACGGGGCTTTCGCTCGTCCGTGCTCGGGTCTTCGTACGGAACGTGGGCTGCCTGGGCATAACTCGGCTGCATGAATGGTCACGGTGTCCACATTGCCGGTGGTAGGTGAACGATACCGGCTCATCGTCGGCATACACCTTTCAGGTCGATGTCGATCCATGCTCCTCGTATGGGAATCAAGCCAAAGCCAAGTCCATTCGCCATTTGTGAAGCAGTTTCCGGGCCCCCTTGGTCGAAAAATGAGGAACGTGCTTCAATATATCACATCAAACACAGGTTTTATTGCGCCGCATTGGAGCCCTCTCCGTATTAATATCGGCGCGTCGGGTCGGTGTCGTGCGCGCTATGCGGGTCTTGTGCTATGAGACAATTCCGTTGATCATGCCCGGAGATCATGGAGATGGGATGCCTTGGGACCCCAGGAAGACGTATATATTGGGTCCCTGATGTGTCTGAGTTCTCTCCACTTCACTTGCTCTTTACTTCTTTCGACGCTAATCGCACCCTCGGCTACAAAAATGGTTGGACTGCGGTATCGTCGGTCGCTTGTGGCGCTGGGACTTCTAGCGCTGCTGCACTCTGGCGTTTATGCGATAGATGCTGCTGCTTCCGATTTTCGAAACGAGTTAAAGGGCTTAGGATTTAATGTTACTTTGCCTGAAGATCCTGGGTATCATGAAATTTCACGTCCGTGTAAGTGTCTCTTTTCTCTTGTTGTGTTTTCTTATATATGAGCTACTCACCTCCTGATTCTATGACAGTCAATCTCCGCATTTCTGTTAAGCCAGCGGCGGTGGCGTTCCCATCTACCCCCTCGCAAGTATCACAGGTCGTTCGTGTCGCTGGTCGACACAATCACAAAGTCGTAGCACGAAGTGGAGGGGTGAGATTCTATTTTCATGCAAACTCTAAATCATACACCGTGTTTAATCCGCTACTCTTGAATCTCCAGCACAGCTATACGGCAAATGGGCTAGGAGGGAAGGATCATGAAAACACGGTTGTCATTGACTTAAGGTACTTCAATTCGATTCGAGTGGACGACGGAACGGGGAGGGCGGTTATAGGACCTGGTGTTTTGTTGGGAAACTTAGCCTCGACATTGGCGTCGCATAATCGAGCGTTACCGCATGGAACGTGTCCTACTGTCGCAGTAGGAGGACATTCAGGTTGGTCGAATCTTTCACGTTATTCTACTTATGACCAAGTACTCATCCAATGAACACTTCAACAGCGTTTGGAGGCTTTGGATTTATGTCACGAAAATATGGTCTCTTACTTGACACCATCCAGGAGGCTCAAGTGGTTCTCTCGAATGGGACCATTGCTACCACCTCGAGAGATCGCTATCCGGACTTGTTTTGGGTAAGTTCCCCTTTGTTCTTTTATATAGAGAGTCCGGATATAATGATTCACACTATACGCTAGGGACTACGAGGCTCGGCTCCGTCATTCGGTATCGTCACATCCATCACCGCCCAAACTGTCCCCATGCCCCCATCAGCCACTGTCTTCGAGTACGGGTGGACGCTCTCCGCAGCGGGTCTCTCTAGCCACATTGAGCGCTTCCAGGCTTTCGCAAACGGCACGTTCCCTCAAGAGCTCGCAGCTGAGTTCTATATTGCAAAGGGTCCTCGGACTGGTCAGGTTTCGTTATCTCTGGTCGGAGCTTTCTACGACGCCCCTGGAAAATATAATGCTGCAATCGCGCCTCTTTTGAACAACCTTCCGCGTTCGTCCTGGAATTCTGTGAACTCGGGGTCGTATATCAAGAGTATCGAACATTACGGCCAATGGAATTGGGCGAAACACGATACATTCTACGCGAAATCTCTTCTCACACCTGTCGCCTCGCCCTTTTCGCCACAGTCCCGCGATGCGTTTGCGAATTTCCTTGCGAATAATGCGTATTCGGCTAACACCGTGAGTTGTCTGTGCCCACCGTGAAAATTTACAGGACTAACGGAACATACATATAGAATTGGTTTGTCCAGATCGGCACGTTTGGGGGTAACGGATCCAAAATCAACCATATCGGGACCGAAGAGACGTCATTCGTGCAGAGGCAATCGCTGTTCCTGATCCAGTTCTATACTTCGTCGCAGACGAGCGCTCCACCGTTCCCTGATGCCGGGCTTACCTTGCTGGACGGTACGAATCAATCTCCTGAGTATTCAATAGCTAAATTCCCTCTAGGAATGGTGGACAGTATCGTGAAGAATAGCGCCAAGGATTGGAAATACGGGTATGTGTGCATTTGCTCTTAGAATGATCGCCATGGAGATATCAAACCCGAATGCTAATTTTGTAACTCTCGGTATATATAGGGCGTATACTAATTATATCGACGACCGATTGGCCAATTGTGAGTATCATAGCATCTTTATGTGTTCGCAAGAACCAATCACTGAACTCGGGGTTCCTCCAGGGCAACAATTGTATTATGGGAGTCATTACTCGAGGCTTCAGACGCTCAAGGCTACATACGACCCTCAGAACATCTTCTCGTTCACTTCATCCATCTCTGTTTCATCAACGAAGTGACCCATTGCATAAAGAGTCAAGACTTTCATCGGGCATACATTAGAGCGTAATAGTACATGGGCTACGTACCAATACAAAAACGGACACTTAACATGTAATAGTGCTAAGATATCCAATTGCCATTCGGACCACTTGATACGACACGAGCTTTTGAGGAAGAACTGTACGTAGGATGCAACTCGATCATCTCACCGTTCTCGTGGGAAGTCCGTTTGTCCAAGTGATTACTAGTGGTTCCGGAACCAGGATTGGTGATTATAATACTAGTAAAGACGTTTCTTCCCAACTCGGCGTCCGTCGCGCAAGAATACATGTCTTCTGGCTCCTCACCGGCTCTGTGGAGTTGCCGTTTCCGTGTTGCTGAGTGGGAGCGTCTGTACTTGAAGATGACGAACATCACCCGGTTGCAGAGAAGCGATTCCAGTATGCGTTGCGGCCTGGGTAATGGGATTATAGCGATGACTAACATGGGAGGAGGAGGACGGATATGCTTACCGAGACATAACGCCGTTGTAGATGGGAGTCTGGAGATTCGGGGTCGGAATGTAGAGATCGAGGATAATAAAGATTACTCACTGTCCATGGCATTTCTGGAACGACCATATTGGCCAAGCTCAAAGCTGAAATGGAGGTAACGTGAGAGAGCGGCGATGGCTATGAGGAGGTGGGAGGCATACAAAAGATACAGATGCAATGTAGAATCCCTATTCGAGTTCGTTTATCAGTACCGTGCCCCGAGGGGTGGCATAACAATAGCAACAGCTCACCATTCTTATAAAGTTGAATGACCCATGATGAGTTGGAACGCCGAACTTTGAGGTAATATGAGCGAGCGGCGAACGCTGAAGTTGAATCGAATGATCTTACCATGTTGGAAGGCTTTAATGAGTGTGAAGCAAATCGTGACTAGTGGACATATGTGTTTTTGAGTGTGGTCATATGAGATGTAATGTAGGCTACATACTGGCTTCTGTTACACAAAGGAGGAGATAGCTCCATCGAATATAGCGTTGAGGAGATATCGCGCCACAATACCCGCCGAGTGCTGATATGGGAGGGACTATAGTAACCCGAATTTTAGCTGTGAGTTCGACACGTTACGGTTTAGATGACTCGCATTGAGCATTGTCCCATTCGAGGTGGGTCATTATTAACGTGCTGACGACCTTTCCCTTTGACAGGGGGTGAGAGAAGTGTGTGCAGTTTGATACGCTATGGGCTCTCACCAAGTGAAGGAGGAATAAAGGAATAACGACTATGCGCCTATTTCCCCAGATCGCACAAGTTTGAAGATACATTATAACTGGGGGGCGAGAGTGTCAGCTAGGAGTGGGTGGTGTATCGAAGCGAGGGAGCGTACTGGAAGTTACATTCGACCCTATCACCAAGATCCCTGACCAAAGAGGGTTAGATATCTACCTCAAATATGTTGAATCGCCTACAGATCCCCGATTTGAATAGTTTGCCACACGTCTGTTTTAATAGGGTTCACATTTGAATGGGAACATTGTCGATTTCGACGTACTGCTTCAGTTCCGGTCGTGATTGTACTGACTTTGATACCCGTCAGACTCCGTCAAATTGCGATAGGAGAAGTGAATAGGAGAGCTGACATTTATATAGCAAAATTTGGTCGAAGAATATGAGGTATCGGTTGAGGTAAAAGAGTAACAATCCGGTCGACCAAGGGCTTTTCCATATGTATTCTACCTAACGGTGAATGAGGGCGAGGGCGTATTCAAGAGGCAGATAACTTACCTCGTCACTTAGAGTGCAGAAGTAGTCATAAACCTTTCGCGGTCAACTCGTATGCTAAGAGAATTTTTAGAGAATAAAGCTAGCGTACCACAAGAGCCAGGCACCCGGCAGCAACAGCACTTAAATGGAAAAAGGCAGGGAACATTCCACGTTTAGCTCGAGTCGGTCTTCACACCCACTCGAAGCCACGCTTCTTGGATTCAGAACGAGGGGGTGAATGGAACGGTGAAAGGTCTTCACGTCAGTTCAGGGATGGGATAGACCCTAGTGAAGAGGACGGCTGCTCCAACAAAGCTACAACTGGATAGTGGCATGCAACAATTCTTCAACTAGCGTCGAGCGAGCAGAATTAAAGGGGTGGAAGACGACGGGAAAGTCGCTTTAGTCAGTTCTCTTAACTACTGAATCCGATATGGAGAGCCGGTTCCAGAGAGAAATCGCCGAATTCCCATGGGAAATTCGGTGTACATAAGTAACCTAATCGAGTGGTCGGGTGTTTTAACGGCTTTGGGGGTTTATCCCGCGCGGATACATACAAGGGTATGGGCACATGTATGTATCTTTCCCCACCCACTCTGCTGACTTCTCTCCCCTCGCTTTCTCACCCTGAAGCCCGTGGAACACTGTGGTACGTAAACCCTTTTCTATTGGACCAAGACAAATAGGGATGTACATATCTCCCAATGCCTCAGCACCACCATCAGCGCTTCTGCAGTGACACAAGCCCAGAAATCACCTGTCAATTTTTCCCCCACGCTGATCTCCTAAATCTCACTTGGATGCTATCGAAACCGATCTGCCGCCGTTATTCTGCTCTCACGTTCCTTGCCAGTGGACGCCCGTTTAATGTCGTTTGTGGGGGAAGAGTTTGAGCATGTCACTGACCCCCAAAGAGCAAGCTGAGGCGCTGCGGGCATATCATGCATGGATTCGACTGACGGGTAGGTGTCTCCATTACTTGTTTGCATATCGGCTAGTGTTTTGCTGACATCGGATCAGTTGGCCTTCTCGTGGGTGACTGTGTGGCCAGTCTGACGACACTCATAAGGCTGGTCCACCGATTTCGTCGACGTCAACTCTGGTGGGATGATTTTTGGGCTTTCATGGCCTTCCTCTGCGCGGTCTTCACTGTCACTGTGGCCTTCGTGAATGCTTTTCCAAAGTATGACCCTCAGGGCATAAAACCCCGTATGTTGGGCGCCTTCTGTCTCGTTTATTCTCACACCAACTAACCCTTGCCCTTGACAGCGTTTTCACTCCGAACCTACTCGTTCTTGTCCTGGTCCAACTTTTTCTCCCAACCCGGGGTTATCTGGTACGTAAGCATCATAAGCTTTTAAGCTTAGTGCTGTTGAACTGAGCACATTGCGTTACCTCGCACATTCTCTATATTTAGGACGAGTCGGTTGTCGATACAAGCCACCGTTATCCGATTTCTCCCTCCTGGCCGCAATCTTTTAATATCTCGCATTGCCTTCGGTGGGCTTTGCCTGGTGTGGATCCTAGCTTCCATCTCGAAAATCTTCTATTGCGGGATCCCGATTCCAACCGTTCCGTTCTGCTGGTTCGCGAAGGCTCCGAGTGTTATCAACCTGGCATGTGAGTCTTTCGGTCGTTACGATTCTTGATTGCCAGAGCTCATGATGTATATAGGTAACATCCTCGCGACTGCTTGGCTCGTTGCATGGCCAGCTTATATCCTTGCTCGAATGAACCTGGCAAGGGCACACCGACGCCTTTTTATTATCTGTTTCTCTACCGCTGGGCTACTTGTCGTTGTCGATACCCTCCATGGTGCGAGCTTGATCGTGGAAGCGTATGAGCGCTTGAATATCACTGGACATCTAGAGGTGTGTGACCGTTTGGCTACACTATAAGTGGATCGTTAATCGGATTGGCGATGAACAGGTTATGGTGTCTCTCCTTACATCCAACCTTCTCGTGCTAGCAACGTACTTTTATCGAGTATATCGTGGGGGATCAAGCGAGGCGAATGAGAGCGGGGATGGGCCGGGACTGAGTGACGATTCTTCCAAGCAGGAAGGTTAGCATTTGTTTGTTCGATTGGAACTGGTGGCTGACCAGACCGTGTTCCATTGTGCTAGAGTCTACGCGGATGAGACCGACACGGCATGCCGTGACAACCACAATGACTGGAACAAGTAGAAGGCGGACATCCGAGTCGTCCATTGGTCCACTCACTACCATAAACACGGACGACAATGCTTGGTCCGAGTCGCGGCTCGATACGTTCCGCTCCTCAATCAATCCACTATCCGCAGAAAACTCTGCGCTTTCGCAAAGTAAGAATGACGAAACTGATTCGAGAAGGACAGATAGAACATGACATGATCTGATGTCGTTTCTCTGTGTGTTGCTTTTTATTCTGTTATGTATATGCTTTGCTTGGGTATATCGGTGTATTTTGTATGCTATGCTGTCCTCTTCTAGTTGCTTTCTTTGCATTACCCATGTTCGCATACCCATGTTTGTTGGAAGGATATGTCATGTATTATCGTTTAATTTATATACTTACGAAGCTCTCAGGAATCAGAATCTACCTTTCTACCGGTCTCTTGTGGGTGGTTGCTCGGCGCACAAGTATGTATCCTAGACACTTAATACTTGACTCGGTGAAAGGACTGGCTTTGGAGGATAGTTGCGCAAGGGCTCTGAGATGTTGCGTGCAAATGAGCGAAGTTTAGGTCCAGAAGTTCTTGAGAGTCCGGGGTGAACTCAATCAGAACTCCTAAGGGGCGAGCTTTTGGTGTGCGAAAACCTGTTCTGCAATGAGCCCAATGTCCGGCAGCGCCCACTTGCTGTAGTCGCTGTCCTCCAGCATCTCCATACGACGACGATAGCCAGCTTGAACCGCCCCTGTGGCTCCCTACGTGTGTACTTTCCTAAACGGATTTTGATGAGCAGGGCCGATGACCAGATGGAAAATGACTATCGATAGAGTGAGACTCTCGTTTACATGAGAACAGGGATGAGCCGGGGCAGGCTAATTCTTCTACGCAAATAGCCTTACTTCGGCTCTATCCCGATAGAGATTGAGCAAAGAAGGCGTTGCTGCACGGTATAGCAACGACAATGCCAGAACCGGTGGGACAACCATTCCCATTCCTTTTGGAAGAATACACACAGTACCTCGTATAGTACTAATTGTCGTATTTACATTTTTCGAGAATTAGGAATCAGAATACACACCTACGCAGTTCATATGGGCAGAAATTGCGTAAGTCGTGCCTTTCATTGGGCGTCGTCAGGATCGTGCGCGCAGTTTAACCAGGGCCGTATTAAATAAGTTACATGTAGCTTAAGGTTCCCGTGTATCCATGCATCAATCAAATTCTTCGCCACAGTTCGTCGCCAGTAGTATACATAGCACATAAGCACTTCCCCTACCTTCCATCCTCAATTATTCTCAATTCATCACGTTAGCTCCCCGTTTTCTATTAGTCCAATCTTAGGGGCGGGATAGGGCAAGGTACTACAACGCCACACACCAACAACGTCCGTTGTCACAACGATTGGCACACGACAAAGGCAAATTAGGGTATGCGCATGTACGGGTATGGGTTAACCAGCGTGGTCTCAATAAAGGAACAGCCGTTGTCTAGGTACAAAAAGTAACTAGACTACTGAAGCCACCGTCACTACTGATTTGACGTCACCAAGTGACCTCTTCTAGTCTGCTCCGGACAGGAGTGTAAAGTAGAATATGAATCTAGCGAATTGGTAAGTTTACGCTGCTATATACTCGGAGGGTATGATAAATAAATTGAGCGAGGAGAGAAACGGTATTATGACGAATTGGCGAATAGTATGTACCCGATCCTGATTCTGATCCCCGGTCTGGCTCACCTCTCAATATGTACTTAATAGTTCAAATTTCAATCCAAGAACTTTCGACTCTCACGCCGCTTTGGTCGTCATTCAGGACAATGTCGTCCACTGACGAAGGGACGACGGTGATTGTTTAGCCCATCATGCCCCCGATACCCGACTACCAACATACCGCGGTGCTGTACGCTAGGCTGACGAGTAAGTGATAATGTGGACCGTCTCTCCTTCACCGAACAGGCCTGACCTCGACATGTTATTACTACTTAGCTGGCCTGCTGATAGGCGACTGCCTGGCTTGTCTGACGACGCTCATCCGGCTGGGCCACCAATTCCGACGACGCAAGCTCTGGTGGGATGACTTCTGGGCTTTGATGTCCCTCTTCAGCACCGTTCTTGTGGTCTCCGTGGTCGGTGTGAGCTCCTTCTCGCTGGACATCCCCCGGATCATTGCGATGGAGCCACGTAAGTCCGCATATTCGCCCCCCTGATGTGTCGTCGGCGCCTAATAACGACCGCCAGCCCTTTCGCAGACTACCGCGTCTTTCTTGACGTGGTCCAACCTCTTTGCGCTGCCTAGCGTTATCTGGTACGTGCCGAGTATCCTACCCCGTTCTTTTACTATTGCTCAAAATAACCTGTCCTTTATCTCTATAGGACGAGCCGGCTGTCCATACAAGCGACCATAATCCGATTTCTACCACCAGGATACGACCTCTTGATATCTAAACTCGCCTTCTGCATCCTGCTCCTCCTCTGGATCCTCAACTGCATCTCCAAAATCTTCTACTGCGGGATCCCAATCCCCGTCGTCGCATTCTGCGCATACTTCAAGGCACCCACTGTTATCGACCTCATCTGTGAGTCCTCCACGCACATCACTTTCGCATCACATCGATCACTGAAGCTTGTCATGGTCCTGGCGCGCTTCGTTGTTTGATGATATACCGATATACGGATGCTGATACGATTATAATCGCGTTACGCAGTCAATATACTCGCAGCCGTGTGGCTCTTCACGTGGCCCGCGTATATCCTCGCGCGGATAAAGCTAGCCAAGTCACTCCGCCGCCTCTTCCTCGTCTGCTTCTCCTCCGCCGGACTTCTCGTGGCCATTGATATTATCCACGGCGCGAGCCTGATAACCGGTGCCTTTTCACGACTCATTATCACTTCCCATGTCGCGGTGCGTGTCCTTGTTTCTCCGCTCCCTTGTGTGAACCCTTTTCTAATCAGATTCGCCGCGGATTTCTTCTAGATTATAGCCTCTGTGCTTGTATCCAACCTCCTCGTACTGGCAGCTTATTTTTATCGCATTTATTCCGGAAACAGTGACGGAGACGAGCCTAGCACCGATGAGTCGCGAACGGGAACCATGCGTCACAGAGCTGCGAATACGACTGAGGGCAGCAGGAGACAGACGTACTTATCGTCCATCGGCCCATTTACAACCGTCAACACTGAGGACGACCCTTGGTCGCGCATTAGGGCGTCCCGATCCTCAGTGATGCCGCCTAGCGAAGATGGCTCTGCATTTTCACAGAGTAAACACCAAGGGACCGACTCGATGAAGACTGACAGATCACGACCATAAAATCTAACATGGGTTATATCGATATCACTCTCTTTTCTCTCTTCTCCCTCCAAGGACAGGTATAGAATCTCCCTGCCGAGACAACCTTCAGTACTGTACGCGATATAGAGTTTTGTAGCTTACCTGGGCAGAGTCCGTTGTAATGACATATTCTATATATTCAGCATGAGGAACAAGGAGAGAGACAAAAGAGAGCCCGAGGCACCACGCACCAGGCGACGACTGTTCCTTTGTTTGTCAGTGTTTGAATCAGACGGTGTTACCGGGAGCTCCCCTCCCAACAACAAAGGCCCCAGCGATGACTCCTTTAATTTGCAGTTGTTCGAACCAAAAGTTATTGTTGTTGTATGGACGGGAATGCAAGCCGAATGTAAGCACATTAACATTCAAAAACTACATCATTCAAGTCGGGATATGATGGGAGCGGAATGTCATCACCCTGGAGTATTTCTTCGAGTTTGGCTATATATATATATATATGCTCTGGTCACCCTCAGTTCACAGAGAGCTCTGAGTTGGGAACCTCGAGGCGAGGAGTTGCATCATTAAGCTCTTTACGGGACCTGCGCGAAGGGTGCCAAGTGTCCGAGGAGCAGGGAGGCAAACACAGACGAAATTAGCCACGACTCCTGGCCTCAATACTTCCTACCTAGAGAGTCCCTTTTTCTCGCGCCAATACACCTCCTCCAACACCTTGAACGTGGCCGGACTCAACATGAACTCGTACCGCATCTTCAAAGTTCGCAGTTCGTACTCTTCCACTTGCCCGGTCTCTTCATTTATTTTTGGACTTTCATCTTGACGGCCTTCACGATTTAGACCTCCATTGCGATCTTCCTCTTCACCCGGACCTTCATCCAACTCATCATCTTCATCATCTTCAACAAGCCCACCCCTACGCTTCAAGATCAACTTCCGAATAAGCTCGCCTTCGCGCTGGATGACGATCATGGTATGGCCCTTGGCATTAACATTCCCAGCACCCCCAGCCTCCTCACCCGCCCAGTACCAACTGCCCTCTTTGGTCCGGACTGCCACCGCACCCTTTGAATTGGAATCGTGGGGCTTAGGTTCGGGTACGCCATCGGGAGGCACAACCCATTTCAGGAGACGCAGTCCGAGGCGAGGTTTCGATGCAGGGGACGGATGTGGCCCTGGATATACAAGCTCGAATCGAACGAGCGCTTTGCCTGTTGGATCGAATAAGCACAGCGTACAAACGAAGGGGAAGGAAGTAGTAAGATATGGAAGAGAAACGAAACGAAAGGGCTCCGAAAAAAAAAAAAAGACGAACGGAAAAAACTTGAATGAAACCGACGCTCACCAGACTGTCCGGTTACGTTTGGAGCATCCGGGTGCTTGGTTCCATCCCGCATCGAACCGAACTGCCTCAGAATCAGAACCTGGCGATTCCGCAGCTTGTGGATCCCGTCTTCCGCGAGGAGGACCATGTAGAACTGGTTGTGCGCAAGGTCGATCACGAATGGGTCCCGGATGTCCTCGAAAACCGCTTTCGAGACGCCCATGCGGAGTGGTGCGAGTTTAGCGTCGCGGGAGGTCGGCAAGGGCGGAGAAGATGGAGACAAAGAAGAGGAGGAAGACAGCCGGCTGGCATGCATGGAAATCTCAGATATCATCTCCCCGCCTCTCCACAGCAGTTCCGCGATCTTCTGGTCTTGCTCCTTCGTAACGCGCCCCGAGGCGAGTAGGTAACCGTACACGGGGGCGTAGCGGGGGTGAAATCGCATGCTGAGGAGCGAGATCTGCCAGGGTCCCAGTCCGGATGGGCTCAAAAAGTCGTTGCCAGACCTAAACACCGACGGAGCGAGTTTTACACCCTTTGCAACATACTCCCTCGTTAAGGACTCTATGTCCCCGCCCCACGCCTGCACCTCCGACCGTGGAAACACTTTCGTAGGTTCTAAAATCCTGAACCGCAGACTCCCAGCTGCAGGATGAACAATGGGCCTCTCTACCGTAGGCTCAGGCCGGTGAAAGTATAGAAAGCCCGTCGTGAAGGGTGGAATGATTAGATCGTCTACGTTGTCTTTGCCATAGAAGAACCGCATCGAACATTCGCCCCGCGCGCGCTGGCCTGTCGTCGCCCTGAGAGTCAGCAAGCGGTCGGGAGGAAGCCATGAACGCTCTTGTGGGATGGGAAAGAGCTTGAGGATGTACACCTTATTTGAGGCGTCGTGGTAGTCGGATAGGTCGAGGTTGTTTGGGTCGAGCGACACGAGGACGTTGGAGCGCGGTCTGCCTCTGCGCTTCCTTTGGATCTAGACGGAGCGGTCGTGAGACTTGGCCATGGTATACCGGACAGGAGAACGGACGGGAGGGGGAGCTGTCGCGATTTCGCGTGCGAGAAGTGGTGTTCGGTGGAAGAGGTGGAGGACCTCCCTGTCGACAGAACGTTCAGTACTGAATGGAATATAGGAATTTGTGACTTACCTAGGGAGGATGTGCCGTACCAGCATACTCTATAGATTCAGCATGAGGAACGAGGAGAGAGCCAACGGAGAGCCCGACGCGACGCGCCACGAACAATCCGTTGTTTGCGATTGTTTGAATCGGACGGTGTTGGCTTTGAAACTCGGTAAATGCAAGCGCCGAAGGGAAGACTTTCGTAACCTTGACTCCATTTGGACGAATGCTCTAGATATAACCCCTCCGCAAGGTTAGATAACTCGGTAAGGTTATTTTATAAACACTGGGTTGGGGCAACCATATCATTCACCGAAGACGCCACCGACGACGTGAAGGCTGTACGGGCAGTTAGGCACTGTGTGTACCACCTGAAGACTATAGAACGTACATGCCAGAGCCCAGAACGACCGCGATCAACCCGCGCAGGAAGAAATAGGGTGTCTGGGACATGAAGTTGCGGAGGGTGCCAGTAATTCTTTCTATCACCGCATCGTATTCTGATGAGACAAGGCGGTTTAAGGCTTGGACTTGTTTGCGGGAGCCACCACGAATCTGGTCAACATTGCATCCCAGCTTGAAGCGCTCCTACGAGGTGGAGGCCTTCTTTAGGGATTGGACGAGCATGTCAAAGACAGGGGCTACTTGAATGTTTTTAATTCTTGGTATTCAAAGGCATTCTTTCATCACAATGGTTTCACACTTCCCGCGGCTCGAAAATATATCATAAAGGAAGGATATGATCGCCGCCAAAATGGGAGAAACATAAGCTTGAGAATATTGACAATCATCACTATTTAATCCCGGAAGAAATAGGCCATAATCCGCAGTGAGCGGGGATTATGATTATTTAGCCCCGCCAGGGGAAAGTGGTGCATACTAAGCTGGGACAAGAATATCATAGCTTCAAAGTCGAGCAAGCCGAGGTTGCTGAGAACATCGCTGACATCCGCATGCTTCTCGACTGAGGATTGGGGTGGGAAGAGAATGGGCACGAATCGTACCGATGGCGGAGAAGGAGAGTAGTTAGCAGCGAGTAGTGACCCAGCTACTCACCGAATGAGCGCCGAGTAGCGACTCCGCTGCTCGCCGATTAAGCAGCGAGTGACGATTTGGCTCAGCCCCTCGCCGATTAAGCATCGATTAATTGATTCATGTCCATTTTTCCTTTAGATTGATTAAATAAATTGTGTCGGAATGATGCGATTCGCTTTGGGTGGGACATGAAGAGATGCGGCTTATAGTCACTATTGTGACGGAAATCAGGATTAGAAAATTATAAATTAACGCTATGTGCTGTGTACTCTTTGGTAATAACAAGATGAAACCCCAATGCATCTTGGAGATCATGGTCATGTTCTACCCATCTTCCTCAAGATAATCTCTTTGCTCCTACGTTGCGACAATATAGCAAAGCCATCTTGGCTGAACGGGTTGATTGGGGATCCTGAGATGTTGAACCGCGACAAGGGGTTATCCTCAGTATATATAGTCATGAATGGACCAATAGAAGGCCCATCTGTCGGGCTACTGCCAGTCATCGTAGTTGCTCCATCCTGCGGACGCGGTCTTGTCTGCATGACGCCTACCAGAAAAAAAAAGTTCAAACGTGGCTAGTCAGACTCACGGCAGCCGATTCAAAGCTAAATAAACGAGCGTCCTGACCTGAATCCTGCTTCGAAGACTCGTCCCCCTCCTCCTCCGATGTTTCTTCACTCTGATTTGGATCAGATCCCCGGTAAATCCGATAAACGTATACTGCTAGTATGAGGACATTAGAGGTAAGAAGAGACATTATAACCCCGACATGCGGAACAGCACATACCATTTAGTGATGTGGAATATGTGACACCAGGCCAACTCACGTGCTAGGCTAGTAATTATCGGTGGCTGGACGTATTCGCAGATGGGAGTTGTTGGGATTGGCACGCCACAATAGAAGACCTTGGTGATGGAGTCTAGGATCCAAAGAAGGAAGAGTCCGCAGAATGCGATTCTTGATATCCACAAATCGCGCCCGGGCGGTAGAAATCGAATAATGGTTGCATGTATCGAGAGTCGACTCATCCTATTGTATTAAGTAGACGATACGAGGAACTGATTTGAGCAGTCCTAGAGGATGTAATTGGCACGTACCAAATAACGCCAGGTCCCGTGAAGAAGTTGGACCACGACAGGAATGATGATGTTGTGTGAACGTCGATGTTAAATCACTAATCCTTGCCGATGTGAATCAGAAAAGGAGAGACAGGGCGCTTACTGATTACCCTTGCGCGCAGCACCGGAAGCTGTTCGAAGTCTGGGGGCGCAACATGGTCTCGTAGAGGTCGCCCCTCGTCAACGGATAACGTTCCTACTTAGGCTGCATGTACAGGTACGTGTGGTTGACCAAGTGACCCCTATCCGCACACGTTAATTCCCACGCCATGTCGTATTAAGCGCCCAACCAGACGAAAGAAAACTCGGGAGAATATGTGTAAAGCATCGTGTAGGCTGTGGGTTGGAATGGGCTAAAATAGAAGGAGACAATGGATTTGATTCATGGAGCTCACTAGGGCCTTCACAAGGAGATATCTTTCGAGTTCCTCGTCACTCTTCCCTGCCCAAATCTCTGACAGTCGACTTTTACC
>FTPT01000047.1:0-190714 GCA_900156845.1 Coprinopsis strossmayeri
TATTTTCCCTGGTTTACTGATGCCGTAAGCGCCTATTTTTGCATGGGGATATGAAGAACACTGACGGAATACTTGACTTCTTTCCATGGCTAGTCGATTGACGCCATAGGTAACATTATCAGGCAAGGAGCGCACTTGGAAATCAGGAGTTTCGCATTCAAATGGTTTCCACATCTTCAAAGCTATTGTCGCGTTCTGGAGGAAGAACTTGGGAGTGAGCTGAACCGGCGGCAATTTATGGTTGAACGGACCGCAGTCGTATCGTCAACGGCCAGTGCAAACCCCAGACTGAGGCGCAGTACCTAGGTACGGTTCCATTACTATAGCTGCGTGGTATGACACGTTCAAGGTTGTCAGTGTGAATGATTGATGGATACCAGGGACAAAAATGGACAATGGAGTAATACGCTATATATAGATATATATGTTCGTCGTTTCTGGCATTCGTAGAGGCATAGGAATCATCGAGCCTACAAGAATTCTTTGGGACGTTTGTTGGGATCACCGCCAGCTTCATCGTAAGTAAGACCAGCAACACGGAAAGCAAGTTCTACAGAAGAAGTTAGATACGCATCAATGAATTTAGAATCGGGTAATTTACCATCGGCCTGGGGACGCAGAATTGCTTCGGCATAGACGCGAACAACATCCTCAGTTCCACTGGGCCTGACAAAGGATCTCCCACCGTCGTACCGTCTGCACAAGTCGTCTATCTTGGCCTGCAGTCCATACGGGCTGACCAAACGACGTTCCGCGTCTTCTGTCTTGAACAGATTCCTGTTGGGAACACGGACTTTAACGAGGCGGTTGGGAAGGTCGGAGTAGAGTGAGTTCCATTCAACAGCGTTGTAGGACTTGTGGGCCAATACGACTTCAACAAGGAGCATGTCCGACAATGCGTCTCCTACTGTCTGATTAATAAGTTGGACGAGGTTGTTGAGGTGCTTAAGAGATGTCGACTGGGCAGGAGTAGAAGGCTCGTGGGTTTCCAGATGCTCCAAGGTAGAAGGCGAGAAAAGCACAGTGCCGTGGCCATTGGCCTCGAAATAGACACCGATATCGAATTGCTCTGCAGCGTGATGCAGGTGCTTGACTCCAGTTGAGACACATCTCACGGGCAAACGCTAAGTCGATCATCAACACACGTCCGAGATTGTGAATAACAATGAACTAACCTCAGCAAGATACTTAGTGGAGGCACCATTGGCATATGCAGTTTGGACGACACCAACTTTTACCTTCTCTGTTAAACCTGAGAGTTTCACCAAGTCCACAATAAACGCTGCAACAAGCGCAGCGATCTTGTCGCCATCCAACATCGCGAAATAGCCTTGCTCATCGATGAAGTAGTACATCAATCGATCAGCATCGCCGTCCAAGCTACAGGCTCGCTGGCCTGGGCGGAGGACACCATGCAGGGAAGGTGGGATGGTTTGCTTTGTCTTGACAAAGTCAGCACCGCAGTTATTGTTGAGTGCTCCTTCTGTGGTGATTGCGGTGTTGTGCAAGATCATTGGTAAGGTTTCTCCCAAATACTCTGTCAATTGCTTCGCGACAGGAGCACCGACACCATTCGCGCAGTCAACGACGAGAGGTGGAATCCTTGGTCTTCCAGACTTCAGTGTATCTGGTCAGACAATCTACATGCAGAATGGGCGCTGTTCAAGTGGGCTTACCACGAGTTTCCTGAATGCCTCACTCATCTTTTGGAAGTAACCGTCCTCTGTAGGCTCTCCATACTCTTCCTTAGTGCCCTGAGTATTAATCGCTCTGACGAGGTAGTGAAGGATTGGTGTGGTTGTAATTCCTGCATTGCGGCCCTCGGCTCCTAAGGTGGCCAAACCGTCCTCAAGTGCCTTGACCAAAGATTCTCCGGTAGGGCGTGTATCCCGCGCATAAACGACTCTAGATGGCTTTGACAGGTCGATCCGAGTGGCCCTTACGAAATCTGTGAGGACATCGAGGAAGTCTTCGTTGGACGCGTTCGCTAATGTCGTCGCATGTGACTCCCAGGCTGCCTCGAGCATTTCCCCGCGTGGATCGACGAGCTTCACCCCGTTATCCTAAGAATCAAGGCGTGCATCGTTGATATCAGTTTGGGGGTAGCACATATTTGCTATGCCCACCTCTTCAGGGTTATGAGAAGCGGTGATCATAACCCCAATCGTCTTGCCATCGAGCCTCTTGCTACGCAATGCTGCGAGTATGCCAACTCGGAATAGCACAGAGTCTAAGACGACGCCGCTGCCAAAGCTGTTAAATAATGAACACGAGATGGAAGAGGAAGACTGACAGTGTCCTGAATCCGGCGGTGCCATAGGAGAAGTGGAGATGGGGAGCCTTGGGATGGCGAGCAGCGTATGAGGTGATTTTGTCGTAAGGAAGCGGGCCACCCTTCAAAGCCATGATGGAGTCGAATAGAAGGGGTAGATTGGCTGGTAATAGGATTTATATTTATGAGATGTCCTTGATCAGATGATGATGCTGTGGCACTGCGCGGCAGTGAACCAGCCTGTTCTTGTTTCTTACACCCACAATGCCCACCAAGTCACCAGCACAAGTTCTGCTCGAGAAAGCGGACAAGAAAGCCAACTCATCGACCGGATGGTTCTCTTCTGCCAGCTCCAAATGGGAAGATGCCGGTGACCTTTACCAGCAAGCAGCCAACGCTTTCAAGCTTGAGAAGCAGTTCAAGGAATCAGGAGATGCCTTCGCTCGGGAAGCAGAATGCAGGGAAAAATGCAATCAAGACCTAGACGCTGGAAATGCCTGGTGGAATGCTGCGAAGGCCTATAAGCGCGGATACCCGGATTGTGAGTTTCCCTTCTCTTGACACGCACTCGGGCCTATATCAAATGCCTCAATAGTGGCCATCCAGGCTTTGCAGCAGACGATTCAGTTCCTTGTAAAACAGGGCCGATTCAGACAGGCAGCTGACAGAGAGAAAGAGATTGCTCAGATATACCTGCAAGAAACCCATGACCTCGGTCGAGCTTGTGATAGTTTCCTCCGCGCTGGAGACTGGTACGCCGAGGAAGATGCCACGGCGTAAGGGTCCCTTTCTCCTGTCTGACTTGGTCCTCACCGATTCCTCATCCAGCACTGCCAACCAATGCTACAAAGATGCTGCAGATCTCTATGCGGAGATGGATCAGTTCTCTCAGGCCATTACGCTCTATGAGCGTGTCGCAGACCACTCTCTGACGTCCAACCTCACCAAATACAGTGTAAAGGAGTATTGGCTCAAATCGGTGCTGTGCGCTCTGGCAGCTGTGGTACGTTCACAGTCTTCACCTGTGGTCCGGAATGCTGAACTGACTGGTGCTCCTCAAGGATACTGTGACTGCAAACAGGAACCTGTCGAAGTACGTTGGGCAAGACAATACTTTCAGTGCTACTCGGGAATATAAATTTGCCATGGCTTTGCTTGAATCTGTCGAGGCCGGTGATGTAGGTGGCTATACCAGTGCAGTTGTGGAGTTCGACAGGGTCACAAAGCTGGATAACTGGAAAACCAGCATCCTGCTTAAAATCAAGCGAGGTATCAACGAAGAGCCGAGCCTCACGTAGTCATTGTGATGATCTATATTATAATACCACTAGCAGGGACATTAGATTTTGTATTGTATCTATCAACGAGTCTGGTTAAATGACGTTACTGATGGCCGGCAAGCAAGACGTCCGTGATCGACCACGTCGACAGCTTTCCGCGCAACGCATCCTTCATTTATCTGCTCTTTATTAGCAACATTGGTTCCTTATGCCGGACATAATGAATATCGTATACTCACTCGCTCTACGCCTATTACACTCGTTCTATGCGCTATATCTCCTCTTTCTCTCATATCGACAGCGGCACCAATGGAAGCCGCCGCAGCCATTGAACACAGCACGGCACCGGACTCCCAAACATTTGGCCCTCGTTCTCCATACCTCCCCGTCTCACTCCAAGCAGTCTACGAAATCAGCCTTGGTTCAAAGCGTAGCCAATGTCGCGTCGTGGTGTCGGGAAGTCGGCATTGAACAACTAACCGTATACGAAGAAGAAGGTACGGGCATGGGTTCACACTTGAACTGCGGATTTAACTGAACCTGATTATCTCCAGGGTTGATAACAGAATACGACCAAGAAATACGGTCCCGATTATCGCAGGCCAATGCGAACACGACCGTCGACTCCTGTGATTCAAGTGAATCAGAAGTCGAGTACCAACCTCTGACCCCGCCCCCCTCTGATTATTCGGATTCAAGACCTATATCTCCGTCCCAGGCTTCAAGGCCAATTATACCCTCTGTCACCATTCTATTGTCAGATTCCGACGCGCCCAAACCGCGCTCTCGGAAAGGCAATGTCAGGCGACGCAACCGTAGGTCGGCTGTATTATATCAGTTACATATGTCTTCATTGGTTCATTACAGGCGAAGCAGAGGACGGGGTCTCAAAGCGTCCTTTGACAATCTCTCTCATCTCCGCCGATGCATCGAAAAGTGCTATAGCCACCGCTGCGACTTCAATGGCACAACAATATAGATCACGCAAAAGCAGTCGGTCCCGCAAATCTTTCACACTTACTGTCAACGAGCTCGAAGCTCTTTTGGAGGGTGAGTCCGCTTTATTATACGCTGAATCAAGCTACAACTTCTTTCAGGAGACCAAGGCCTACCAGCCCCTGACTTCATGATTGTTCATTCCCTTGACATCGCCGATTCTCAAAGGAAACTTCCTTTGGAGCTTTACAACTTCCCTCCGTGGCAAATTCGATTAACAGAGATTCAGTACGTTCATGATCATTTTATAATCCCTCGCCCCCGCGTAATGACATTCTGAGCAGCCATTCGCGTCTCTCGCACGTCTCCGGGGCGCCATTTACATCGCAATCCTCGCATACCCCTTATCCTTTGGATGACGTTGTATTTCGGGAAGCACTAGACGAGTTTGCTAGCGCCGAGTTCCGGTTCGGAAAGTAAGGGTTTTTGGGGCATTCATCTAATAAATACACTAGGTTTTGTACTAATAACAAGGGATTTTGGCCGGCGGCAGCGGATGTTCGTCTGTTCCTGTTGGCGTTCTGTGTGCGGCGTGAAGGTATGACATTGTATTTGCTTCTTACTACTGTCAAAGACGCGCTGTATATTTTCATAAGCTTGCCGACTATTGACTGCGTCTAATTTGCCCGGAGCCGTCGAAATTGTCGCAGCCAAGGTTAGCACACAAGCTTTCCAAGCATCGGATTGAGTTCCCCACTCGGCATGTAGTCTTTATCTTCTGACTCGGAACAAAGCATGTGGATTATTACATGGATCTCGAGGATAGTAGCATTGACAGCAAGGGTCCACTGAATGCTGTAGAGACTACCTATTTGCATTCAGATATTCCCTTCTTCTCTGGCTCGGGCCCCGGAAGACGTCACGGGTAGCAATGTAGCGTTTGTGCCTCAAGCATCCATTACCTACTGTTTGCGCCACAGCACTTTCGCTAGTCCATGGAGTCCTCTCCAGTGCCGTCTAGAGTTTACAGCATGAATATTACCACCCACAGTTTCTATTCTTTCTCTCTTTGTCCTGTACTTGCGTGACCGCGACTCTGATATCAGCGTGGTTCGGGAGGAGGTCGGAAGCATCAATCAGGTATGATCCGTATCATTTCAATCCGGGAGGTGTCTAAATTAAGGTACCCACAGAAATGGTCGTCTGTCTGTTCCCTAAGTGCGATTGCCCTGGAGTCGACGCCAAGCAGGAGATTGAATTTCTCGGTATTAAGGATGCTGTTGTGAGTAATGGGGTGGCCGTTATTCTTATTAACTTAAAGTCCGACCAATGCGGCAGCGGTTGATCAAGGGGAGTTTGGAGTGTAAGCTGTGGGGCGCAGACCTCCGAGATCAGCTCGGATCTCTCGACAACCCAGATGGATCTCCTGGGCGCCTGCTGAACTCCAACAGATGCATATATAAGACCGCATGCAACAGATGTCTGTTCACCAAAAAACCTGGCCCTTCTCCACCAGAGATATCTGCTCCTTGTCTTCCAAGTCCTGCACAGGCAGCTTATTCCAACCTACCTGACCTCTGATTTACCGCACAACTATGTCTGGGTCACCCCAGCTACATACTTTGCCGCTAACCTCAATAATATCTGGGTCGCCCCAGCTACATACTTTGCCTCTACCCAATGGGACAGCACAGAACTCGCTGCTCTTTCGTACGGCGTCGCGCTCGCCTTCACGGAATTCCCATAGATCGAGCCCGAGCCCTCGTGGAACGCCCAACAAGTCACCTCGCCGAATCAACACAGACCCCGACCTGGCAACGACAGACGAGCTACGACTTCGCGTCAACAAACGCATCATCGTCTGTTGTGACGGGTATGTCATCTGCTCACCCCCTTCGGAGGCCTTCAGCTGACACGAAACGCGTTTCTGTAGGACGTGGCAAGATGGTATTGGCGAGCATCGTTCTATGTATACCAATGTATTGGTGAGTCGCGTGTGAAGGGGAAGATGCTATGTGGACAGTGATCTCACCTAGAAGTTTTGAAACAGAGGCTCGCCCGAACTATCCATCATGCCGACGAGCGCTATCAACCACCAATCCCACAGATAGTGTTCTATCAATCTGGTATTGGCACAGAGAAGAATTTCTACTCCGAGTATATCGAAGGCAAGTGTCGGCATGTGAACGGACTCATATTTGTGTTACTCATACAAAGATCCTCTACAGGAACGACCGGTGGATCTTTAGGTACGGCGTACGGCCCACCCTCAAAATATGTCTACCCGACTGATTTCGTCGAAATACATTAGCTGACAAAGTAGAAGAAGCCTATGCTTTCATTGCCCAGTAAGTGAATATACCTGTCTTGTGGAAAGCCAGGCAGTTGACAGTCGATCTGCTCTAGCAATTACAATCCTGGAGATGAAGTGTGTCCGACTTTCGCCAAGTATCCAGTTGCCATCTTTAACTCACGCTACACAATAGATTTTCTTGTTTGGCTTTTCCCGAGTACGCCATTCCCCTGTATGCGCCAAGGTGAAGCGACCATGCTGACTTTGTCATTTTCTGATAGGGCGCCTACACTGCACGAATGGTGGCCACTTTCATAGTAAGCTAGGTCACGTAAGCTTAGCGCCCATGACCGAACTAACGTTTCCTAGGGAGAAATCGGCGTGTTGGATCGAAAGGATATGGATCATTTTGCCAAAATCTTCCTTTGCTATCAGAAACTTGGAAAAGCCAAGAAACCCGAAGGTGCGGCGGTATTGCTTTGTAAATTATGATTGGGACTTACCCGTCCCTCTTGCGCTAGAAATCAAGCTTCTACGGGAACGATTAGATCCCTGGTGCAAGTCCCAGGCTCGTGGCAAGCTACGGGCGGATTGCGATGGTGACACCTTCACAGTCAAGTACATCATTTACCATTCTCCAGTAGTGCTTTTATATTAAGTCGAATTGTCTCAGATGTGTCGGCGTCTTTGATACTGTCGGTTCTGTTGGTTTGCCCGAGTCTCTGACATTCCGTTCTTCTAAAGTTAAAAATATTTTTGGCTTTCGTGACCGTGTCCTCGGTTTGCACGTTGAAAGGGCATACCAGGCTATGGCCCTTCACGAGATGCGGGCAGACTTCGTATGTGTCTCTTCATGCTATAAACTATTACCTGCCCCCGTTAACGCTCTGCTCAATCCCACTAGAACTGCAACAAATTCGAGCAAACCGAGAAAGGCCTCCTTAAGGGTCAGACTTTGAAGCAGGTACAGTTACCATATTCTCGGATGATATCTGAAAAATAACTGAAGGGCTTGACAGTGCTGGTTTACCGGTGCTCATTCAGACGTAAGGAAAAGCCTAGGATCTTGACCTGATTTACTAAATTAACTTGTTTCCAAGATCGGTGGGGGATACAAGGAGCATGACCTTGCCGATATTGCACTAACTTGGATGGCAGTACGTACACCGTATCTATTTTAATGCTTCCTCATTAACTTCATTTACGTACAGGCGCATGTCGGAGACATCTTGGCTCTTGATACAGAATACCTCGCCAGCCTCCCACAACCGGTCGCACCATGGGGTCAGCAGAAGCCGCATGAGTACGTTGCCCAGACTATGGAATATTCTACCGTGCATCAAGTAACTTATTGCCCGTTTCCAGTTCAAAAAGCGGGATTTTCTTCCTTGCCCAAAGCCTCCAGCGCGCCCTTCCAATCCGTACTGGGCCGTCATGCAACGAATGGATCCATCCCTCTGTCCTTGAGCAGGCAAAGCTATACCCTGCACTCGATAAAGTTCTACGAGGGCACCCAGAACTTGTCTGCTCTCTGCTGCCGCTGGAAGAAGAAATGAAGGCTAACTGGCCGTACAAGCCGGAGTCCCCAGTCGCCAAGACGTACACGTCTGAACTGGAAGAACAGCTGAAGGGCAAGCCAACTGCGTCAGTTGCGACGGAACTTATGCGGTCAAGTTCCAAGATCCGCAGGTCTCTTTTCAGGAGTCTGAGCGTGTCGAGGAAGGAGATGCAGGATCGAAGCCGCGACGATATCAGTGTGGTCGTTGTAAAAGAAGAGGAAGAGGTAACCGTAGAATCGGACACCCTGAAGAAAGTCAAGAAGTCCAGAAGGAAGACCATGTTCGCTGTAAGCGGCTCATGAGCGATGCTGAAGGTGATGATACATTCTATACTCTAATTGCAACATCCACAACAGAAGTCCCAATTCATTCCAATATACCTATGCATGTATACCTGAAATCCATCATATACTTCATATAATGTACTGCAAGATAATAATTACTTCATCATACACAGATTTAAGGCACGGAGCGACGAACCTTTCTAGACAGCCATCGAGAACCAGCCTGTGGTGGGGAGGAAGGCAGGCAAAACCACACACAGATGACCAAAGCAGTAAGCAAAACGTTCCAATACGGCAGAGCTTTCACGCCCTCCGCATTAAGGATGATACCGGCGGTGAAGGGTAGGATGGCTGCAAAGGAATCGAATACAAAGTGATAGAGATATGGAGATCTAGGAACGAACCATTTCCAAGGGACCCGCCAGAGGATCTGAATACGACATATGAGGTGTTAGCGTCCACTTTTGATACTATGGAGTGGACACAGCATATGATACTCACAGCAATGCCAAGCTCACGAGCCTCTGCTCCAAAGGAAGGACGTCATTCAGCATATTCATAGCCGCCGGGAACATAGGACCAAACATCATGCCAATAATGACCAAGGAAACTGCATTAGCCACAACTGAGTCGATAAACCAGATTAGCAATTGCATGATCAAGGCGGTGGTGCTACAAGTCAGAGGCGTTTCAGCAATGGTGAAACGGCTCAAATGCGCAACCGTGGTACTTACAGGCACGCAAAAATAGCCATTCTTCGCTTCTTGAAATTAATGCTAGTTTCAAGGTAAACGATAAGAACGCATCAAGACCTATAATCAATGGGACTTGCATTCTAGAAGAGGCGCCCCAGGCAATGCGTCCAACCATGATTCCAGCGAAGAAACCGGCAGGTACGTAACCAGCAGTTTTCGGGTTGCCCTTCTTTTGACGATGTTAGAAAGAGCAGCTGCAGGGCGGCGATATGCCTACCCTATGTCCTAAAATGAAGGTAACAATCTTGGCGCGATGTGAGATTCTGTTGGAAGGGTTATGAATGTAAAGGTCCACTTACAAACGCTTGGGACGATGTTTCACTGGGAAGGGGATGAACTTTGAGATTGGGAGATCAATCGAAGGTACACACGTTCCAGCATATAATAAAGCAAATAGACATGCAAGCCATTGCAGAGGATGGGATATCACAATTCTAAGGGCTTGTTGGAGTCAGAAACCTGTGCAGCTAGGTACGATCGGTCTCACTATTTGGCGGTTTAGCAGGCTTCGAAATAGGATTGAGC
The DNA here is from genome assembly GCA_900156845.1 of Coprinopsis strossmayeri. Lineage (NCBI taxonomy): Eukaryota > Fungi > Basidiomycota > Agaricomycetes > Agaricales > Psathyrellaceae > Coprinopsis > Coprinopsis strossmayeri. The sequence continues at coordinate 9,905 of FTPT01000047.1, forward strand.
GTTTCTTTTGTTGGCCTGGGCAAGAGTAAAGAAGATGAGGGAATACTGTCCGAGTTGGCTTTTTTACGTTCACTGTCAATTGCGGATACGGTCGGGATGAATGCAAGTGTCAGGGAGACAATGTTGATTCCGGCGAGTATGAGAGAGCCGAAGTAAAAGTAGGGCCAGGGGACCCCTTCAGCGATAATAGTTTGACAAACGAGAGGAGCCAGTACTGTGCCAAAACCTGTAATATAAAGTGAGCAACGGTAAAGCAAGTTAGAAGATTATTTATTTACTCCATAGGGCATGGGCAAAACTGAGATACATCGGGTCGATCGATGCAAAATAGGGATTTCTAGGATATCCGGATAAAAGATATTTCATCGCCAACGTTAGCAGAATAACTTACAGTAAACCTAGAGGATCAAAGGCACATTAAAACGTGCAAGACTCCGTTCGAGAGAGAAGACATACCGCTCATGATGGACCTCGAAAAAGCAGTTAAGCAATAGGCCACCAGAAGAGATGGATAACCCTTCCTTGCACCCATTATAACAAAATAAAACGTGAACATAGCGCTCGAGAGCATCAAAGCCAAGTGGCGTCCTTGAGAAGGTGAATGTTGGGCGCAGACAGGCCTAGCTTGTTTAGGTGAGAAAGTAGAATAGTAGGGATATCCGAAGCGCTTTGTTTTATACGGATGAATGCGACCCAATTGCTGCAGAATACTTTCAAGGAGGAAAGTACCACTTATGAAGCTAATGACAAGATAAGATCAAGAAACGATGGATCATATAAGGCGAGAAAAACATACCCTACAGTAGAAGCTGCGTATAGCAGAGAACTGGTCATAAAGGATATGTTGAATTCTCTCATGAAGTCTGAGTTTGTGAGATTTAGTGGAAGCGAGGTGCATATATGCGAAAACTTACGAGGCAATACTGTTGCCGTTACTGACGATCGTTGAAAACAGTGAGTAGGTATCACAATTAACCACGAAAGACACCTTACCGCCGTCACTCCATCCGCAACAGAAAAACGCGAAGAAACCGCTAGCAAGGCGAAGAGAGGATCTTTCTATGCCGGGAATAATGGTAAGGTCAAGGTCAGAGCGACGTTCAGACGGGGGAGACAGGGTAGATTCGGTTATAGTTGCTGCACTACTGCCGCCATGACGAGGAACGAAGGTCTTCGAATGGTCGGGCACGCGTGCAGGAGACAACGGTGCTACAGTTGGCGTAGAAGCACGCAAGGAGCAATCCTTTGGAGTGCCAACGAGGTCGTCGACAACGGGTATCGTGTCCATGCTACAGGCCTGAAGAGAATGAGGAAGCAGAGTGGAGTGTAGTGGCCAGCTCTCAGGCATATATGGAAGGCAACTTTCAGGATAAGAATGAAACGGGGAAGTCATAGTAGAATGACTGCTGAAAGCCAGGAAAAACATTCTGGTTTTATGGACTTTCCATTGCGTATATCTCCCGACCACCTGTCCAGAATGAAGTCCTAGGTGAAGTGGAGCCAAAGCTCATCCCGTAATGAGTCCCTAAGACATAATAATGACGGCTTGCAACCATCTTGTTTTCTGGAAACGAAAGACGGGTCTGGAGAACCTAGGCCTCTTTTCTGATCTGAACTGCAATCCAGAAGACAAAACTCCCAAGGATTTCCTGAACTCAAGACGCATTTCTGGCCAAATGAACAGCGATGTCATGCTGAAGGACTCTGCATTTGTGCCGAACCATGGGCAGGCAGTCGCTTGGACGTAAAGATAGAGACCTCATGAGCGGACTAGTCGCCGGGATCCGAGACCTGAGAATCAGGTTCTTGTGAGGTGCAGGCTTTGCGGTGTTCTGTTTGAAAACCGCACTTGTCACAATGATTTTTCCAAATGAAATTGATACTGGCCTGTCTCAACCGCGACGCGTTCAGACTCTCCCATGGTTTGAAGCGCATCTTGGGTTCCTCGCTCTTTGTTTCAGGCACAGTACACCACATAGCGTAGTTTCTCAAGTCATATACAAAATCCATGCCTCGGAGACACGCGCAGCGATGGTGTTGATTAGGTGCCAGCAAGGAGACCCTTGACTCGAGGACACACCGGCTGTTTTCTGTTGACTGTGGCAAATGCAAGATAATGAACGAGGTCGCGGCAATCACGGTGAAGAAGGCTTTGAGGACTGCACATAATGACAAGAGCTCCGCCCGGTTGGACGATATGGATAGGGACTTTCTGTGGAAAAGGGTAGTGGATTTGCGTGGAAACAAAAGCAGCGAATTAGGAAATCAACGACAAACACGGGTATCGTTAACCGCCCTCCGCGTTGTTAACATCCCACCGTCAATTTGTATCCAGCCCGTCTTTCTTTCTTTATATATAACCCTTCCACTCTTTTATATATCTTCCCTCGTCGCTCAAGCCCCCGTCATGTCGCACCCTCTGCAGCCACAGAACGACACATCACACCCGTCCCATTCCCAACCAGACGACGACGACTACAAGGCACCCTTCGATGAACTCATAGACGAATATTCAGCGCCCTACGTTCCCAGCTCAAGGCATCAGACGTATACAGTTGGCCCACCCCAGACAAGCCACCGCCGAGGAAACTCGACGCCTATGAAGAATATCCCGTTCTCATCGAAACAGTCAGAAGAAACACATGAATCACCATTGTATCCACCGCTAAAGACAACCAAAGAAGCAGACACGAGAAACCTATGGCAAAAGGTGCGTCTTTATGCGCAGACAATTAGCGTCCATTCCTAATTAGCACTTCAGATCCTTCCAGAATCGCTCGCTTGTCGGTTATATGTCGCTACCGTGCTCGTGGAGACGACAATAGATCTTGCAATTGAAAGAGAGCTCTTCTCGCGGGTACGCAGGCTACCTGAAGAGTCTGACAATCCCACTACCAAGCGGATGCCTGTATACCTCAGCATCTTCGCGCTGGCGCAGTAGGTATTCATCTTCAGTCATGGAGCCACCACTCATTTGGAGCAGTGTGTTCCAATTCATTATGGCCCTCGATGCCGTCTACGCTCGCAACACCCTTCAATTCATATGCTTAACGTGAGTATGCCGTCATTTTTTTTTGGCTGCCCAGCTGACGCTTTCGGTAGTGTCTTCAATGCCCTTTTCCTCCTCTACGCTATTATTCAAATTAAGGAGGTTCAAGAAGCAACGGCCGCGGCGGTTCTTTCTCCAGAAAGGGTCCCCATCAGCGCCCTCACTACTACCATCCCTATCGTCATTGCAATTGCAGAGGTCGCATATATTGCCCTTGGCTGGAAAATCTACAACGAGTTTGGATGGAAAGTGTACAAGTTCCTCGGTGCCGACCGACGAATAAAGAAGATGTATGCCAACTACCAAGTCTACGAATGTCTCGTCAAGTTCGACGTCTTCTTCTGGGCGGGATTCTCAGTCCAGTTCATTTGGCTCGTCCTCCAAGACAACGATTGGGAGTATTATGTGACATGCGCTGCTCTTCCACTATCTATTGTCCTCCTAGTTGAAGGACACCTGGCTGCCCGCTACGAGAACAAATGGATGATGGCTACATTCATGTGTGGTTGTGTTGGTGCTATGATTTATTTCATCTACAAGGTTTGTCCTTTCCCTCTATCTTTCTGCTTATATGCTCATCCTCCTTGCAGCTCATCAGGGTCTTGTTGAATCCCTATAGTGATCAGTACCGACTAGTGTGGAAATCACTGACCGTCTTCTGTAAGCTTCCATATGAACTTTTGAAGGGCCTTATGCTGACTTTTTATAGCCGTCATTGCCATCGCTCTTCTAATCGCAACCTTTGTCTATTCCGTGATAATACTGAGAAGTTTCGGACGAGGCCTCAAGGATGCTTGTGAGTAAACTAATCATTTCTGCCTCGTGGCGTTGATGTTGAACGTTTCATTAGTCGCTCGGAAAGCCAAGATGGGCAACGGACAGACACATCAAAAGGCAGCTAGCCGGAACCTCAATCGGATGAGCATCATCTAGACTATCTACGCACAACGATCTCTCATGGCATTCTACCCTGTACGCATAGTTGACTTACCTTACTTTGACACACCACCATAAACGGACAGCACATTCACTCTTTGCATCTATCATCAGCACACGACTTGGCTATTATTCCCACACTGCTTTCACCCATTCTCCTTCGTCGCATTTCTCTGTAGCTTATATTATTAGTTAACTTGCCGTTTTGACGTCGTAGTCGTGTTGGCTGGCCCATTTGGCTGTTACATTATTGAATACATAGTAGATATTTAGGGGCAATGGTAGGATCCTTCACCAACTTGCGATGATGAATATATCGGATTGCTTGAAATGGAAGTTGGGGATGTTGTGCGGTATTGTGTCCGGGTTCCATTTACTCCTCCGAGTCCGCCAACGTGTCACCGCCTTCGACGACGTCCTCTACTGCCGAATGCGATAACAACCCAAACGACCTTTCTTTTTCCCATTCAATAATCATGTCACAACGGTGCATACCACCCGCCTCCTATACATCCTGCAAGCGATGATATTGACGACGGTTTTCCAGAATCCGAGCACCCAACTCGCTGCGCGACCGTTCCTCGTTGCTGGGAACAACAACACCACCGTCGGGGCGCGCCTCACCATTCGGCAACGGCTCGCATTCTCAAATTAATGGACAACGTTTTGCTGAAGATCTGGAATCTCAAAACGACGAAGCCCTAGAGGGTCTAAGCAAGAAGGTCAAGCTGCTGAAGGACGTGGGTTGGTCAAGCTTGTTTGTGCCTCCTAAACTCATTTTGCATTATTTTTTTTTGCTCGGTTAGATCACGATTGGTATCGGTAACGAGGTGCGGGAGTCTACAGTACAACTATCTCATATGGTACGCCTGGTTCACTCCTACAAATGTGTTCCAGCATGTAACTGTGCACAGAATGATGCGTTTGCCGAAACCGGAGACATTCTCTCGGGGACCTTTCGCAGAATGAACAACATGGCTGAACGGCACGGCTGCAAATGGCTGTGGTACATCGTGTTCTTCACCATCGTGTTCTGGTTCTTCATCGTCGTCTGGTGGTTTCGACGGTGACCCATGTGCGTTGTGCTCCCTATCTCACATCGCTTTCCTCTGTCTTGTCCCCATTACTATAAATACAGTATAGTTTAACACAAACCTGCAGGAAGTTCAAAGGAAGAAAATGTCCCAGCTCAGTACAATCATGGATAAACGGAGGGCTGCGTTACACGTCATCCCGCAGGCGTGCATTACCGATCTCCCAAATCATTCGCCTTCGAAGATAAGGCATGTTTGCTTGCGTGAAGATGCGTGACTCTTCACCGCGAGACAAAGATTCGAGAGTTTGGCAGGTGAAAACACCGCAGTCATATCCGTTTTCTTGCTGAGGGTGGTCCTACAGTCCCAAATCAGTATATGCGAATATGCGTGACTGAGGAACAGGGTACAGACCTCTGCAACCATGTCCACCCAGCCATTGAAGTCAAACGGCTTCTTTTTCTTGTTCATATGCTCAGCATCGACATATTTTCGTAGAATCTAAACCCGGGTGACCATTAGCGAACGAAGACGGCTTGAAATCGAAAACTTACGTCGCAGATGGTTTGGTCGGCCATGTTCAAGCTGTCATACGACTCAAACCGTTTGCGCCTGAAATTTATGGCGGCAGCGGTCCAATGGGAATTGTTGTGGTTAACGGGTATCAAGATGATATCCTTAGAAAAGATATCGACCTAGAAAGATTTAGTATTTTGAAAGTTGGAGAGAAGACAGCACACTGACCTTTTTGGTCCACTTTGCCAACCTGCCCTTTTCGTAACCATCCTTGGCCAGCTTGGTCCAGAAGAATGTACTGAAATAGTACGCTTTGACCAAGTCACCACGCTTAACCTTGGCTTTAGGATCTTCTGCTCGTTGGTTGAGCATCGCACCGTAGAAGTTGATGATCTCGTCGTTAAGCCATTGACCTGGGTTAAGACGTTTCAGGTCTTGGTCGGACACTTGCTCACGAGCACATTTGGACACAATGCCTCGGGTCCTCAGGAGCTGGGTGACAGCTGCATCATCTTCGGGAGGTAACGATTCAGGGAGTGCTGGCTTCAGCCTGCCTTTCTCTATTTCCTCGTCTTTAGCACGAATCCGCTTGTTCAACTGGTCGAGGGTAGGTATGAATGGCAGAGGCAGTGGCCTGAATTATATTCAGTATCTTGTAGAGATGAAGTCAATCGGAGTGCCTTACGCCTCTCTTGTCTTGCGGTATTTGTCCAAGTAATGCAAAAGCCATTTCTCGTATTCTGCAACACAAGTCAGCATTACCTTCTTCGATCTGAATTAACAAACAAACCTTTATCATCATCTCCGCGGATTACCCCATGGACAGCAGAAGTATAATCAATGAAGTCTGTGCAGATATTTGATAAGGTATGGCCAACAGAGTGCTTTGGGAAATTTACCATTAAATTGCTCCTTTGTACCCTTGTACCCTCCAGCCTTATGTTTAGCATATATCACTTTTAACTGTTCCCTTAGAATTTCGTGAGATTCGGCGACCTTTACTTTATGCTAGAGAATGCCTGATTAACAAATGTACTCCAGTTCGAGTGAATGAAGCTACCTGTGGTGAAAGGATGTGTGGTCGATCGAATCTTGGCTTTCTGTACCCAAGACGCTTCGAGTTGGGTATCGAAGCACGGAGTTTTTTGCCATTTGGACTCAGCTTTGGGTTTACATTCGAATACGAACTAACCAAAGATGAGCTATAATCCGTCACTTGAAAAGGCACCGAAACAATCACCTTGCTGAGGATGCTGGTTTCTGGCGGAGTTCGAAGGTGAACTCAGAAGTAGGAAAAGTAGAAGCCGTCTGGGGATGCTGTTAATAGGTGCACCTCTGATAAGCATCAAAGACTGACCTTCAGCTGAGATACTAAGCTTCCCCGCGATGAATTTGATGTAAGGTCTGTTCTAGATGTGGATGCCCTCTCATTAGGTTGGAATGAGGATCCCGACTGTTTTTTCTCTGCCAGGACCACATCGAGTGGTCTCCACGCCTTGGCGCGGAGGATGCTTTGGCGACCCGGCAGCGGATGTGAATGTACCTCTCCAGCCTTTCGAAGTTGACCTTTCTTCTCGCCAGTGACCTCTCGGCTTCTGGGACGGATATTGGCGGCGTGGTCGTTGTTTTCGGCATGGATGGTGGACTGGGAAGTGCTTGGGGAAAAGGCGTTGCGGGCATCCAGGGAATCTTCATCCTCAGAAACAAGGTTGATTATTTCAGTAGAAATTCGAGCAGGTGGTTGCAGTGATGAAACGAGAACTGTTTCATTCAGGGTCGGTGGTCTAGCAGGATGTGTAACGGTCGCGAGTATCGTTGCATCTCCGGAGGTGAAGGAAGGGGGGCGCAGACGTGTATTACTCGTACTACTGTGCGAATCTTCCCCAGCGTCGGACACTGCGTTAGGGGGTAATTCTTCTCTTGTCCGAGGAGGCTGTTGAGAATCGGAGGTTGATGGCGGAGGCAGGGGGTGACGCGAAAGCTTGGAGTGTATAATCGGTCTACCCTGCCATTGTCGAACAGAGGTCTCAGCAGAGTCATTGGGTTGATGAACGTTAGGTGAAGTGGGTTCGGCTAGGACACAATGGACTTGACATCAGGCGCTCACTGAGTAAAGAAATGAAGATCTCTTACAGCTGTTCCACACCTGACGCAACGTCCGGAAAGCGCCTTGAACAGCGCCTTGAACAGTTTCAACAAGGTATTGAACTCCAGACATTGAGTTATATGGAAAGCTGTCCTCGCTCGTTCGCTGCTGCTTTGGTGCACGAACTGGGAGTATGGTGTCTTCTGCTGGACGTTTTAGGCCACGGACTGCTGGCAGCTGGACCATTGAATTAAAAATGGCTAGCAAGTAGAAGCTGTAGGTGATCGACGCGTGATGGTGCCGCGAGAGGAGTGCCTGCCGATGTGCTGAGCGTTGTCTACCGTGATGAGGGCGAACGGAGTATGATGGCTATTAGGAGACCTTGTACAATGACTGGAACGGCCACTAACCGCGATTATGTAATACGGGGGTGATACCCCTTGTAAGTAATTATAAAAGAAAAAGGGGTGATTGCCGAATGCGCGGCACAGGCTCAGGTCGCCTTGCACAGGGCATATCACTTTCGAGTTTCCCCCTATTGTGTATGGATGACAGTAGCCTTGATATGGATTTCCGAGGATCTGTACACTTGGTTGCCTCGAGGCTCTCGCCGCTCCTTAAATGATCATTCCTTGCGGCAGCGATCATAGACACTGAGACAGCGTGAGTTCCGGCAGTCACGCTGGTCCATAAAAGGCTACCTTAATTAGTAGTCCTAGTCACCTTACCCTTACCCTCAAGCGCTCTCCCCGTCATACCTACCGATTTCGATTCCATCTTGTATCTTCAGCCGCTATAAGCGAAATCTCGAGTTGCCATGGGCATGACCTTTCGTCGATATCTGAACAGTGGTGGCCGGATTTACGGGTGTTCGAGCTGCAAGACACACCTGGCTTCCTTGAGCAATATGATGTCTAGAGTGCGTCTTTCGGTACCAAGCTTTGGTTGACTGCTGACAACTCCACTAGGCTTTCAATGGGCAACATGGGAGAGCCTATCTCTTCGAGACAGTGTATGTCAATTCGCTTTCGTCTCTTCTAGCTTCTCATTCGTGAAACAGGGTGAATGTCACCGAAGGCGAGGAATGCAGTCGTACAATGACTACTGGCCAACACACAGTCAGGGATATCTATTGCTGCAAGTGCGGCGTAACCCTTGGATGGAAATATGTAAGGCGCTGGCATCTGTCATCCTGCTGTCGAGATGGTAATCAGTCATATGCAGGAATTGGCTCAAGACCAATCACAGAAATACAAGGAAGGCAAATACATCCTGGAGCGAAATCTTTTGGTGGACGTTCAGTGAGGTTTCATCCGACCCCCCCCCCACTCGAATCATTGCATCTGGTCCACCCATTTCACTGGCTTTCTGAACAGGCGCATCATATAACTCCCCGGACTAGCACACGAGATACCCCTCTATCTCACTTTCTCTTGGCTCCTTCTGGTCTGACCCCGCAAGAGCCGGACGTCATGGCGCGGTGACGTCTCAAGACTCCCGCCATGCCTATCCTGCTTGCGGACTCACGTCATGGTTTAACACTCTCTTTCCGTTTGTCCAGCTTTCACAGAGTGTCTACACTCTCCTTTATGCCACTATCGCCCGCCCGGGCACGTCATCGGTTGCGTCACCCGGTTCGCAATCTACTCTATCTGTCTATCAGTTCCATTTTCTCTCGGATCTCTTGCATCTTCATTGTTTTAGGTCCCTTTGACTTTCAGTATATACTGCACTCTGCATTTGCTCCTGGATTCTCGTTCCCGTGTATACTTTAGAAACGTTTTTCCTTACCAGCACTGGTTCTGTGAGCAGCGTTGAATGATCTTTTCCCTATTTCTGGCCCATCGACTGTGGCTTGCAATGTGCTTCATTTCGCATCGTCCCGTCAGGATTAAGCGTCTTAAGAAGGCGTTGCATATCGAGGTTTCAGGCAAGTTTCGGCAAAGGGTCCCTTGATGTCGCCACAAGGCACCAGGTGAGTAACTATTGTTCTAGCAGCAAGATTTGGTAAGGGAATCCAAGCAGTAGCTCTAGGGCTTTTGCATTCCAAACAAGCCTGCGCCACGGTCATAGGAGTACTCAGTACTCTGGGGTATCCCTAGAAGCTAGAAGAAGCCCGAATAATAACTGAGACACTGCAGTTGCCCCAGGATTTCTGGCGACAGAAGGGGAAAGCTCGGTAGCGAGCTCAATATCCACTTACTGCCGTATATGAGTCCAAGGGCTGCATCCCAAACTTCTAATACCCCATTACTCCGACGGACCAACTTCCATAACAAGAAATGGCGGGGCTTTACGGAGGTTCTGGGATAATCCTTGGGGTGACAGGATTGGAGAAAGCCAAATCAATGATGAGAGATCGGAGGTTATGCACAGACCCTCGTAATAATTGAGTCGTAATCCCTGTGCTTTATGCATAATAAAAATGTCGGCGTAAAAGGAGCCCTAGGACGCCAGGACGGGTATCCAGATTTTGCTGGGCGGTTATGAGCGGACAACTGAAACTGCATTCTAGGACATTAATTAGCGTCAAGGGGCAAGGGATTGCAGGGTAAGGGGTGTGACAAAGAGCACTGGGTATCTGGCCGCCGTTGATGTCCTACGATATAAAGATCGTCTGGCAAGCTGGGGGTCGACCCAGAACAGAGGTATGTGTCATTCAAAGGTAATAACTTGCCTATAGTATGCGTTGGGGAAGGACGCGAGTATGAGGGATTAGTGATATTGCAGAGCAAACCAATTGCCGTTTCACGAGACCAGCAGGGATGACAAAGTTGGTCTCCCAACACCCAACTAGAAGCACGGTGACGGCCTGATAGGAAGTGCTGTGGCAATGGTCTCCACCTGTCGAGTTCGGACAGAACACGATATATGTCGCCCAAAGAGCGTACCGGAGTAAATTCTCGCACCGGGGCGATATTGAAATATTTCAGCAGGAGACATCGCTGTGGTGCACTATATTCCCTCGGCTCTGAGAGACTGGCAGGGCAATTTGGGGGAAAATAGGACTGCGGCAAGAAAAGGGGATGCCGAAACGGGCGCTTAGACGGAAGCCAATGAGAGGAAGTTGCCGGATCGGGCCGTGTGACGAAGTGTTCCCCAAGATTGATGCGTAAATGGCAAGCCATTCGTCCCCAACGAACTCGTTATTAGTATAAAGCGGCGGCCTTTCACTTTCCCTTCTCCCCACTCTCCCTGTATTATTCCTCTTGTACTTTTAACAAAATGCGTAAGTCCTGCTTCTCCCGCCAGCTTGCCCTGCCGCTGACCTCCGTCGTCGTGCAGCCACCGTTGCCTCGCCGTTGTCGCTGTCCCGCCCCGTCGTCTCCTCGCCCTTGGCTCTGTCCTTCGATTCTGACGGGCCAAGGCCACAGCACATTCCTAGACCCCACCCGTCGCGTAAAATCTCTGGTTTCATGACCTCCCGCGCCCTCAGACCATTCCCAACCATTTCCCATGCCCTCCAACCATCCAAATCCTCCACAACGCGCACCCCAAAGCTGATACAGCCACCGAAGAACTATAAAATGACCTTTGTCTTGGACCTCACCCAGGCTGAATTCAGCCGACAGGAGTAACCGAATACTACCTAAGCGGCACCCTTGCCACCAACACGTAGACTCCGACACAAACCCTTTGGCTTTCGCCTAGTCTTCCGTCTAGCTCCTAGAACGCCCTGCTCCCTCGGTCCTATTCCAGCTTCCCCAACATATGCATCCTCCCAAAGATATTCGACAACAGCATAACAACAAGTAGCATAGTATCCTCGCCTTTTACATTTTACTTATTACTTTGCTTTCATTCATCCTTCAGGCCATTTTTATCGTTATAGTCCACCAATACAAGGCCAAAAGCACGACCTTTCTCTGCATGTACTAGTATGAACACTGTTTTATTATCACTGGGCTCGTTCAACAATCCGTAGTTAGCAAACCCAATACGATACAAGCCATCCACTGTCACGAGATACCCGCTGGGAATAGTTACGATTTACATACCCTTTGTATACTTCAACCTTCAATCACGCAGAATTTTACTATTTCGCGAAGTATCATCTTGTCTTCATAACCTTGCCGCCATGACCAAGCAGCATTACGAACGCGGCGCTTCGGGCTCTTGATATTGATCAACAGTAACACAGGGTTCGTGTCTAGGTAGGCATGGAGAAAGACTAGTATGGGGTGCATGATTTGACAAGCGTCCGATACCATTATCGAAGTTAAACCATTCCTCCAGGCACGGCAAGACGCAGATATCTTCATGCACACTCTTAGACGCCCAGGGAGCGCTGGTTATCCGGGAAGAATCGGATGGAGAGTGAACGTAAACCTTCCCAATCCATCTGTAAGCACTACTACGAGAAGTGGATTTGAAGTGTAACCGTCAACGCCGGCCACCGGAATGCGACGGTCTGCTGGAGCAAACTGGTGCAAGTCACATTATCTAAACATGTCGAGATATATAGTATATCCCATGCCGCAGCTTCGTAACGTGAGTCTCAACTTCCAAGTTCCTGTGCGTCCGCAGGCTAGTCGCTCCCCATCTAGGAATTGGGCCGGCAGGGACAGACAGGGCCACGATGTCGAGCAGAAGTCTGGGAACTACCGGGAAGCGCCTGCAAATAAAACAGTTGTAAACGCGGTATTGGTGAAATCCAGTGCTCCGGAAGAGGTGCTACAGGGACCTCAGTTATCTCGTTTTCGAAGCCTTCCGAAGGCCTGCGCCCAAGGAAGACTCGCTTTCCGAGGCTCCCCTCTATTTGTACTTTACAACACTGCGAACCGGGTTCTCGGGCAAAAGGGTCCATGAAATCAGGGGGTTTTCTTCTGATGGACTAGTGGTTCGGAGTAGTTCGCAGTGCATATATAAGCAGTTCGCGCTAGTTCAGGACTTCAAAGTGCCTTTCAGATTTCCTTTTTAGACTACAATCAGGGGTGCCTTGTGAATCGATTCTCGCGCGGAGGGTTGCAATAAGTTGCTTGTTCGCAGAAACGACAATAGGATGTGATCGCGTTGCAGTCTTACCTGGCACTTGATACAGATAGGTAGCCATTTTAATTGATAAGTATCCGAAATCTATACATCTGGGGAGAGGGGGAACTAAACCAGAGGCCCGTCTCAGTTCGTTACACCTCCGACAACGTCGCACCTATACTTCTAATATGGGGTCTTGAGAGAGACGGGATTCTTGACATACGTAGCTCGTTTACTTATGGGAAGCGTGCTAGACAACATGGGGAATCGAAGGGGCGATTGAAGTCTTCACAAAAGGCTTCCTTTTTCCACAGCATCCTGTTAAACAAGAAACGGGACCAGTAAAGGGTCGTTATGTCGGCGAATGGGAATGCACGATCTCATGCAGGGAAGTATGTTGCCCTAGGTCAAACCCGGGATATGGCTGGCAGATCATTGAGAGCATGGCCTTCACTATAACGGCGGTGGGGAATTGCAAAGTGAGTTGACGAATAACGAGGAATTGCTTTCATAAACTCCGTCACAGTATATTTCCTGGCTGATCGGACGGATCAGGATGAGAGACGTCAATGGTCGCAGCTTCAGAAGTTAAAAAAAGAGGGGTAAACGTGCCACGCCTCACCAATGTTTCGTAACTTTTACACCATCGTTTGAGGTGACGGGAAGAACAACCCGGAGCTGGGTGTCCAGGAACCATGAACGAAGAGTCTCGTAAACAAGGTCCATCGTAATGTGAGAAACGCCAGATTTAGAGAGAGGTACGTAGGAGAAAGTAGACAAGGATTTCACCGAACCGTAAGCTTTTTGTCGATCCAAATTTCCGAGAAATTCGACGTGGTTCGTTAAATTTAGACTTCTATGAGAACTTCGAATTAAGAATCTCACCACGAGGAGGCAATGCGCCATGTCTTGGTGAGATAGTAGAATCGATCGACGCAATATGGCCGACCGAATCTATCGAGTAGAGCCGCAGCCTAGGCGAGAAGACAGATAATGGGACGGTCGACAGAGCGTGGACATTCTGCCTGCTGTCGGAGTGGAGCCGCCTGAGAATAATGACTATTGGAAGACAATAGACAGTCGCAGCCACCATCTTTCCGAATTGGAGAAGACTTGTTGCCGTCTAAAGTGCAAGTTTTATGCAGAGTTAGATCGCCTAAAGTACATAGCATAGTCAAAAAGAGTAGGTGCCAACAAGTGAGGTTTCCCGTCGTTCCAGTGTAGTTCAACGTTGGGAACACAGAGTGTTTTTCAAGGACCAGTCAACGATCCAAGGAGCCGTCGATCAAGTGCGGATAGCTGATCAGAAGTGCGGGGGTGAAGGCGGGGGGTGAAGGGCTTGCTAATGACCACTGAGCAACCGATTGCAGCAAAGTTGCTGCTTGGGAGGGTGATAGATCGCCAGTGCAAGAATTAGGATCAGAGTTCACCATAGATGTGTGCGGCGTATTCCATAGAGAAGAATAAAGTAATATGGGCCAATAGGAAATGGGGTACGAATCGTCCTCAATGTCGACAGTGAGAGATATCATGCGAATGGCCTGATTTCAGGAGGGTGCTTCTTGCCCGACCGCGATTTTTGCAACAAGATTTCCTTCTCCACGCGTCAAAGACTTGAGACAGGCTAAATGATTCGGGTTCCCGAATTTGTGCGGTGCCGCAAAAATAGAGAGAGCAGCTGTCGGAGGACAAGAACAATCGGACATCCATGTGTCCCCGATACTCGACGGACGCCAGAAGACGATGGTGACAGAGCAATCTGACATAGGAGCGGATAAATAAGATAGCAAACATTCCATATTGAATGACGAAGGAATGCAATGCAGGCCAGTGAGTCGGGAGAGTCCTAGAAGGGTGTTTAGACCTGTTTGAGCCTCCGAATATACAGCTGGAGAGAGCATTCGATTGGAACGTCGGTGGTTAGCAATGGAATGAACCTTATGCGCCGGGGTAATGATATGGCGCTGTTCATACACCCCATCCTCTCCTATCGCCTGAATCTGGAGCGGCTGATTTAGGGTTATTCAGATTTAAGGTTTGCAGTCGCGTGTATGAGATGTTCTCGGAGTCTGTGGCGTTCTTCCAAGTTCTCTGAATGCTCCTCGAGGAAATGAGCCAAAATTGGACAGTGGTGTCAGGATCCATTATCTAAATAAAGATTTTCCAAAAAGATAGCCGGTGAGATTGAGAGACGTTCATTATTAGCAATCTTGGCAATGGAAACATAAGACGAGGTAGTGAATTGATTTCCGGGCGGGTGCAGGGTAAAGCCGTGCAGATTAATGAGTCTGACATGAAGGGACGAGAATACTTTTATGTGGTCCCAAGTGGAGGGCGGTGCTGACTCAGCAGAACCGGACGGCTGAAATAGGCTGGGCTTGAAATAGGCTGGGTCGATTAGGGCCGAACCAGTGGTCTGTTTGTACATTTGGCTCGTTCCAAGGCTTGCTGCCAGATATCCCTGCCTTTCTTACGACCTCCACGAACTTCGACGACGACGACGACGACGACCTTTTCTTTTCTTTTCCTTTTCTTTTCTTCTCGTCCCTCAATTCGCTCTCCTATCCAACTCTTACTGTTGTACTTTTGAGCCTGGGCCACATTTCTGTATCACCAGCCACAGCACCCATCGCCTTTTCCCTTTTCCTCGACCGTTTCTCTTCGGGTTTCGAGCCACTTTTGCACTCACAAGTCTTGCTTACGACTTTTACGACGACTACTTTGCGATCATGGATAACTGGCGGGTAGCCGTTCTTGGCGACGGCGGCGTTGGTAAAACTGCTTTAGCCGTACAGGTGAGCGCACAAAGCTTTCCCCCCGGTCTACGAGCACCTTTCTGAGGTTCTGCAGTTTACTTTGAACTGTTTTGTTGGTGAGTGTCACGTCGCCAGGCCATCTCTGTCCATTGACCGAGCGCCCCTGTCTGTTTTCAGAGGTGAGCATCCAGGCCAATAACGTCCGTCCCCAAACATTCACTTACCTTCGCTCAAGACCTATGATCCGACAATAGAAGATGCGTATCGAAGGCAATTGGTGGTGGATAACAAAATGTGTTTTGTAGAGGTTATTGATACTGCTGGACAGGGTATGTCCACTTTTCCTGTTCCGTGGGTCTCGGCTCAAATCCTTTGTAGAGGAATACGCCAGCCTACGGGATCAATGGGTTAGGTATTACATACTGCGCTCAGTCTTTCCTCCAGAATCTGAGTATTTTTCCAGGGAAGGGCAGGGCTTCATTCTTGTTTATTCCATCGCTTCCCGATCTACCTTTGATCGTCTGGAGATTTTCCGACAATCAATGAGGAAGGTTAAACGCGGGGATCCTATATTCATGCTTGTGGGCAACAAGTGCGACAAGACTTATGAACGAGAAGTTTCGAGAGACGAAGGTCGCGCACTTGCGCGACAATTTGGGTGTGAATTCGTCGAGACGTCTGCCAAAACAGCGGAGAACGTCGAGCGGTTGTTCACGGATTTAGTCCGTGCGCTACGACAAACCAGAAGTATAGATTCAGGACCAACAACCTCACAGGAGCCTCAGAAGCTGCCGAAGAAGAAAAAATGTATTATCATGTAGGAGACTTTTCTGGGATCACGGGCCATTTTTTTTTTAGACTGCCATCGTCTGCTTACCTCTTTTTCAATGATACCACCACATGTGTGTTCTGTGTTGCCTCACTTTTGCTCTCTTTCCTGCATGTAGCATCTCCTGTTTTCCGTCTTGATGTTCCTCTCACCTCATCCCTTTCTGCATATATCACCATCAATGTCCTTCTGCATCATTTCTCACTAGGGTTACATGTATCCTGACGGAGTGTCCGAGAAATACGATACTTTGTCATAGTTCTGGTTAGGACGTCTTCACTGTATGCGTATTCCAACACAGGATTCACAATTTGCCAGGTCGTGTTCAAGGATTAAGTTGGCAATCGGGCAATGACTGGTGCGATCGCACGTAATAAACCTTGGTCATGACGCAGGCACATAAAAGAGGCCATTATATTGTTTTGACACTTACCACCATCGTCTAAGGAGTCTGACTCGACTAGGAATGTGCCGATTCGTCATATACAAAGGAACATCCCCTGTTCAGTTGTCCCACGTAGGTTTCCTCTTTCGAGTATCGCGTGCACCTCATTAACTAGCATTGTCGGCTCCTAGCTTTTGACTCGACCATGTCATTCAATCATCAACCAAGCGTTTGACTCTCGGCTGCGACTTGACAAGCGGAGACCTATGAATGGAGATGGTTTTGGCGTTGGTTTGTAGTGCCCGTTTCTCCACGTTTTGGCGCTTGTCTTAGGGGCTTGTCATCTCCAGGTTGGTATGACTCTGTCTATGATGAGGAATTAGGCAGCCAGCCGTGTATATTTACTTCTATAACACCAGTGAGTCTTCTGCCAACGCCGTCACTGTCTGGTTTTAGCCAACGTCTTCAATAGGCATGGAACAACATCAACCTCGTCAGACTTGCCGAGAAGATCAAGTCTCCACTGGTATTGTGAGCCGCCATTCTATGCTCGTTTTGTCACAATGTCCTCAATGCATCGTTGCACAGTGGCCATGTTCGAGCAACGACAGCAGGAACGCTCTCACTGGACAACTGCCACCCTTTCGTCTTCGGCAGTTTGATGGTTTGTTCGTTTGAGCACGCAACCCCGTGCCAGTACTCATTGATTATTTGAATAGTGGATGCACAATGGCTCTATAGCTGAATTCAACACCATCAAACGAAGGTTACAGAATGACCTTCCCGACATTGCGTTCGGTACAGTGCAAGGGAATACAGGCCAGTAGGCTGCTACTTATGTTGTGACCCCCTGGATTAATGGATCAACCATCTAGACTCGGAATGGGCTTTCGCACTGTTCCTTTCGAAATTACCCGATCCCAAGGCAAAGTCTTTCACACCCGGGGTATTGCAGAAAGCAATGGAAGATACGATCGCCACATTGAATGTTTATCGTAAAGAATTCAACATCGTATCCGAGGTAATTCCATTTTCTCGTTGTCTGAAGACACTTGATTACTTACCAACCTCCAGCCCAACCTGTTGAATTTCTGTGTCACCGATGGGAAAAGCGTTGTCGTCACGCGTTATGTCTCGTCAAGAACGGATGAGGCCGCATCTTTGGTCAGTTGAGCTTTCCCCAGGATATAAAGCCTTCTTTGAACCACCATGCAGTGGTTCTCTTCCGGAAGCGAGTTTAGCGAATACGCCGAGGGAGGCCACTACAAGATGAACAAATGTGACAAGCGAGAAAACATAATAATGGTAGGTTGCGTCATGCTTCCTTGATGTTTCTTGCTAAGCGACCGTTTAGATCGCCAGTGAGCCTTTGACATTTGAGCGAGGTAAAACTACAATATCAACTTCTTCCGCTTCTTATTTTTAACATATGATTGTCCCTCAGCGGACTGGATGGAAATTAGGACCAACCATATGGCCATCATCACTCCGAAGATGAATATGCTGCAGGTCCCAATTAAAGATGAGTTTTATGTACCGCCTTCCGATCCTGCTTCCCTTCATCGTACAGACGAATTTGCACGAGAGAAAGGATTGCTTAACCCTCGCACTGTTGAGGAAGGCACCTCTGCGGAGAAGACTCCCATTGTCGGCGGTTCGGGACGGCGGCATATTCCAACAAGTTCTGGATCTCACTGCTGTTAGTTGAGCTGCAGTGAATTTTTCGGATGTTGCAGCTGTACGATTTCTTTCTTAGAGTGTATTTGTGTAATATGTACAGTACTGTCTTCTTTCGACTTTGGAACAATGCCAATGCAGCCACATTGGACGGAAGTGGAAGGTGTGTCCCACGGGGCAACTAAGGCACTTGCAAGTGGCAGGGCCATGAAAATGAGTTGGAATGACGATGTTGAACGTTGACGGTCAACGTCGGGCTTGAGTTTGAGTTTCAGCGAAGGGATGCTGAATACGTGGTTCATTTGGAGTGTTATCTCCAACACGGCGCGGTAAGTCGTGTTCATGCAAGGCGCAGGTTGGCACTCACAAATATTCTCAGGCTTTCAACCGCCCTTCAGATTCTCGTTTTCTTGCCATTGACGCTCGCAACACTATCACGACAAGCATTTCTCATACTCTCTCTCTTCCTCTCCCTCCATTCTCTCATACATGGAACTCTCCTGCTCGTATGGGGCTCACAGGCACTCTCGGTGCTCCAGGTCCCGATGCACCCATTCCTGCTGCTGCTCTCGTTCAACCTCTTCTCGTCTTCTGTAAATCCATGGCTATCAATGGCCGGTGACTGGTGGGGGAAACTATTGACCCTCTCGGGTCCTCTCTTCATCGGCATGGAGGGACTTTCCAGCCTTCTAGTGGCCCAGAAATTAGGCCAGGAAGGGAAGAAGCTCATTGAACTCCAACCGAGAGGAGAATTCTACCAGTTCGCTTTTCTCATTGCTACAGCTGTAGCATATGTCGCGTCGGCTTGGTGGATTGTAGACGTTAGTGGTATCTCACTCGCGTTGGATGTTTCGCTGACTTCTTTCCAGTCGTATCCCACGGCGGCTTCATCGCCCCTATCCTCCACGCTGTTAGGGGTGGCCCTGACTACCTTCCTATTTCTTACCACAATTGGCTTCGTAATGAGGCGAACCAACATAATCGAGTCATCTGGCCTTGCCCTGTTCATTGCCTACAATGTCTGGCTCTGCGGATTTGACCAAGACTCGTTTACAGACCCAGCATCTTCCTAGTGAGTCACTCACGTATGTTCCCCCTTTTTCGATGATCTCAATCCTTGTCCCAGCGCTCCATTGTTGCCGAATCTCGTGCCACATCTTCAAACGCTCCTTAACTTCGTTATAAACACCCTCCCAAAGCCCGTTTTGATTGCTCTTCTTTATCGTTTAACTATCCTCCAATGCGCATCGCGTATCCTTCCTACGATAGGACAAGACACCTGGGAAATTGACAGCGACTCCGACGACGAGCGACCGGTATGTAACTTACCTTGGCGTGAATACCAGACTCACAACCGCTCCTCAACACAGACCTCAACGTTGACCAGACTGCTGTTGACATACAGGCAATTTATCTTTGTGACCGTTTATTCTCATTTGTTGTGTGAGTCATATTGCTTCAATGTCGCGTATTTGCATTCATCTTTCAATTCGACAGTACTCGACCATTCCTCCCAAATATGGTGGCGGTGGATCAACATCTTCTTCACCTTGGTTATATGGTCTATCGAACTAGTCGTTAGCTCAGACGATGAAGTTAGCAAGGAATGGAAGATCGATTAATTCGTCTGGAATAGCTCAGTCGCAGGGACCTGATACACGAACATCTTCGAACTAAATGTTTTCTTTCCATACCGCCGTGCTCTCGTCTTCGCCCTCATAGAACTCCCTCTTCCAGATTTGTGCCTTCCGTTTGACCTCTTCCAGGATATATTCACAGGCACGAAAGGCCTCTTTCCTATGTGGAGACGACACTGCTATAACTATGTGTCGTCCGGCGTTATGCTGCATCTTCTGGAAAGAATGGCGTCAACATACCGATTGAAGGTTCTCCGATAGCCACTGGTCCAAGCCGATGATGTAGTGCACATTTGATTAATGGGGTCTTCGGGTCAATATCTCCCCGTGATTCGTGCTCAGAACGTTCGTAAAGTTGCCTGGCCTCTTTGATAATCTGGGCCATGGTTTGGATTGCCAGCTTGGAGTAAGCTTGGTATTCGAGCCTTGTCACAACCTTGCCTAATCTATTTTTGAGGGCAATGATAGCATGAGAACCATGTGGCATACCTTTGAAAGAGTTTCGAGTGGTCCCTACGGTACTCGTTATCAGATCGAGTTAGGAAGGAAGGAAGGATGCAGATCGTCATACCCATGAACGTCGCGATTGCGCCAGCGGTGTCGTCCCGCACTGAATTGGTGATTTCATCGATAAGTAGCTCTGAGTATGTCAGAACACAAATGCCTTCTGGTGAATCGTCTCTAGCTTCTATCGAAGCAAAGTGGGTGACGGATTCCATGATGACCCAAGGCATAATTTAAATATAGGGGTCTGTCAGGTTCTTCTGCACGGTCACGCGGATGTGGCCATATGGTATTTTGTTCCGTTGATCGCAATGGCGTCGCGTCGAATCGGAACTGAAACTGGCAGCCGCCCACTTCAGGAGATCCTACTGACAGCTTCCTCAGCGAGCATACAGCGATGATTCCTTTACGGCGGCAACTTCAGGGGATCAGATGTCGTCAAAAAATCAGGCAGAACGCTCATCTTGCTCCTTTGAAGGCGTTGAAACAACGGGGCGCCCCTGTCGACGTCCATCCTGAGGTCGAGGAAGCATTAACGAGGCAGAAACCTGTGGTCTCACTAGAGACCGCCCTTGTCACCCATGGATTGCCATATCCCCAGAGCCTTGAGGTTCCTTTGGCTCTTGAAGAGGCTGTAAGGTCTACTGGCGCCGTACCAGCTACGATTGGTCTGGTTGGTGGCCGTGTCAAGATTGGTCTGGAACGCCATGAGCTAGAACGGCTGGCTAATCGAAGCGCCAAACCAGCCAAGATCTCAAGAAGAGATATTGCCGCCGCTATTGGAACTAACTCTGACGGCGGTAAGAGTTGCCCTCGCATCGTAATTTGGGCAGATTTTGAACCCCTACAGGGACTACTTGTAGTGCTACCTTGGTTTTCTCAGCATTGGCAGGCATCAAGGTAACTATATGTTGCTTGGACCCTCTTCGGTGAGACTAATCGCCCTGGAAAGGTATTTGCGACAGGAGGGTAAGGCTTTGCAACTACTGTAAGGGTGGTACAATTTGACCTTTTTATCCACAGTCTCGGAGGTGTCCACCGAGGTGCAGAGAACTGTAAGTTCCTTGAGCTCACAGAAAGCAAAGTCGTCATTCCAATGCTGGTCCTTTCCCTGTAGCTTTGGATGTTTCTGCAGATCTTCAGGAGCTATCGCGCTGTCCAGTTGGACTGGTTTCCTCAGGTGTCAAGTCAATTCTGGATATCGGAAGGTAACATGGATAAGATGTTGAGTCCCGGTTGACTGACCAACTCGGGTTCAGGACCTTAGAATATTTGGCGAGTTAAATTAATTAATTACCACAATGACACGACTAACCTAAACTGTAGGAAACAGCAGGGGTCCCAGTAGTGACATACGGGCCGAGCAAAGAATTCCCAGCCTTCTTCTCGCGGAACAGCGGCTACAACGTTCGTGGCTCCTTGCGGACCTCTCGTTATGTAGTAACTGTTGCTTTTAGGTACCGTGGAATGTCACAGATCCCGGACCGGCTGCAAAAATGCTCTGTGAGTGTACACTTGATCCAAACCGCATGAATCCAACTCAGCAATGGTCCAGATGCCCAGTGGCAGCTTGATGTGAAGAACGGAATGGTCTTCGCTGTGCCCATTCCAGAAGAATATCAGGCTGTCGGGGAGGAAATTCAAGAATATGTCAATCAAGCCGTCCGAGAATCAGAAGAGAACGGTGTTGCTCGTAGCGGCAAGGATGCGACCCCTTGGTTATTGGGCCGTGTGCTTGAACTAAGCCAGGGCAATTCATTGCAGTCAAATATTGCTCTCTTGAAGAACAATGCTCTCATCGGCAAGTCTTTCTTCCCCTGAAGATGTGGAAACACTGATAACTTTGACTAATAGGTGGACAGATTGCGGTAAAATACGCTGAGATAGCATCTGTTAGTGAATGAGCTTCGTTGTCATTATCACTCTTATCCTATCTCGTAGTCAAAGTCATCTCGCAGTGACAACGCCGTCCCTCCCTCGCAGTTGACGTCCTCGAAGACTGTTCCGTTCTCTCAAGACAAATTTAGTCAAAAGGGCCCCATTCAACCTGTAAGACATTGGAGGATCTGAGGAGATGTTAGCTTATAATCTCCGTAGCGCCCAGTCAACATCGCCGTTGTCGGCTGTGCCGCATTAGACATCACAGCGAAAGCGGACAGCTCTATTAACCCGAAGCTTGCCCCGCATTCAACGATTCCTGGGTCCGTATCTCTAACACTCGGAGGAGTTGCCCGCAATATTGCTGAAGCAGCCACCCGTGCTACTGAGACTGCTTATCCTGGTGTTAGCTCTCTCCTGGTGGCTCCGATTGGAGAAGACCTTCTTGGCCATGTTACGGCCGAAGAAATAACCAGGCTCGGAATGAGAAACGACGGATTAATTGTTGTGCCAAAAAGAACAGCTGTTTGCAATATGGTCCTCGACAGCGAAGGTGCATTAGTTGGAGGGGTCGCCGATATGGACATCACACAACATGCCACCCCTGAAATGGCGAGACTGTTCCCTGCCAATCCAGTGACTTGACTAACGGGATGGATAGATTCTTCCTCAGTTGCGCGCTCATAGTCCGGAATACGTTGCATTCGACGGTAACCTTGATGCGAGCACCATCGGAAAGTTGGTAGAATATTGCCAACAAAACAACTTAAAAAGTAAGCTTGTAGAATGCAATCTACGTACTGTACTGACCGCAACTAGCCCTTTTGTCAGTTATCTGCTACATATGCTTTTGAAGCGTCGAGCTAACATGCTTCCGTCTAGTGAACCGACTTCGGTATTTAAATCCACAAGGATTTTACCTGCCATAGCATCTTGGCTAAAGGGGTCTCGGCCCACACAACCATTGATCACTCATTTCACGCCAAACATATTGGAACTGCTTCAAGTCTATGACCAAGCACGCTCTGAAGACTTCGACCTTATGTCGAACTCTTACTGGTGGAACACTGTGAACGCTCTTTCGCTTGATTCTGGCTTCCGGATGGACGTCGAACAACTTGCCCGACGAAAAGTCGATGACAACGACGAATCAAAGGGAACCCTTGAGTTCCTGACGAAACAAGGAGTCGCACAAATGGCTGTCCATTTACTTCCATTTTTCCAGCACGTATGGATAAAGTGCGGAATGAAGGGCGCTATTGCCGTCTTGCAAATTCCAGCAAAGGATGTTCATACGTCAAAGTTCGCGCATCAGCAGACCAATCTGACGAAACGATTGGTGGTCGCCCGTGGCAACAGTGGGGACATCCTCGTTCTAAAGCATTTCCCCTCTTTGCAGGTCGAGGCACTCGTTAATGTCACAGGAGCAGGCGATACCTTCGTAGGCGCCCTGCTTTCCGGTATTGTCCATGATAGCAAACGGCTGCACAGTCCTGAAGGCCTCGAAAGCATCGTTAATACCGCTCAGCGTGCGGCTTGCTTGACATTGGAATCCCACGAATCTGTTTCTCCCAAGCTCTCGAATTTGATGAAAATCTAATTGACCAAATTGAATAGTTGGTTAAAGTTTGTTGTTTGTCCGTAAGAGATCTTGTGGATTTGACACGAATCCCAATCTTGACTTTATCGCACTCGCTCTTTCGGCCTTTTTTTGAGCTTTGGCCTTTGCCTTCAAGTGCATGTGATGTTCCCGCTGTAAGGAAGGGTGAGCTCCTAAAATAGAGGCAGTAGCAAATAACGTACATGGCCACCATGCATCATTTTGCAGAGGATAGTGGCTGCCTCGCCTTTGGTCAAAGTTTCCAAAGACTCTGCCACCGTCTGCTTCTGGCGACTTGGGGCAAGACATGAGAGAATGAGCGCCTCAAGAGCAGCCTTAGTTCCAGCAGAGACACTTTTATCGATCTTTCCTTTAATAATGGTCAATTGAGAAGGGGATGCAGGGTACCACCGCCAAGTCGCAGTGCGTCTATTTTGAGATCGTCAGCTCGTAGTGGCACACAGATGTTCTATGAGCAATCAACGCACAGTAATGGCGTCATTTGGCTGTAGCCAAGGATTTTCCGTTGAATATAAGCGTCAGCGGCGCTAAATGCATCACCGAGAGCATCTGCTCTGA
Organism: Coprinopsis strossmayeri; assembly: GCA_900156845.1. Taxonomy (NCBI): domain Eukaryota; kingdom Fungi; phylum Basidiomycota; class Agaricomycetes; order Agaricales; family Psathyrellaceae; genus Coprinopsis; species Coprinopsis strossmayeri. The sequence continues at coordinate 34,345 of FTPT01000047.1, forward strand.
AGATTTCTCGACTTCCCTCCCTTATCTTGGTGACATATTCTCCCACATATTCATACGTATCTCGATGAGCTTCTAGACAGATGTTCCAGTTAGATCTGTAGAACATGGATATAAAACTAAATTACCCTTTTGAGTCTGCTTGATTCGCACAAATCCCAGTCCGAGGCACTCCAAGACGTATAAATTCTGTCGACATCGAACCCATGCCAAAGGACTGAGAGCCCGATAGTAATCGCCCTTCTTTGCCGTAGCAAAGGGATCTACGATGTTATCGTGTTCAATAAATGTGACCGAATTCGGCGAGGGTTTTTCCGACGACACTTCAACTTCTTCTTCGAGCTTTGTCGGTCCAAGCGCAACTTGCTTTGCCCGTGACTTGAGTTCGTCCAGAGTTATGTCTAGGGTAACGGTCAATACGCAGGAAGAACGGGTAAGCTAAAAGGTAGCGCGCCATCGCGTTCCATCTCCCACGCATCCAGTCCCAGAAGAGTAGGAAGGGACATGATGTCTCGTACTTTATTCGTGCTATCAACGAAGTCGATGATGAGACAATCTGTCTTGCCAGTGGATAAGGAAAGTCTCATCCCCCGACCGATCTATGCGTACGGATGAGTAAGGAGGCACAGATAAAACGTCAAGGCAAACCATTTGCATGAAAACATTTCTCGATTTTGTTGGTCTAGCCAGAAGTACGCAATCAATGTTAGGGATATCAGCGCCTTCGGTGAGGACAGCTGAACGCGAGGCAGACCGTCAGATTGAGCCAATAACGCTATTATGAACTTACCGCAATTAACAAGGACAGGAAATTGGCCAGCTCTGAATGAAGCCACCAGCTCCTTTCGTTCACCAGCAGGTGTCATAGAGTGAATATATCTAGCATCAACCCCAAATCTGCGGAAAGTGTCTGTCAACGCGCGGACGTGTTCAAGGTCCACACAGAATACCAGTGTTGATTTCCGACTCGCAGCTGTCGGTCAATAGAATCAGCGTTTTGGTCAAAGCGTCAGGACACCAGCTGGGTTTACCTGCACGGTCGAGCCAGACTTTGACCGTTAGCTGGTTCATACTTTCGGTATTCACCACGTTGGCCAGACTCTTTCCTTTGAAATCGCCCGTCTGAGCACTGAGGGCAACTTTATCCAAATCCATTTTGACGCGCACGGAAGTCAACCGGACCCCACATAACCTGGCGAGAGACTATCGGTCATTGGGACATTCGAATATGTCCTACCGGACCGACGTACCAATCTTCTTCAATCATTTCCAAAAAATCTCGGTGATAAACAATTTGTTCAAACACCGCCCCAAGCGCGAGATTGTCATGTCTACTGAAAGTTGCAGAGAAACCAACGATGGGGACCATATGGTCATGGCTCGGGGTCTCCTCACTCGGTTCTTTCGGGCGAATGTCACGATGGAAGCGCGCCAGTAACTTCCGATATCTAAAGTAGGCTTTATGCTGAGTGTATGAGCGTAAGGAGCCTAATAATTGATCCCTACGACGGTGCAGCAGCATGGTGGGCTTCGTCAACAATGACTGCCTTGTAATAACGTGGATCAAACTTGTCGAAACGTTGAGGATTCAGTAAGGTTTGGTACGTTGCAACTGTTCTGAGGCTATGGTCAACCGGCGTATGTGGGCATGTGGGGCAGTCACTCACAAATCAGCCGAACCAGACGCGGAATACTTTGCGCCTTGTTCGATTTCGACAGACCACTCGGGGTAAAGTTCTTTGGCAGTAGATGCGGACTGCCTGGCCAACTCTATGCTGTTCACGATGACCAGAGACTTCGTAGCAGTCTCGCTTGTTGGACGCAGTCTCGACAATAGGGTTATGAAAACCGTAGTCTTCCCTGAGCCTGTTGGAAGGGAGACGCCGATACGAGAGGCGCCATTTTCCAGTGCTTCGAAGCAAGAGGAGATGCAGTGTTCCTGGTACGGCCGTAGCACAATCGCTGGGGCATTGGTGGACGCGAAACGAGCAAGCAGTGGACTCAGGCGGTTACATCCCCGGCGTAGCATGTAGAGTAAGCGGACAAGACGCGATCCGTGCCTTTACGGCAGTCAATGTCCGTTAGCCAGCTCATTGAATGACACGGGCAAGTGCATTACTGGTGATAGTATTGATATCGATACAATAACCAGGGGAAACTAACGACTGAGCGAACGATAACATGGATGAAAGTCTATTATGAATATAATGAATATATAGGAGGCGTCTATAACTACGTCTCTAGACTTTTAGCCGGAGCCACCGGAGTAGACCTTGCCGAACATGACCTGTTGGAGCTTGTCGTACAAGGAGAGCACACCAGCACCAGCGACACCACGGAGGATGTTGGCACCAGCACCCTTGAAGAGCGACTTGGTACCTTCCTTAGCGATGATTTGAGAGCCGGCGTCGAACATGGACTTGTAGTGAGTGGAAGATCCGGAGGTCATCATCATGCGACGACTAGAATTGCCAGGTTAGACATGGATGCGCCACGAGACAGCTGATTAACATACCGAATGGTATCGAGAGGGTATGAAGCAAGACCGGCACCGATGGTAACACCCCAACCGAGAGCGAAGGAGGCGAGGAAAGAACCCTCGAGGGCACCGACGAGGACAACGGGTTCTAGATAAAGCGTAAGTTGAATGAGCCTGGGTAAGCGGAACACAAAAGAACGTACTCAAGGAATCGTAGACACCGAAGTAGAGACCACGGTAGACGATGATACCAACAACAGAGGGAACGAAACCGCGGTAGAGGCCGGCAATACCATCGGAAGCGAGGGTCTTGCGGTAGACATCGACCAAGCCATTGAATTGACGGGCTCCTCCACCCTTGGCAGATTTGGCGTCGTTGGCGAGACGAGTACGGGCGTAATCGAGGGAGTAGACGAAGAGGAGGGAGGCGGCACCAGCAGCACCACCGGAGGCAACGTTACCGGCTAACCACTTCCAGTAGCCCTCGTTCTTCTTGAAGCCGAACAAGGACTTAAAGTAATCCTCTGCAAAGAGCGTGTGAGAGAAGCTCCCAATTCAGTACACTGCCAACTCACTGAAGGCAAAGTTCAAGGCCTGGGTAGGGAAGTATCGGATAACGTTGGCGGTGTTTCCTCTCCACAACGACACGAGACCCTCTTCCTTATAGGTACGGGTGAAAGCGTCGGCAACACCCTTGTAAGGGGTGGCAAGACGACCTTGCTTGATCTATAAAGAAGTGACGTGTCAGAGCAAATTCGCGGTCTACATAATCAAGAGCGACTTGCCATCTCATCCTGGTTTTGAACGAGGAGCTTGATACGCTCGATAGGGGCAGCGCTGGTCTTTGCGACGGCCTATGAAATGAGAGTAAGCACCAAAAATAATATATCACACTGCGAAGCAACTTACAGCGGAGACACCACCCATCAAGAAGTCAACTAGAGCGCGTTGAGCGATGGGCTCGACGTAAAGAACAACGGCAGCGACGGTACTCACTAGCGAACTCCTGAGGAGTCTTGCCCTTCTTCACGTCAGCCATTTTTGAGAGAAAGAGTAAAGTGAGTGGAGGAGGAAAGAAACGACGGTGAAGAGCAACCCGCGAATTTTGCGCCGTCAAAAAGCATTTCGGGAAGCACCGGATCACTTTCAACTCCGCCACAACCCGGCACTGACCTCGGCAACTAACCCGCTTGTGCATTTTATTCCGCTTGGCATGTTTTGCTCGGAATCAAAACCATCGATCCCGATTCCCCGGTCACCCTAGGATTCTACATAGTACTTATGCGTGTATATTAATAGCAAAGGACAGCGTACATACATATTCCACGAACTACGGATGCGTAAGTGTGCATAAGGTACAGAAATTAGGGCAGTTTGCTGTAACAAGTATATATGACTAGACATTTTTCATGGTCCTGGCCACCGAGCTGGATTCCCTCGTTGGTACGATGCTGTCACCGAGGGAGGGGGTAACTGACGTGATTCAGTCAAGCTGGGTCGACCGGGATAATTTACATACGTGGATTGAGTTTGTTGCGAATATCCGTTAATACTGGGCAGGGTTGGCGGCGGGGGCCGTTGATTATGATCGAACTCGCGGTTACGAAAATCCAAGCTGCTTGCCGTTGGCGTTCGATATACCGGCGAGATCACAGGTTGCTGATTCTCGGATTGAGGATGAAGTGGTTGGATCAGTGGAAGTGCTCCAGGAAGAGGTGTTTGGGTCCTCCCTCGAGATTTTTTCCAAGTGTCGATAGGGGGCAATTCTACGTCGGTAGCCTTGCGCTTCAGGCTTTGAGGTTGAGGCTGGGGCAGAGGAGGCTGTCGCGCAGGAGGATCATCGTCGTCGCTTAACAAGGTAAGGTCGATAACATCGTCGAGGGCATTCGATTGCGATCGTATAGATTGGCTGGGTACGGATAGGCTATCAAGAGACCGATACGAAGGTGACAGCTCTTTCTTGACTGCATCCTCGTCTTCATCGTCCGATAGAACAAAAACTTCAAAATTCCTTGCTTTCCCTTTGTCATTATCAACGCCGTTGGTTATAGAAACGTCAGGTTTAGACTCTGGAACAGGGGAGACAGGCTTTGCATCCGCAGACACCTGCGCTCGCCATCCCACAGACCCATATTGGTTGTCAGCGGTATGCCACTCCCCATCGGCCTCCACAATAACATCTTCAACATCTTCATCCGTTCGATTGAGAATTTCTTCGAAATACCTTAAAACTACGGTCAGGTATGTGGGGAAGAATATCGAAGCAAGAAGACTAACCCATCGATAATAAGATCCTTATGATTTAGGATTTGTTCGCATGTCGGACAAAGATAAGTCGTAGTTTGTTCCATCACGGCGAACCAAGATGTGGCATCAAAACACTGCGGATGTACGCATTTCGAGGATCGACATGGAGTAACCACCCTCATAAAACTCAGCTACACAGAAGACATTTGTGAAATGATAATGTGATGGCAAAAGAAATTACTTACAGGGCATTTCAATGACATCTTCTGAGAACCCGCTTGGATATCGTCATCGTCAATCATGGATTCCTTCACTATTTATATTATATGCGTAAATTTTAAATGGGTAAAGCTCATGAATATCACGTACTCTTTTCCTTTATTTCCTCGCTACTGCGACGGCAGTTAGCCTTGAGGTTGTCCACTAGGCGATGGACCGTCGTCGCTTCCACCAACATGACGACAAGATAATATTTCTGGAAGAAACTAGTCAGTACGTCAACAGGACGAAGTTGAGTAATCCCTCTACCTTGGCCTGGAACGGTTGAGCGCTGTTGACATAGACCATCTCAATTCGGTTTAGCTGCGTCGTGAGCCTCACATATTTCGCCAAGTCCGGGGGAGGAGCAGTACCCGGTTTCTTCTTCAGACCTTTAAGATTGGCTGTCACTTGCGCATTATTTACTCGCACTTCACATGTCGGGGGAAACTCGACAGGGCACGGATAGTTGCTCTGCCTATTGGCAGGGGAATAGTATATCGAAGACGTGCAAAATAATCGAAGTTGATAGAGGGAACTTGAGATATGTCAGAACAACTTGCTGAGATCAAGAGGATTGAGAAATACCCAGGTGCTTTCAGCTTGGCGAGCTGGTCATTGGTAAGGGTAAATGTGAGGGTCTGTTGTCGACGATCCATGCCACTGTTTGATTCTGCTCGGAGCGGTCAGACAGTGTGTATTATACATTCTCGAAGCTACAAACCAGGACATTCCACGACCAACGATACTGCTTGATCCACAGTAAAAAAGGGAGAGTCCCTGAAACGAATACCTAGAAGAAATGAGAATGGAATTTATCGTGCAGCATCGTCACCTCTTACCGATCGGTCTTGATGACGTTGAGGCAGCGGAAGTCGAAGCCGTTGCTCCGTTCGATTGGGGAGGCGCGTAGGGGTCATACCGATGGAGGGTGTTGGAGCTAGTGCCACCGTTCAGCGAGTGATAAGAACCCGTCTTGAAGCCAGAAGAAGCAGGATAAGTTGTCCCAGCACCTCCAAAAGACGCAGGAAGTGCGACAGTAGGAAGGCTAACTGGTGGGCTATAGCTGTTCAAATTCCAAGGCATGAGAGTCAAGTTCAATGCCACAAGCAATGACCGTTTGGAAGGGGGCCAGTATCGAAACACTCACACTCCATTATTCCGTACTTGATTAATGATGGCTTTGGCACTCTGCCACTTGTCTTCCATTCGGTTATTCTTCAGGGAAGTTAAAAAAATGACCAGCCGGTTTATTAGATCTTGCTTTTTCCCAGTTTTTGCTAGGGCGGCGTTGCATTCGTCGTTTAATGCGTTGATGATGACCTTGAGTTTGTCGACCGTGAAGCGTTGGGCTACGGCGTCTCGGATTTGCTGCGCATTTAAGGGGTGTTAAGCCGTGTCGAGCAGAGAATCGCATGGTGGACGAACCTCAAAGTCCCTCCATACCTCCTGGCTCGCCATTGAGCTCGGGAATAGTCAAAATTGAAGAGTAATCGGAGTCAAACTGTCGGCGACGGTGCTCTGGGCTGCTAGAAACGGTCAGGCAGAAACAAGCAACGGTAAACAATTAGTCAGCACCAATATTGTTGGGCGTCTAATCTGACCACTGCTGTAAAACACAAATTCACTCGATATCGCTATCATGGCATCCGACGACGACTACGATAGACTAACCAAAGAAGAAAGAGAGAATAGGGACAAAGAGGATCAGGCACGGGAGGATGCTGAGCAGGCCAGTAAGTCAGAATATCTCTTCCGATGGCACCCCTCTTTATTTCTGATATTATCTACCTCAGCTCTGCCCTACAAATGGAGTCAGGAACTTGGCGAGGTCGATGTCACAGTACCAGTTCCGAAGGGTACCCGCGCGAAGGATCTCACTGTCTCGATTGGCAAGAAGAAATTGAAAGTCGGCTTGAAAGGACAGGAGCCCATCATGGATGGTGACCTTTGCAAGGAAATCAAAGTAGAAGACAGTACCTGGACTCTTCGTAAGTCCTGTGGCCCAAAATGTGAAATATCTCTAAATGTATTGTTTCAGAGGACCAGCAATATGTACTTGTTCATCTCGAGAAGCTGAACGATCAGACTTGGTGGGAGAATGTCTTGACCCATCACCCCAAGATCGACACGAGGAGGATTGAACCGGCCAACAGCAAGCTGAGCGATCTTGACGGTGAAACCAGGTAAGGTGTTCACTGTGGTCACCTCCATCGGTGTCTGACATACACCCTCAGAGGGATGGTGGAAAAGATGATGGTGAGTATCTTCTGAATGATTTCGGACATCTCTGATCCTGAGGCTGGCTCCAGTTTGACAACCAACAGAAGGTAAATAGATCGTTTGGGGCATTCTGATGAAGATGTCTGACTTCATTCCGTAGCAAATGGGAAAGCCGACTTCTGATGAGCTCAAGAAAATCGAGGTACGATACAAAAGACTTGGGTCATCATAGCATTCGAACTAATCTGCCTCAAGGCTTTGAAGAAATTCCAGGCTGCACACCCTGAATTGGATTTCTCCAACGCGAAAATTAGTTAAATGAGTCATATTAGCAACGGTTGTTGATTGATCTATTACAATTTTCTTCGTTTACCCTGCCCCTGTTTATGAGAGTGAACGCTCTTCCTCTTGACACTCTCCACCAACTTTTCTAGAGAGTTATCATCGACTGTCGAAGTTGGCGCGTTGGGTTTTGAAGACGGTTCATTCGGTCCCTTGTTCTGGCGCTTCCTGCGCTCTTCCAACAGGGCTGACATTCCCTTCGTCTTTTTGAAACTGGGAAGGGCATATGTTGACTGACTGGCGAGAAAGAAAGGGGAAAAAACTTACTGAGGATTGCTAGGATCAATAGCAAATTGGTGGTCTTCGTGGAGAAATTTGAATCGCTCGTCTTGGACATCCATAACGAAGTCTTCCTGCAACTCATTGGCATCCGGCCCCTTGGATTTCTTGTGCTTCCTTTTCTTCCCATTATCCTTTTCTGCCTTAAGGACTGCTTTGAAGTCGAAATGCTTCGGGTCCGCATTGGGATTATCAGATGCAACGAGCAGAGCAAGCTCTTCTGCAGTTGCTTCCTGCCGCGTACTACCCTCCGATGTTTCGTCCTTGCTCTTCCCTTTATTCTTCTTCTCCTTTCTGGGTTTTGAATCGGGAATGGTTTCAGGGTCGCTCTCAACCTCGAAGAAGTCATCCTCTTCTTCCGCTTGTGGTTTTTTCTCTTTTCCTTTGCCTGCAGATGCTTTCTCCTTGATTTCTTCCTTCCGTTTCTTCTTCTTCTCTCTCATCTTTCTTTGATACCTCTCCAGCGTAGTCTCATCCTCTTCACCCGTCTTTCCAGTAAGACCCGGGGTGAATGTGATCTCCATATCCACATCGCTAGCGTCCCCTTCGTCACCCCATCCTTCAGGCATAGCATCCTTGTTCCCTCCGAGCAACAAGTTCCGGAGTCGGTCCCTGTCCTTTTTCTTGCTCTTTTTTGACGAAGATGAAGCTTCCAGCTCGGAATTATCTGATTCTGAGCTACTCGCAATATAGGCACGGAAATCGCCATCTTCGATTTCTTGTCGCGTCAATGTTCGCCTGGTTACTTGATTTCGCTCGTGGTCATCTTCATCCCAGGTAAGCTTTACTTTGGAATGCCGAAGAGCCTGAATTTCGGTTAATATGAGGGAAGAGGAGTCATGGCAAAAACTCACGTCTGTAACGAATTCAAGTGGTTTTGATGCTGTGGCAGCCTCTTCCGTAGCTTCATCCCTGACAAAAATTGAGCAATACTGGGAGGTGCAAGGAAGTTATGCTCACTCCACCTTGGCTCATTTTGAAAAGTCATGTTGTCCGGTACGAAGCTAAGGTCAAACACATTGGCCGACCGTTCTAGTTCCGTTCCTTGAAGTTCGTCATATATATGGGAGGCGGCTTCCACCGTGTCGCAGGCGATAATGGCATAGTAATATCTAAAAGCTATTAGAAAGGCATATACGATAGAGCTTTGACACTCACCGCAGACGTTCCAGTTGGTATTTCCTGAGCGCAGTTTCATTGACCTCGTTCTCGTCGCCAACTTCAAATAAGGATTTCTCTGTGATTTCTTCGTCTTCCTTGTGCTTCTTAAAGATCTCCGGGGGTGGACCTTCTTTTTCTTCTCTTGACAGACGTTCTTTCCCAAAGTCGCTCGGGTAGACAACGACACTCAGTACCTTCCCTCGAACGACGTTGACCTGAGCTGCTTTCTTGAGTCCCTTTTCGGGATTAGCCTTTTGAGGCTTCGACTTGGATCCGACAACTGGACCAGTGGACGAGACGAGTGAAGCGCAGATTTTGTACAGATGTGCAGCACGAACATAGTCCCAGTCAAGGTTGACAGCTGCAATTCGGCGAGTCCTAGATGCTTCGTCTTCCTCGTCTTCTGGCGCGTCAGGGTTGGCTTCCGCGTAGGCCTTTGCCTGGGCATCGAGGTCGGCAATGGTACTCTCGTCAAGGTCGATTTCGGCGTTGTCATCTTGTTCATTCGCATCTCCACCCAGTGAAACGAAACCCTTTGTATCATCGTCGCTTTCTTCGCCATGTTTCACGTCAGGTTCCTCGTCTTCTTCGTCGGAGGATTCCATGAGGATTTCTCCTCGAGCATAGTCAGGACGGGCGGGAGGCTCATCCTCATCCTCGCCCTCCAAGCGGTAGAATCTCTTTAGATTGTCCTCCTCGTGGGTTGAGGAGAGAGCACGGCCATACTTGTCGACTTGACCTTTGACTGGGGTAGATATCAATCGTCAAGGACACCTGTATCACGAAACGGTGACGGACCCTTATCCTTCTTCTTGCCCTGGTCTAGTACACTCTTGAAGCGCTCGTCAATGACGACTTTGTGCTGCTTTTTCTTGATTCTGCGAAATCGAGGGTCTGTCTTTAGCCTTGCAAAGCGAGGATCTGACATTTTGTGGGCAGGGGCAGAAAATAATATTTCTGCGTGCGAATGTTGGAGTCGCCATCATTCTCGGTTGTCGAGCGACCATCACTCGAGGTGCTGCTATATAAGATGTGAAAGCTCCCTCATCGCTTTTTTCCCATCGTTGTCTTTCGTTTCCCTTGTAAGCCCCTCTGCTATTCTGTCTAACCCCAGCTAACACTTTCTTCCAGCCTTTCTTTCTTTCCCGAAGCCTTTGCAATTGGCCGCAGGCGCGCCCTCTTCAGCAGCCTTTCTACTTTCGTTCTGCCTTCATCGCCGTATCACTGCTCGTCGACCACTATGTTCTCTCGCATCGTCCTCTTCTCTGCCTTTGCCCTTTCCCTGGCTGGTTGGGCCTTTGCTGCTCCTGTCGCCGCGGTAAGACCATAAAGGATAGTTCTTTCGCATGTAGAGCTAATTGCATCGCAATAGGACCTGGCTGCCCGCCAAATTCCTGCTGAGGTTGCTGTGAAAGCTCCCAATGGCGTCATCCAGCGTTACAAACGTCAAATTCCTGCTGAGGTAGCCGTGAAGGCCCCCAACGGCGTCATCCAGCGCTACAAACGTCAAATTCCTGCTGAGGTAGCCGTGAAGGCCCCCAACGGCGTCATCCAGCGCTACAAGCGTCAAATTCCCGCCGAGGTTCCCGTAACGGCTCCCAACGGTATCATTCAGCGCCTCAAGCGTCAAATTCCCGCTGAGGTTCCCGTAACGGCCCCCAACGGCATCATTCAGCGCCTCAAGCGTCAAATTCCCGCTGAAGTTCCCGTAAAGGCCCCTAATGGTGTCGTTCAGCCCTACAAACGCGAGGTCATCACAGAAACCGTCAGGTCTATCAACGGCGACGAGATCACCTACCAGCGGCGCGATATCCCCAGCGAAGTTGCTGTTAGATCCGTTGACGGGGAGATCGACTTCTTTTGATACGCGTTGACAAGCATTTTTCGTCGTACTTGCATTTCCTTCGATTTTAATTGTTTCGTCCTAGGCAGACGTTCTCTGTAGTCGATTAGTTGTTTTGAAGAATACAGTTAGTCTGGAAGGGATACATTGAACTATCATCTAAGCTTCAAGGTAATGCGTGTTACTCAACACCATTGAAAGCAACCGTCGATGCCCGTCGTGCCCGGCCCTGCCCTGCCTCGCTTACAATGGCCCTTGTCACTGCCAGTCATGATTGTCAACGTCCTCAACGGTCGTCCCGTAAGGATCATTAATTGATAATGCCATGCGGTAAGTGTGTAATGAAGGATCGTGTCGTGCCAGCTCTTTGACCTTTTGTCATAGCATTTGCCCAGTTTCGGTGGCTCCTTGCCATTTTGACTTCATGATTTTGCTAAGCACTCCAAGGCGCTCCTCTCGGAACTCCTCGTAGGTGGCGCCCGGGAAACTGGAACAATTAGGCTGCGGCTGATATAAAGAGCAAACACGAGGACTTGAGAACTCGTTGGTTGCCCCTCGTGCATTGCCTCGTCCCCAAGCAATCACCGTGTTGCGGTGGCTCAGTTATCCGGCCATATTGCTGTCCTGGCAACGTTCTCCCCCCGTCCCCTATAAAAAGGCTCGCTCCGAGCTCCGCCCTCCCTCGAGAGTAACTACTTCAGGTCTCTTTCATTCAGACAGGTTTCTTTCCCGCCATGACAGAATACGACTATTCCCCCGAGGCCTATGAACGGTACTTGGCCACCCAACAAAGGATCGCAAACTGGGTAGACCACACTGAGGGCTGCAGGCCGCAGTTTGCCAATGCATTATCGCCTCCTGCGAGCTACATGCCCGGCTACGAGACTTCACCTTCCAAGCGTTCGCCTCACCGGACTCATGGCCAGCGTCATCATCACCATTCCCACACGCCTTCCCCAGAGTCTTCTGATGAGGAGGTACACGGACGAGATCCATACGCTCCAGGAGGGATGGCGCCCATGCGTTCGGCTCCAGGACACTTGAGCGGATACCCTCAGAATCAGATGCCGTTCCAGCTTTCGCCCATGGCCTCACCACCACTGGTGTCGCCTCAAGGACAAATGCCGCCAAGTTTTTATAGGACGCCGACCATCCAACAAGTCAAGGCACGCCAACCGCGATCTCATGCCCACAGACCTCACTATCTGCCACCACTCCTTATTTCACCCCCAGTTCCTCCCGGGATGTATTCCCATCCTAATAGTCCCACTGGATACGTCATGGTCCCTCAACCTATTCCCGTCATGGTGAGCCCTCTTTTTCTTTGTCAATTAACAGTCCCCTCCGCCTTTTCAATCATACTGTCTCATTTATTTATACCATGTTCTCACTCCCTTTTATCTAGTACGTGCGGCACTAAATTCCTTTCCTTTTAACGTTCCTTCCTTTTGTCACTTTGGACGTCCTGGCTCATGCAATTTCTGATGGAATATGGTTTCTGTATCCTGATCCTCCGGATCGACAGTCCCCTCCGATTCCAAATTCAGCTCCGGCACACATGACATCGTTCACTGTTCCCGCTATTGCAACAGTACCGGCATCCCCGACGGGATACTTCCAGGTGCAACCCAACCAAGAGCACTCCACATCTCTCCTGACGCCACCAGCTATGGCTTCCCCGTTACCCCACGGTGTTCCCATATACGCGTATACCAGCTCCAGTGCGGCAGTGTCACCTCCACACTCTGCTTTTCTGCCCGAGATGCAGTTTATACCCTTGGTTTCACCTCAACTGTTTAGTCCCATTCCTGGTGGATACCCTCAAGTGGCTATTTCACCGCCCACGACGGCTACCTCTCCTTACTCCTACATTTATCCCTCGACCGGTCTCCATCAGCGTGTCTATGAACTGACGGGTCAGGATAAAAATACTCTTCGAAGGAGTATCGGATGATAGGTTTATGCCTCCCACATTTTTTGTAATCTAGAGTCACCAATCATTTGTTGTTTGACTCCAACGACCGCGAGATGGTATAGCCCCTTTCATGAGCCAAGTTTTCTTTTGAAAAGGATGTCCAATATCTTCTGTCGTCATCTATGCACTACACTATACCTTATATACTACATCAAGAATTCATACTGTTACATGTGACCCAATGCAACTTGGAATTACCCTATGCCTCTTATTCTGGCCCTTTCACTAAGTTACAGGCTCTGTACTTCCCAAACTAGCAAAGTTCCTTTAGAGCCTACGCCAACCACAAGGCGACCGTGACAAGCCATTGCTGTGCATTGTAGCCTCGATTGTTCGTCAGGACGTAAATGAAACGCCCAACTGGCACGACTCAGCTGAGCAGGGATGAATTTAGGTAACGATAGAAATTCTGGGTTATATCCCGTGGTAGAAGATTCGTCCGCCTCGTCCGGTTCGTCTGTGAGGTCGAGTCGTTCAGTCTCAGCAGCCAAATCAGAAGGCTCTGTTTCGCCGATGTCTGGGAAGACTTCTTCAAATGAAGGCATCTTTCGAGGTTCTAGAGAAGCAACGTTGGTGACGAGGAAGTAAGACTCGTCAGGAAAGGTTGATATGATGAGTGGATCGTGCGTTGGGGACTGGAAGAGTGTCACCTGCGGTACGATATATTGGGTGGACACGGGATCGTAGTCATAGACAGCGACGATCTTGAATGAGGCTAGATAGTAGCAAGGTCAGCAAAACTCCTCCTGAGCAATAGCAAATCTTACAGCTTTCTTGGTAATCCTGGGAAGGCAAAGGTCAACGAAATGCAGTGTGTATTAATGAGTGCATGATCAAGGCAACTTACGGCCGCACATCCACGAAGCGGTACTTGGCGGAGGTGTTCTGTGTTGGGCGGGTAGAACCTGTCCATCGCGAGCCATCGCCAGACAACGAGCTGGGCAGGCTCTAGTTTCGTCAACTTGTTATCTGGGTCGTTTGGATCTTCTCGAACGATAGCCGCAGCGCTGTGCGAGATTAAAACATCGTGTTGCAGCCTTGGATTATTCGATCACTATGAGAAAGTCTATGCTGAAAATGGAGCTTAAATGACACCCACCATGCAATTGATAACACCCGAGCTTTGTGTAATCGGCGGCTGCTAAACAAGGGCTTGTCTTCTCGCACAATCTGTGCCCCAATTGAATCCGTTTTGACGGCCCATATTTTAACATCCCTGTCCATCTTACAAGAGGGTTAGCTTCAGCAGAGTTGGAACAAGCAAGAAGGAACGTACACCACAGGTCGCAATTAATGGCAAATGGGGATGGAAAGCCTTATAAGAAAGTTAAATCATGTGGGGAGTAAATTAATGTAGTGTTATACCGCCCCTAAAACTGCAGCATTATGACCTCCAGAACGTCCACCCATCAAGACAACGATACAACGGCCTAGCCCACTTCCTTCCGGCTGATTCATATGCAATCCATGTGCGGGTCCTGCTCGACTTTGAACACCTTTAGGTGCAGGAGGCCAGTGAGTGTTATTGGGCTCAACGACGGGTGGAAACGTGAGATTGTATATCCTAGTTGAATGGTCGCGTGAGGTTGTGCAAAACAGGTCAGGGATGAGAGGATGAACAGCGATGGATGTTATTGCCTGGGATGTATGTGAGGTCATACACAGTTAGTTCAACGGAGAACTCACCCCACCATGCCCTCTGAGATACGAAGACATACCAGCACTCTCAAGGTTATATATGTATAGAAGACTGCCCCTGGAGAAAATGAGAAGGGGTTGGGCGAGGGTATAATGCGCAATGGCCCATGCTACTGAGATTTTATCGGCCGCTATCAATTTCTCCTCTGGTTCCTCAAGAAATGTCAATGAGAAGGAGATGTTTGTGCAATTAGCACGTACTTTTGGGAGATTAATGCACACGGGCTCTCGTTTGGTATGCGTAAAGAAGATGAAGACCTGACGTTCGGCGCCTACTGCCACAGCATCCCAGTACTTTGAGACCATTCGATCCCAAGCCTCAGCATGATGTACTGTGTTCTGAGTGCCATTCCAGAGTGTCGACAGAGAGTGTTTATCCCAAGGAAAGCAAGCGAGTGTTCGAAAATCCGGTGCATCAGTAGCATTAGACTGGGGAGTAGATGCATTCAGCACAATGAAGCGCAGCCAAGAGACATCAAACGACGGACAGAGATTCTCTTCCTTAGCTTAAATGGGGGTAGAGTGTCGAGGACTCTATACCAGGGCTGTTCAGACTGTTCCAGCGACATTGGTCGTCGCAGTCAACATCGGGTCGTTCCCAAAAAGGCAGGAAGCTCTCGCCAACGAGACCCGATTGCAAGGGGTTGGCCAATCCAGTCTCTTCCGTTAAAAACACTCTCAAAACCATGTCCTCATCGACTCTCACCAGTGGCTTCGACCCAAAGCCTGCTCTTCCGTATGCTGCCACTGTCGGCATGCAAGCAGGAGCTGTCGGCCTCTTCGTCAGTGCCCTCCAAACGGCTCTTGGGAAGCATTCGTATGGCGGAATGGGTGTCGTGACACGAACAGGTGGTACCATCGGATTCTTCGGTACGCGTTGTCTCTCCTTCTGTATGTTAGGTAGCTAGCTAACGCTCATGCTCATCTAGCTGCCATGGGAGCGACATTTGCACTTACGGAGGCAACGATCCGGAATGAAAGACAGAAGGACGACGCGTGGAACGGTGCTGCTGGTGCCTGTGCTGCTGGGTTCCTGGCAGGTCTACGAGGTGCGTTTTGCTCTGGGTCCACTTTCGATATCACTCATGCTATAACAGCACGGTCAATTCCCGCTGGCTTCGCTGGTTGTGCAATCCTTGGAGGCACAATGGGGATCTTTGATTACTCGGGACAACTCGCTGGTGTGCAGGAGTCCAGAGAAGAAAAACGCCTGAGGTTCTTCAAGAAGGCACCACCACCTGTAATCGAGGCTTCTCCGGCAAGCGAATAGACGACTTCATAGATTTTACATACTACCGCCAATGTTGCCAAATTAAACTTGTCGGCGGTCAAGTCCACTGCCCTCGCACATGCCTTCCCGTTACTCCTGTGAGTCCGAATGGCCTCTACACAATTCATTAAATTCATTAAGGTATTGGACCTGGTACAAATAATGGATTTTTCGCGCTGTAACCTAATAATAGCCAGAGTGGTCATACCCACTATAGCTCCTTGTTCTCGTCAGCTCCTTGGATTTCAAGTCGACTTGACGCTGAACTTCTTGAGCATGTGTTCGATGAAATAGTTCCCAGCTAGGCTGTGTGCGACATTTAACCTAAAAAGATTGTCAATATCGAACGACAGCGATACTAAGAGCACGCACTTTGTGTTCTAATTTCTCGAATATAGCACCACGGTTCTGATTGCGTTCCTCACCCTCTCCGTATTCCTCGTCTTCACCGTAGGCAAAGAACTTGGCTATATCTTCGAAGTCTCGTCGCAACTCCTCACGCGAAAGAGCTACGGGGAGGCTGGGGAATGGGGAATGCGAAGGTTGCGGCGTGTTCAATGAGTCAACACTCATTCTGCTTTGGGAGGTACTCGCCGCAGGTTGTGGACGCTCTAGTTGGCGCTGTCGTTTGCGGTGCTGGATGCCGCTCGCATGCTGAATGCTTTGCACCTCTTTCTTATACTTTTGAAATAGAGTCGAGTACCAGGAATTTTGACTGTGCTGTTGCATCTGAAAACATGAAGCAGTGATAAGTAAATGAACTGATGAAATCCGGAGTGACATACCTTTGCATTCACTTTTTTCGCGATGTAGGTCTGAGTGGCAT
Source organism: Coprinopsis strossmayeri (assembly GCA_900156845.1). Lineage (NCBI taxonomy): Eukaryota > Fungi > Basidiomycota > Agaricomycetes > Agaricales > Psathyrellaceae > Coprinopsis > Coprinopsis strossmayeri. Next base: position 50,943 of record FTPT01000047.1, read on the forward strand.
CTGGATCATTCATGTAGATATCTCCTGCAATCTTCAATGCACAGTCAATCTCCTCCTGCGTGTATTTCCGTCCGCCAAAGCTAGTGTATGTAGCCGCAGGCGGCGATGGATCGTGGTGCTTGGTCCTTATCGGAGAAGAGTATGGCTGAGACGGTCCTGCTTCTGACTCTGCGGATTCTTCATCGTCGGATGCTACTGGGGGCTTCTTCCGCTTTTTCGGATTGCGACTCTCTAAAAGGTGCTCAGTGTGATCTACGAGTCCCCCCTGTGCGATGCAGTCCTCAACAAAGCGGCCATTGACAGCAGGAACACCCAAGGAGTTTGCAGTCTGTAGATGATACTCGAAATCTTTGAGCTTCTTCGATTTAAGGGGAGCGGCGGAATACAAGATAGCATAGTCTGCGTCCTCGATCTTTTCGTGTATCATTCCGCCATTTCTCTAAGGAAGGAACCTGAATAATGAACCAGATAATGGAAACCGCCGTCCTGTCTCACCTTGATCGTGTCGACGAGGGAATTTCGCTTCGCGTGGTCGATTTGAACGTGGAACTTGATCGGAACGCCATATGGATTGAATATACGGCCTATCTTTGATGGCGAATCAAGGGATTTCTTTTTTGTTCCTTTTACAACATTTTTCTGTGCAGGTTGGCCACCAGATAGGAGAGGTGCATTGTTCATCGCCGCAGGGGGAAGTGCTCCTTGTTGAAGGGTATGTGGAGGTTCGGCAGAGCCGGCAGGCAACATCGTGCCCACAGATATAGGACTTTGTGTAAAAAGAACAGGTGCTCTGGCCCGTATGTGCGTTGCAGCTGCTTTGTATGCTGGGTGGTCATATTGGTCCATCAAGTCAGCAGCAGCCATGAGAACGCGGGCTTCAGCATTGTCAGGATTGGATAATGGGGTTTGCACAGGAGCCAGAGAGTGAGCTGCTAGTGCCGCCAAGGGCTGACCAGTCGAAGTTGGATTGATCGTATCTGCCGTCCCGAACAAAGCAGACTGAGGAGGAGGAACTGGAGCTGAGATATCCATTGAATTGCTGGGTTTGTTATGCGGACTCGCACGTGGGGTAGGCAAGGCTCTGCTTATCCACTCGGTCAGATTCAAAGGCAAGGACAAGGAGGCAGGTGCATACCCATCCCCAGCAACATCGGCATCTCCTGACGGTTCCTCATCTTCACCTGATATCTCTTTGTATTCAGCAAGCAACCCGCCAAAAGTATCCTCTTTCCAAAGCAATTTCTTGGCTTGTATACATCCATCGACCCATGTATACTGTAACACAACTGAGGTGGGGTGCTCGCCCCAGAGTTTCAGAAACTGTTGTCCCGGCACAGTGTCTTGATCAATCAGGATGACATTTGCATCTTTCGGGCTAGTGCACACGGAGGCACCTCCTTTCTGATATCATCGGGATTAAAAGAGAACGGATAAGAGTGCAGAGTGTCTTGACTAACCTTCAGTTTTTTTGCAAGATGTGCACGGTTGTAGATTCCATCCACTTGTGCAAAGACCATTAACGGCGAGCTGTCTGGTTTTCTGAACACCTGTGGGTCCACACTAGGCTGGGAGGACGCCATGGCTGACAGTGGCGAACTCATTCTGTTCTTGGAAGCCGCCATTGATACCCCTATGGGCACGAAACAAACACAAACAACGCGCCAACATTCCTCACGGACCATGCTACCTAGGCAGGGTATAAGCTACCGAAGATACAAATATTGCTGGACCCTCAAATAACGTATAGCTTTCCTTCACTGATTGCATCGTATTTTCAATGTCGTCGCTCTAAACAATTCCACTGGAATCGAAAGCAGGTCATATTGCTCATATTGCTTGCATGTGCCATGGGATGTGGGGGGCAAAGAAACATAAAGAGACATAACAAATACAAGCGGTAGCTTAACGGTAACTGGGAGGTAGAAGCAACGATCAACATTACAACACGAATCCAGGAATCGATAAACGCACCTCTTCTGTCTGCGAGCACGAGCACCAGCACCACCGAACTTCTTCGGTTCCATCCGTCTCGGGTCAGCAATAAGGAGCGTTCGGTCGTAGCTGACAAGCTTTTTCTTCAGTTCGATTGCGCTGAAGGCATCGACGTATTTGGCGTAGTAGGCGACCAAGGCCTTGGCAATGGCTTGTCGGATAGCGTACACTTGCGAAGTGTGTCCTCCTCCCTTGACTCGCACACGGATGTCGACAATTCCGAAAGACTCCTCGCCCGCAACCAGCACCGGCTCGTAAACTTTGAGTCGAAGGATTTCGGGTTGGACAAGGTTGATGGGGGAGCCATTTATACGGATGATTCCACGGCCCTCCTTAGCGTGGGCGACTGCAGTCGCAGTCTATCCAATGGTTGAGCGGTGCTTTCTTAGTGAATCGGCCCTCATAAGGACGAACCTTCTTTTTACCAAATGTCTGAACGGCCTTGACTGACGAAGCCATGTTGAATGAGGGCCGAAGTAGGGATCTAGTAAACTGTTAATTCGTGTCTACCTCGTCGAGCAGGGTGTCGCCTACCTTGGTCTTAATGTCGTCGACGTCTCCCGCGATATTATCGTCAACACCGAGAGGCGGTGGCTGGGAACAACTAGCCAGTTTTACCGGCTATCGCCGAGCGGTCTACGGAGTGGTTGGACTCCGATACCCCGGATTAATAAGCCGGCTTCTCCGTGACAGCCGTCCGAGCCGGGGCCTGTGATGTGGCCGCGGAATAATTTGAACTTCAAGCCAACTTCAAGCACTGACTTCGAGGTCACCGTTGGACGATGTTGGCGAGAAGATTGGCAGAGGTATGCCAGTCTCTACTGGACATTGAATGAGGTCTAATAGTCTCTTAGACCTTGTCACTAAGGACAAGTACTTCCACGTGCAATGCTTTCGCCTGCACAAGCCGGTATCAGTCTACTGCTGCGTCTACAGTTGGTATGGCCATTCCTATCCATAGGTGCTTCCTAGTTGCTGACTTAGTCTCAGTGACACCTGTCCGGAGCCCCTTAATTCTTGCTTTGACTCCTCCGCTCAAGCAATTCGAAGAAGACCCGAAGCCGGACAAGGATGTGGTCGTATTGGATCCAACAGTCTTCAACCATCCCATTCGACGCGACATCCTCCACCTATGTGCTGTTCACTATCTCGACTCTCTGAGACAAGGATCTGCCAACACTAAAACCCGAGGGGAAGTGCGAGGCTCTGGCGCGAAAATCCGACCGCAGAAGGGAACAGGTCGTGCTCGTCTCGGTGACGCCCAAAGTCCAATGCTTGTCGGAGGAGGTATTGCATTTGGTCCGAAGCCACGAGACTTCAGCACAAAACTCCCTCGCAAGGTTATCCAGATGGGAATGCGGGTTGCTCTGAGTGCTAAACTGAAGGAAAATCATCTAGGTGTCATGGCACGGTTGGACTGGCCGAACGGCAAGACAAAGCATCTGCAGCAGAAGATCGACCTCCTTGGACTGCGCAAAACACTGTTTATCACGGGAGAAGAGAAAGTTGCGACCGGGCTCGAACGAGCCATCCGTATGCTTCGATACTCCGACGCGACCACTGCCTCGGAAGTCAACGTCTACACTCTCTTAAAATGGGAGCGGGTTGTCTTGGACCTCAAAGCTGTTGAGTATTTCGAAAGGGTACTCTCCAAGAATACAGTCCTTCAGCCACTACTTATCAACCCGGAATTGCTTGAGCAACAGGCTTCGCCAAAGCTGGAAGCGTCGTTGAGCGCTTAATTGTCGAGGACCTTAGACCTCATTATGTACCGTAATCGTATTTAATCATTGTACCATTATTTCGTGGAAGCCAGTGGTAGAACTTGATATCTGATAGTGTATGAATGCACTAAGTACGCGAGCACGTGATACCTCGTCGCGTCTATTTGGTGATTGATGAACAAGGCTGACTCGTGCCCATTGTGCTCTTACCACGCGTCCACCAGCAAACTACCTATACCCAACCATGTCCCAGGAATTCGATGCCTCCCAAGTCCCAGAGGGCGGCGAAGAATATCAATTCAGCGGGCCACTCCTCGTCAACAAACTTCAAGAGTCTGGCATCCACCCCAACGACATCAAGAAACTGGCAGAAGCTGGCTTGAACACCGTGGAAGCTGTTGCCTTCACACCGAAGAAGAACCTGCTTTCGATTAGAGGTATCTCTGAACAAAAGGCGGATAAGATTCTGGCGGAAGGTGAGCACCGCCGAATACTATGCACTAGAAATAATGGCATCGACACTCCCTCAGCACAGAAGATTGTACCTCTAGGATTCCAGAGTGCGACGGAGGTCCATGCAAGGCGGGCCGAATTGGTGCATATAACGACAGGATCAAAGCAGCTGGACGCTCTGTTGGGCGGTGAGCCTACACTCCACTCCTTCTTTGCCTCTGGCTCAGACGCGCTTGGATAGGCGGTATCGAAACTGGTGCCATTACAGAACTGTTTGGCGAGTTCAGAACAGGAAAATCTCAGCTGTGCCACACACTTGCTGTAACGTGTCAACTTCCTGTTAATATGGGAGGTGGTGAAGGTAAATGTCTGTACATCGATACCGAAGGCACATTCCGTCCAGTACGGTTGCTTGCTGTGGCGGAGCGATTTGGCTTGAATGGGGAAGAAGTTTTGGACAACGTCGCATACGCGCGGGCATACAATGCAGATCATCAGCAATCCCTACTCACCAGTGCTAGTGCTCTCATGTCGGAATCACGGTACGATTAGGATGGCCTTCACTCTGTCCGTCTTGAACTGAAGGTGCCCTAGGTTCTGTCTGTTAATCGTCGACTCTTGCACTGCCCTTTACCGTACAGATTTCAGCGGTCGAGGTGAATTGTCGTCTCGTCAAACACACCTAGGGAAGTTCTTACGAACGTTGCAGAGACTAGCTGATGAGGTGAGTGCCTCGTGTCTGCGCTAGTGACCAATCACCTTAAGCAACCATAGTTCGGCATTGCTGTCGTTGTCACGAATCAAGTCATGTCAACCCCTGATGCTGCTCCAGGTCCCTACGCTGGAAACGAGAAGAAGCCCATCGGTGGAAACATTATGGCCCATGCTTCCACGACTAGGTCAGCTCAGTGCCCGATTCACTATGACGCTCTTATTCATTTCCTTCTAGACTTCAACTGAAGAAAGGACGAGGAAATACCCGTTCCTGCAAGATTTATGATTCACCTTGTTTGCCGGAATCGGAGACGACATTCGCTATTTTATCTGGGGGTATTGGCGACCCGGAGGAGGACGCTTAGCTGGCTGGGTTTCACTCAGGTTGTTATCAACGATATTTTCACTGCATTCCTTTCCTATGGATTGATTATACAACATTTGATTTTACTTTACTGTACATACACTTACATGCAGTGGCAATTAACATGTGGAATGCTGATATGCTTCTAGGATACTTAGCAAAAGATAATGTTCCAGTTGAATGGTAAAGCGGATATCCAGTTGAGTGGGTACCCAAAATATGCGCACGCAAAGGTAGCCAGCCTACAGTTCTAAATAGGACCGTCCATGTCGGGTTTTCTTCGAAACGCGAGAGTTTTAAGCTGTTTTAAGCCAGGAAACGGGTAAGGATATTGGCATCGGTGTTGCTGATCCGTTCCTTGAGTCTACTCCAGTCGGCCGCACTGACGTGCGAGATGTCCGCCATAACATAGGCGATCTCTCCTTTGGAGTCGGAATATTGCTTCTCGACGTTGTATGGAGACAAAGCATCGTTGACCTGTTTCAGTACACCAGGCTGGTTCCTGTGTACATGGCAAATACGGATTTGTTCGTGCTGCTCGGAGGTGATGGCGCGCAGATCGACTTCTGGGAAGTTAACTGCACCAATACTGGAGCCCGATCCAAGATAGCGCGACACGTAAGTGGATACTTCCTGTCCAATCATGCGTTGTGCCTCTTCGGTCGAGCCACCGATGTGGGGGGTCAAAACGACATTGGGAAGATTACGCAAGACGGAGGCCCAGGAATTGAGCTGGTCGTTGAAAGGGTCCCCATTGGCACCAGGTTCATGAGGAAACACGTCGATCGCTGCACCGGCAAGGTGCTTGGATTGGAGGGATTCGATGAGAGCAGGGATATCGACAACCTTGCCTCGAGCATTGTTGATGAGGTATGATCCTTTCTTCATTTGCGCGAGTTGGGGGCGAGAAATCATGTTGATTGTCTCCGGCAATTCAGGGACGTGAAGAGTGACAAAGTCAGATTCGGCGAGGAGAGTGTCTAGGCTTTCGACCTGTCGGGCCTGGCCGAGAGGCATGATGTTGAGAACATCGTGGAAAAGGACTCGCATTCCGAAAGCCTCTGCGAGGACCGATAGTTGAGAGCCGATATGACCATATCCGACAATTCCGAGAGTCTTCCCTCGAATTTCCCAGCAGTTCTTAGACTGCTTGTTCCAGACACCAGTGCGAAGTTCATAGGATCGCTCAAAGAGTTGTCGAGAAAGGACAACCAACTCTGACATGACCAATTCGGCGACCGAACGAGAGTTGGAAAAGGGGGAATTGAAGACAGGGATTCCGGCCCTGGCAGCCGCCTCCAGGTCGACCTGGTTGGTACCGATGCAGAAGCAGCCGATTACAAGAAGCTGGAACCAAGTATCCGTTGAGATTTGTGGTGGAAATCAAAAGATACAGGGCAAACCTTCTTCGCGGCTTTAAGAACGCGTGCTGTGATCTTGGTCTTGCTTCGGATGCCAATACCATGGTACGAGCCGATCTTTTCAACAAGCTCGTCTTCTGAAAAGGCCTTTGCATGGTGATCGATATGGTATCCTTGGCTCCTGAATGCGGCCACTGCATCCTGGCTGATGTTCTCGAGAACCAAAATGCGAAGGCCTTCGTTTTCGAGAGGATGGAGGATGCGGGGCTGGTTGACATCGGTGGCCTCTACAGCAGCTCGGCGACGGAAATGGTCGTGGAGGGGTGAGCCTGTTGGTGGGGAGATGGAGGCAGCGACGGACTTGACGTTGATTGGGATGGACATCGTAGCAGAGAATGAGGGACGGACAGCTTGGAGTCAGAATTTATAGGGCCAACTCATAAGCACGCAATGATCCAAGCCCCTAACCCTACCATCAAATATAAATTTCATCAGTGACTCGACCAATATCTCTTCCTCGTCCAGATAATGGGCCTCTATCTCCTCGATTATGGCGCAGGCAACGTCCAGAGCCTGGCGAATTCACTCAAGAGACTCGGATACGACTTTACATGGGTCTCGGAGCCAGACGACTTCCATAAAGCAACTGTAAGTCCTATACTATCTTCTTCCGTTCCTGCAACTAACCCCGACCTTGAGAAATAGTCCTTAATTTTCCCTGGTGTAGGCGCATTCGAGACGGCAGTAGCCCATCTCCGATCGCGAGGTCTTTTCGAACCTTTGCGGCAATATATCCAGTCCGGAAAACCATATTTCGGCATCTGCATCGGAATGCAGGTCCTCTTCCAATCATCTGCCGAAGCCTCGTCCACCGGTTTGGGTGTCGTTCCCTGTCCAATAGACAAATTCGACAATGCCGATAAAGCAGTACCCCACATGGGCTGGAACACTGCTGACATTGTCGATCCAGAACAGAACCCCAATGGAGCGAAACCGTCTACCCACTACTATTTCGTACACTCATATTGCGCGAAATATGACCCGGATAAATACCCAGAGGCCATGTCGTGGGCCTACACTACGACTCAATATGGCCAGGAACTCTTTATCTCTTCCGTCCGAAGAGGGAACATTTTCGGTACCCAATTCCATCCAGAGAAATCTGGGGAAGCCGGCCTTGCTCTTATCGATGCCTGGCTCAAAGAACCTCGCTCTCTCCTGATCCCCATACCTCCCTCTTCCGTGCGATCGCTGGCTCCAAAGCCTAAGCATGCGCTGACAAAACGTATCGTCGCCTGTATGGATGTCCGTGCCAACGACCAAGGCGATCTCGTCGTGACCAAAGGGGACCAGTACGACGTCCGAGAACAGTCCGTAACTGCAGACACAGCAGGAGCAGTTCGCAATCTCGGCAAACCTGTCATCCTTGCTGAGAAGTACTTCAATGCCGGTGCAGACGAACTTTGCCTGCTCAACATCACATCCTTCCGCCACTCGCCACTACGCGATCAACCTATGCTCGCAGTCGTACGCACAGCGGCCGAACGCGTCTTTGTCCCTCTGACTATCGGTGGTGGAATCAAAGATAGTGTCGACCCTGATGGCACACCTCGATCGGCACTCGAAGTAGCAGGGACTTACTTCCGTGCTGGCGCGGATAAAGTTAGCATCGGATCCGAAGCTGTCTTTGCTGTCGAGCGACTCAGAGCCTCTGGATGGCAGGAAGGCGATGGCACAAGCGCGATCGAGACTATCGCACATGCTTATGGCAGGCAGGCGGTCGTCGTTTCCATCGATCCGAAGAGGTGTTTCGTAGATCCCAAAACCTATGAAGGACCCTATGCAAGCGAGTTAATACACGCAAAGCCAGACGGGCCAGAAAAGGAGCGAGGCAAGGCATGGTGGTACCAATGCACTGTCTCCGGTGGTCGCGAGACGCGAGATATTTCCGCTGTCGAGCTGGCGAAGGGGGTTGAAATTTTGGGAGCCGGCGAGATTCTGGTGAACTGCATCGACCGGGATGGAACAGGACTTGGATTCGACCTGGAGCTCGTCAACTTGATCAAGAGGGCAATTAAAATACCCGTCGTGGCTAGCAGTGGAGCAGGAAGTGCCAATCACTTCGTCGAAGTTTTCGAGCAAACACCGGTTGAGGCTGCATTGGCTGCAGGCATCTTCCATCGGGAAGAAGTGAAGATTGAGGAAGTGAAGCGCGCTCTGAAGGCCGCCGATATAAATGTAAGGAAGTAGGATCTAGTGTTCATATATTTCTTCATTACGAATAGAACGAATTCGAAGGAGATGAAACTAAAGATCGCCATTGAATTACAAGAGTACAGTTGTACGAAAAAGTCAGTGAAATCAATTACTACAGTACAAACATTCCAGGGTTATCGGAGTAGAATACACTCAATCGATACAGTGTGGCGAGGGGATGATAACCAATGATGCGCGAATAAATAAATCGAAGGAAAGGAAGTAGTGCAGAGACGACGAAAGATTAAGATAAACAAAGAGGTGATATCATGACAAAATGGTGAGCGAAACAAAGTCAAAAAAGTTGGCGGATATAAACCGCACAGATTTGAGAAAGACAAGCGAACGTAGGGGGAATTCCAAATAATTGAAAAAGGGGGTGTCTTCAGGGGTACAGGGCATCTTGTGGCATCATGATTGAAGTTGTGTCGTGGTCAATTGAATCTTAGGGGAGTTTCGGGTTTTCTCGTGAGATAGGAGTAAGTCGAGCGGAGGACAAAGTTGCAATGGAGATGAAGGAGAGGTCGTTCGGACGTTATGGTGAATGCTGGATTATCTTCCTCGGACCACTCTACCAACTTTCTTCATCAGGCTAGTCTTTCTACCCAATTGCGGTGCCCTGAAATTCTGTTGCTGAGTTTGGGCTTGAGCGTCTTCGTTAATCATTGCATCAGTCTCGCCCCGAGGTGTCGCGGGAAGGGCCTTGTCCTGATTCTGGTTATCAATGAAGACGTAAGGTTCCGGCTCATTTGGGGTATAGCTAGGCGCACTTTGGTTTGATTTCACGCCAAAACGACCCAAAAACGAGTTTTGCGGACGATGGGTGGGGCGAGATGTTTGTCCTTCGTATACTGCACCAGTCGGGGTGGAAGGCGACGGGGGAAGCGGGCTATCGTAATCGGATGAAACAGGCACGTTGGGTGCATCGCGCATCTTGCGAATCCTGTGCATCAAGGATTTCGATCTCTTGGGCCCTGAAGCACCAGCTGGCGGCGAGCCTGCAATTGGTTGTTCTAGTTCGGCTGCTTCTGGGGTGAAGATTGGCTGCGGAGGAGGTACGCCAGGTCGTCGAGTAACAGGTACCCGAGATCGCCCCTCACGGGAGTCATCCTTGGAGCGAACTGGTGCGTGGCGGCCATCTTTGCCGTTGTATATAGAGCTTGCAGGCGTGTCACCATCTGCTTTTCCGCCCCCAGCAAAGAACTCTTCGAAAGGTTCAGGTTCGTGAATGCCCCATGCCTCTGCAATAGCGTCGACCTTCTTCTTCGGTGGTTCGGGATAATCGTTGGAAAAGGCTTGATAAGCATATGCGGACGGATAGGCTCCACTGCCGCCGTATTGTTGCGCCAGCTCTTCTGGCCTGCCTGACCAAACATTCATGGGGGACTTGGCCTTGTGCTTGTTGCGAGAGGGGGCGCATGCATCGAAAGGACCATCATGATGGAACACTTACAGCAGGCTGAGTGTAATGTTGAAAGATAATAATAAGATAACGCACTGGGCCCAACGCCGGTAAAATCAAGGCGGTCGATAACGTCTGCGTGCTGAGAGCCTTTCTTGGGGCGAGATTTCCCGCTTGACCTCGGTTTCTCCACAATGTTTGCGGAGTCTTCCGACTGGGACCTTCGACCGGATGGCCTGGGGGCGGCCGACGAAGCACTATTGGAAACGACGAGACTGATGAGAGACTCTTGACGGTTAAACAGAGTAGATAAACGCACGTAGTAGTGTGACTACGAGTTGCACGATTTCTTGCGGGGTCAGGCTGATTCCGATATGTGACGGTGTCGCGGACGGCCTCTCTGACGTCTGGAGGGACGGGTTTAGACGATGCTGAGGGCATTGGGGGAAGGATTTTGTGTTTTTGGGGACGATGCGGACGATGAGAAGAGGCCTGCTGGATGGCGTGGTCGTTGTGTCTGGAACTTGAAGGATGATGCAGATGGACTGCAGCCCATGGTTGCAGTTGGGGGCCCGTGGGAATATATTATCCACGCCAAGGCATTTATTTGCCGGGAGCCGAGCCCCGAATTCTGGCTCTCCCATGGACAACCAGAAGCGCTGGTCCAGAGACCGCGTAGCCGCAGCCATCCTCGACGGCGAGTCTCTCATCGTATACCGCGACCACCTTCTCAGGATACCCAACACATGGCTCGACGCTCATCCTGGGGGTACTCTGGCTTTGCTCCATTTCGTGGGCAGGGACGCCACCGACGAGATACATGCATACCATCTCGATGATACCATGAAACTCATTCCCCGTTACTCCGTCGGAAGAGTACACAACACTGAGGACGATCCATGGGTACCCTTTCTTCCTCCCATAATGGCTGGCTGGGTACGAAGGCGGAACGCACAGGGACAAGGCTTCTGGTTTCGGGAGGCTAGGGAATACCGACCGCAGAAGACAACACAAGACGCTCTAGAATCAGAAGTGCTGTTGCTCCCAGTCCAGACCTCTTCAAAACCCCAAACTGGTCCTACACTAGAGACAATTACAGCACCACGCTCTGACCTTTCGCCAGCAGTCCAGGCCCAGCATTCTAAAGCTTACAAGGAATTACATCAACGTGTCATCGACGCTGGTCTCTATTCCACTCCCTACCTCACTGGATACGGCCCCGAGGTTGCCAGATATGTGCTGCTAGCCTCCTTATCTGTGTATGCTTATTGGTACCAGTGGTTCAAGATCAGTGCCCTCTTCCTTGGGTTGTTATGGCATCAACTTGTGTTTACAGCTCACGATCTCGGCCATATGGGTGTTACGCACGATTGGACTCTGGACCGAATTATTGCAATTGTCATTGCAGATTTCATAGGAGGCCTGAGTATAGGCTGGTGGGTAAACGTACGTGATTCTCACCATTTCACTTCTACATGTACCTGACTGGCTTGTACAGAACCACAACGTTCATCATCGTAAGTTTTTTGCTTCCAACTATCTTCTTTTAGCTAACAGTAATCGCCAGTCGTCACAAATCATCCTTCTCAGTATGTTGCTTTCCTCTCACTGATGTTATAATAAGAGTTTACATGGTTTACAGTGACCCGGACATTCAACATATACCCTTTTTTGCCATCTCGACCCAATTTTTCTCCTCTTTGTGGTCCTCGTATTATAAACGCATAATGACTTTCGACTACCCTTCGCGCCTCCTCATCTCCCTTCAACACAAGCTATTCTATGTCATTATGGCCTTCGCGCGGTTCAATCTATATGCCAACTCCTATATTTTCCTATATCAAAAGGCATTTGATACTCGGAGAGCTAGGGGTGGCAAATGGGCCTGGCGCTTGGAAACGATAGGCTTGGCCTTCTTTTGGAGTTGGTATGGACGCGTACTTTACAACACCGGCTCATGGCAAAATGCTCTGGTCTACTTGCTCATTAGCAATATCACACCAAGCCCTCTCCATGTCCAGGTATGTTCGAATCTGATGCCTCAGGGTTTAATTCTTCAACTCCGCTTTCATTAGATTGTACTGTCACATTTCAGCATGTCAACTGTAGACCACGGTCCGACAGAGTGCTTCCCGCACCGCCAGTTACGTACGACCTCAGACGTGATTTGTCCCGAATCAATCGAATTCATTCATGGCGGCCTCCATCTTCAAGTAACTCATCACCTGTTCCCTCGTCTACCTAGGCATAATTTACGCAAAGCCAGTCTCCTTGTAAAGGAGTACTGTCAGCAACAAGGCCTAACCTATGCAGAATTCGGTTTTATCGATGGAAACAAGGACGTCATAGATGTACTTGGAAACGTTGCAGAACAGGTCAAGATTGTAGCGAAGGTCGCTAACGCTGAGATCGTCGAGGCTGTGGAGAAGAGCGTCGAGAGCGCAGCCAAGGGATATTAGGGTACAAAACCATCGGATGCTTCATTTTCGGACTAGAATTCGTTGATTCATGGAGGCGTCGGTACTGTCACTTAAATATATACCTGGACAAATAGACTGGTATTCCGAAGTTCATGTTGGACAGTGTCCCTATAATAAACGTGTTCTGCTCGGGAGAGGCAAGACCATGATATTGCGCATAAGGCATAATAGTGGGAACATGGGAAGGTACGCTCGTGAGTTTTGTGACCATGGATGGGCGGGCCGCGTAATGTGGAATCGAAGGTAGAAAATGAACAAGAATAAGCGATGGCAGTACGATTACTTCTTCTTGGCGGCTTCCTCCTCCTCTTTCTGGAAAGCAAGTTATCAGACAAAGCTCAATGATGTCATGAAGAAAATACAGACCTTCTGAGCACGCACTTTGCGTGCACCTTCGTGTCGTTGCCATGCATGGGCATCGCGGAGAGTGCGGAAGGCCTTGAACTCGCGTTCTTCGGCGGTAATCTTGCGGGGTGTCTCGGGGACAATGCCTGCGGGAAGAGGGAGGGTGGAGCGGGTGGTGGCGGCCTTGAGATCATCGCCCTAATAGACAGCTCTTGTGAATGGCACTCCACGAACAACGAGATAAGACTTACAGTGTTGTCACCCTTCTTGGGCTTGCCAGCCTTGCGAGGGAAGACGATCAATCGCGACTTGTACTCCCTGAGCCTCTCGACGTTGATCTTTTTGCCCTCCTCGCTCAAGTTTCTCCTTCTGTGATCGACGACAATTCCAACAGTCTTGGCCTCCTTCCTTCCAATGCCAGCTTCCTTCAATTCAGAGAGAGTGAAGCCACGACCTTCGCGGACTTTTCGGTTGTATCGAACGGTTTGAGCACGGACTGCCGGTCGGAGGAGGGAGAGGGGTCGAACTCCGAGGGCGGCAGCCTTGGCCTTGCGGGCATTGCGACGACGGAGTTTTCGTCCTGGTTGGTCGAACCAGGTGCGAACCCGGCGCTGCCAGTCCTTGCGGAAGTGGTTAGCGTGGAGGACTGCCTATAATATCAATTTCCGGCGAAAAGTGGATCTTGAGCTAAGCTTACCGTTGTTGTGCGCAAAACCCATGGCTTAGTCTGTCCAATACAATCCCGACGTTAGATCCCCCCAGAGGACGAAGAGCAATGCGTACCTTGAGGATTTGAGGTCGTCGACGCCGGTAATACTGTGCTGAGCCCCAAGCGCAAGGGTCGTTGTGGCTGAGTCAAACTGCACAGTTTACCGGCAGTTTCCGTAACCCTAACCCCAGGCTAACAAGGTTGCTCTGTCCACTCCGTGCAAATCTCTCCTTTGAATTCCACCATCACCAACACCAGATCTTCGGTAGACCGTTCCCAGACATTGTCTGGAATGTCACTTTGCCTTTTGTGAATGTCTCTCATGGTCCCTATTGGCGATGAATCCATTGTTTTCATTTCCCGTTATTCGCTAGGCTTCCTGCTTCTCATTAAGTCCAATTCTGCGGTCATCCCCAGGAGTATGTACAATGACAATGCGATTCCCTCGTTCTGTGTCTCCAGCACTTCCGGTTTTACCGCGAGTCTCATTCGTCTCTCGGAAACTCTGGGTTCAACATATTGGCACTTCATTCCGGCCCGTTTCTTCTCCTGTGTAGTGAGGATCGTCGAGATCCGAAGATGCATCGCCGTATTCGTCCAAGGGACGTATTGTTCGAAGATCTTACTGGACCAACGATCGACTTCAGAACCCTGGCAGCTCGCACCCCCCGCGATAATGGATCTGATTTACCTAAGCCAACTGCTAATACCGTCGATACACCGAGCAACTCCGCTCGCTATCTAAACAACAGAGTATCCAGGAATATACCTAAATTCCCACTTTCACTTTGCCCTTAAAGATCTTGACCCTCTCGACTTCTCTCGGCTCGAGCATTTCTGTCAGCTGAGCACATATTCTCCCCCGGAGCCCCATCAATTAGATGCATTTGAGCATAACTCCAGATAACTCTTGATTATCTCAAAGCCGTCAGTGCATGTCAATATCAACCAAGAAGCCACTGTGACCTCACTCTTTCCGCAGGATCGGTCTATTGTGTAAAAAGAGTCAAATGTGACTTGCGGATTCTTCACCTTCTTTGTCGCACCACCTTACATACGTGCTTCCCAAACCTAGCCGGTGTCCCGACTAAACCGTGTGTCGTGCTTTTCGGATGGACGGCCTTGGGAACTCGTAATCCTCGTGCCCCAGATCATCGTGGTGATCAAAGTCCGCTCATATCTCCAAGGGTCTTCTTCCATTAGGTTCACGAGATTTGTTTAGCTTGACCTCACTTATAAATAGCGCCGTTCGGGACCAAACCATCCTCCCCTTCGTTCATCTCAACCTACATCTCTTCCCTTGATCATGGCTACAAGTTCACCTTTCCGTGTCGAACACATTGGTTCTCTTGTTCGCCCTGCAACCTTACTTCAGAAGAGGGAACAGCTTGAAAGCAACCTATGCAGCGTCGACGATGTTCGTGCGCTAGAGGACGATGCTGTCAAGCACGTCGTCAACCTTCAACGCGAACTTGGATTGAAGTGTATCACTGATGGTGAACTTCGAAGGTTGGCTAGCAACACCCATGAAGAGACTTTGATTCGACCTGGCTTATTGACGTCTTTCAGGGAAGTGTATTTTGAAAATGTGTTCGATAAGCTGGAAGGCATGACCTTCATACCCAACCGTGAGTTTAAAACCGTGGCTAACTGGCTACACCCCATTGAACTCGACATTATCAAGGCCCCATTTCGACATTCAAGGTAGTCTATACCGTTACTGTTGGACGAGGTTACCGACATGATTCTCGCAGCCCTATATCCCGCACCAGAAGTTAATGCATGCCGCTGGAATGCAAGAAGCTCCGACAATTTACTGCACTGTTGAGTTGATGATAAGCAAACCCACATGGACGTACGGCTGACCTCGAGAGAAGGGTAAAATAAAGCGAACAAAGCCCTTTTATGTGGATGAATTCAAATACCTCAAGTCCATTGTCTCCAAAGAGGTATGCTTCATGTTGTCGAACCGAACAACCCCTGAATTCTGTCTGGTAGGAGGTGAAGAATATCAAGATAACCTTCTGCCCACCTTCCTGGTTCCACCAACGCCATGGATCAGACTTGACATATGACCTTTCTGTTTACAGCAATGATGGTGCGTACCTGCAATTAGCTCATTTTCTGCTCATCTTCTGACCGCCTCGGATGTTATTTCTATATTTGTAGATGAATATTTCCACGACATTGGAATAGCTTATCGGGAAGAAATCAAGGAGCTTTACGATTTAGGCTGCCGTACGTTATGTTTCCACCCATAGTTCTATCATTTACCTCCATTTCAAGGCAATATCCAATTCGACGATGCGACCCTTGCCTTTTTCTGCGATGAGGACATGATATCTGGCATGGAAGCTGCAGGGGTCGATCACGAGGCTCTGCTCGATACGTACATTCGCTCAATCAACCTATGCACCGAAGGGCGTCCAAGCGATCTCCGTGTCGGAGTCCACATGTGCCGAGGAAACTATAGGGTACTTTGATTTTCATAGTTAGCCCTTGGCATTAACTAACATGACTGTCGTTCATTCCGGCAGGGACAACATTTCGCAACGGGAAGTTACCAGCGAATTGCGCTTAAGGTCTTTAATACTCTCGATGTGGATACCTTCTGCGTAAGCTTTATTGTTCGATTGCGGTTCCCTCGGAAGTACGCTTAATGTTGTTTTAGTTGGAATACGACACTGAGCGAGCTGGGGACTTCACCCCTCTCAAGCATTTTCCCTTGAACAAGGTAGCTGTCCTGGGCCTTGTAACCACCAAGAACCCCAAGGTACAGACATTTTTGTAGTACGAGTGAACCCATGCTTATCCTCCACGTCAATTTTAGCTGGAGACTGTGGAATACATCAAGGCTCGTGTTTATGACGCCGTGGAGAAGATGTCCGAAGGAAACCCCAAACGCAGCAAGGAAGTTGCTTTAAATCAGTGAGCGATTTCGCTGGCCGGTTTTAACGGCGCTTTGACCTAATCCTGGCCGCAGACTTTGCAT
This sequence comes from Coprinopsis strossmayeri, assembly GCA_900156845.1. NCBI lineage: Eukaryota > Fungi > Basidiomycota > Agaricomycetes > Agaricales > Psathyrellaceae > Coprinopsis > Coprinopsis strossmayeri. The sequence continues at coordinate 67,735 of FTPT01000047.1, forward strand.
TGGGCCGCAATGTGGCTTCGCTTCCGTGTGGCAAGGAAACCCTGTGACAGAAGAGGCAAGTATCGATTCTGTCCGGGAATTACCCAAAAACTGACTATTATACTAGGATGAGAAGAAGAAATTGACCGTCCTCGTCAATGCAGCCAAAGAGATCTGGGGCGAAACTTGATTTAGCTGCAGGCCGGACCGTGGTCTTGGAATTGGGACTCTTTTGTTGCTGGATATATTAAATTTACTACATCTACCCTGGAAGCATGTCTCGGATACGAGCAAGCCTGAAGTTCAACCCTATCGTTTTTCTTGGATTTGTGATTATGTTCAAATGTAGTATGCTCATGCTTATCACGGAGATGACGGCACTGTTATTTATTGCTCCCCTTGAAAGAAAATCCGCCGATTTGCCGTCGCTGGTATGTGCCGCTTGTCTCTCATAAGTACCTGCCAGCGCTAAAGATACTGGCGACCCTTGTTTCAGGACACCAACTCCAAGGGGTTCGTAAATTGGAACATCCCTGAGATGTTGGCGCGTTGGGAGAGGTTGGTAACTATTTCCGCCGTTGGGGACGATGGTATCCCCTGTAGGATTTGGCCGTCTTGCATGCAAGTTAAGATGATGCTTCCAAGAGCGGCTTAAGCCCCAGATGTGCTGGGAGAACAGCGACGAATGGGGCTACTACTTCAGATATGAGACCGCATACCAGGGAGCTCATTGAGCACATAGAATCTCTAAAACGGTGAAATGAATTCAGCATTTTCAGCGAAGAACCCACGGTGAGGCTCAATACTCGTGGCAGACCCTCTCTATTCACAGTCGTGGTCGGATATGAGGGGACATTAGAATTTTGACTAAAGGGTCATTAATCATTGAATTTACGGTAGAAGGGCACGGTGTAAAAAAAGTAAACTATATGCCGCCTTGCCTCCCTCTAGAGAAATTTAGCTCACGCAACGGGAGATGCACAGAAGTCCTAGGCCTCGGCCAACTTACTTGCGCGATTGGTGGGGATAGAACTCTGCGGTCCTTGTTCTCTAGCCTCCTGGAAGAGATATAGAAGACAGGTTATACACCCATACGAAGACACCTGTCTTCTGTGGATAGATGCCACAATTATCCCGTTTCTCCAATCCCCATTCTAGAGTATAGTTGTGGCAGACCAGAGAGGGCCGCTGGCGTTCAAGCAAGCCATCTGCCAATAAGGCCAATTTCAAAGAGAGATATACACTATGGTTCACGGCCCCAAAGCCAAAGTAAGTGTCTCTGTCACGATTTTTGGTAACGCATCCAATATTCCCTCTTCCGTCGTTTAGAATGTCGAGTCAGGAGGCAATTCCATCACCAGTAAATCAGCGCCCACCATCACTATTTGATCTGAACAGAGCAGCCGTCCTTTATGCTGAGAGGGAACGCCCTTGAATATAAAATGCAGAGGGACTAAATAACTGCTTCCTTCCGAAGAATATTCAAGCCAAGTGGAGTGGAAATGTGGAATTGGGCGCCAAGGGATGGTGGTTGCCTTTGGTCGGGATTACATAATTGTCATGATGGCTTGACATGGGAACGAGCGGCCGAGGGACATCCTCCTTGACCATATTTCCATTCATTTGTCCCTCTTCCCTCTTTTCCAATGTTCGCTCCTTTGTATTATCCCTACGCTCTTTTTCTTTTTTCTTCATTGGCTTCCGCATTCAGCTTTACAACTAGCACAATATCGGAATGTGATACTTTCTCCGTTGAATGGACCGGTAAGGGATTGATGCTATCGCTTCTTTTTGTTCGACAATCCTAACGCACGACATATATATCACAGGCGGGACAGGTCCTTATCAACTTCTAATAGTACCTGTATGTGTTCCGTCAGGTCGACCAAGATTCCATTCAGTTAACTGTGCCAAAGCCCTTTGGAACCCCTCGCAATATATCCATCCCTAGTTCCGCTTACACCAATGGCAAAGGGTCGTTCTCAACGCGAATGGAAGTTCCAAAGGACCGGCAGGTAGTCCTGACCATGTCAGATTCGACAGGGTTTGGAGCTGGCGGTTCGACCAACGTCCTCACTGTAGGGGAATCGAATGGAGGTTCTTGCAACAGCACAGACCCTGGTAAGAATTTCATGAAGAGTTTCACGAGCGCTATAATACTGAAGCTGCGTTATGAGGTGTCGATTTTAATTTCCAAATCAACTTTGCCCTGCAACAGTGTCGGTAAGTGGTATACCACGCGAAGTAGAATTCACTCGATGGGTCTGACATGTCACCTCAGGAATTTCATTTTCGAAGAATTTGGGAAAGACGCTGTGCTGCCTGTAACAGCTCGGGTAGGCCTGCTATGTCTCAAGATCCTCGTGAAGTGCTAACGAATGCCAAGATTGTCGTTCCTGGTGGTACTGCCACAGCTATACAAGTGCCAGTCGGGTCATCGAGGTTCAGCTGGGTTGCGAACATCCCCGCTGGAACATCCGCCATTTTCATGATGACCGATGCTCGAGGAAGACAAGGAGGGGCCTCTAACATTAGAACAGTGGAACTATCTGACGACCGTTCCTGCCTGAATGATCACGCGCTTTCGTCAACTGTAACTTTTGTCACTTCTTCTGCAACGGGACGCCCCCCCCAATCTTCAGCTGAATCCGCTCCAACAGCTTCCACAAGTGGAGTCTCCGATCACGTTCCCATCAGTGCAATTGCAGGCACTGTAATTGGATCATTGCTTTTCCTCGCGGTCATTGTTACTTTGGGACTGTTCTTCCTGAAGAATTTCAAGAAGAAGCGCGATAGGTTGAAGGATGCGAAACGAAGAGCCACGGACAATGGATATCATGATCAAGGAGGATCGGATCCATACGGCCTCTCTGCCGTTCGACGGTCGTATGGACCATCATCTACTGCTCTCGCCTCTGAGAATCCATTTGCCGACTCTCATAACAATGGCCACCCTCTTTCGGGCCATCCAAATGCATCTACATCTACGATTCCAGCACCATTAGATTCTCTTCTACCCCGGACACATTACCCTCCATCCCCCATGCCTACACCATTCTCCGCCGATCCGTTCAATCCTTCCGCACCCCCTGTTCTTCCTGTCCTCGGATTCGGCGATTCATATCCAATATCTCCAATCGAGGAATCAAGTACACAAGGTACGAGCTCTTCAGCTCAGAAGGATAAGGCCACCATGGCTGGAATCTCGGCTTATCCACCTCAGCGCTTCATTGTGCACACCGATGTTGAAGACGAGATCCCTCCTCCCAATGCGGATGGGGTAGTAGAGCTACCCCCCGTGTATACTGAACGTCGAGGGCCGTCAAACTTTGTGGTCATAAACGCCGACCCTCCAAGCCCACGGAGTCCTAACGCACACCCATATGCTCCCCCTAGTAATAACTCCAGTGGAAACCCATTCTCCTAGCCTGGAGCTTAGATATAGACCTTTCCATTTCTTGTATACTGTTAGCCTCAATGGAGTCTCGTGGTAGTTTCTATCTGGAGCATAATCCGCTAAGTGTACTCCAGGCTATGTAGTGCCCGGACACGTCAATCCCCCATTGATCTCTAGTTGATCCGTCTAGCGTCCCTATGTAGGTCCTGGCAAGGTCTGGGTAAGGAACAGAGGGTCGGATTCAGGGATTGTTGAATATACATGCCAAGAAGGAAATTGGCACTTGATGTGATGCAACGAGATGGGGGTTGCGAGGTGGGAGTTCTGGCGGATGCAGATCTGTCACCACAACATCAGCAATTCAGAAACTCGACAGCCCCGACTCCGTTTGCAGGCCGTTCTCTTTCTTCCCCTTCCCCACTTTATGTTCTGCTAATTTCTGGTTTTTGCCCTTTCCATGCGATTTGGCATTCATTCCCTGCTTTGGCCAGCCCTTTTTGCTGTGCAATGCGTATCTGCATTCGAATTCACGCACGATGACCCCACAGAATGCGGCCAGGTGACCGTTCGCTGGTCAGGTAATTAGCTTTTGCATTGGTTGGCTTGACCCTCGTTAACCACTGACGCCTTTTTCAGGTGGGACCCCGCCCTTCCGTTTGCTAATCATTCCAGTCAGTTGCCAGATTTCTCTTTCTGGAAAGTCCATTGACATTTAGTGTAGCCGGGAGGCACCCTGCGGAATTTCTCGATACCAGATTCCAATTATGTGGGCACCTCAGGGACGTATTCAACCGAAATTCCCTTTCGAGGGGGCCAATTACTCTCCTTTTCAATGTCAGATGCCACAGGAGTTACCGCTGGAGGGGTTACGGAGCTTGTTACGGTGGGCGGTCCTGCCGATGATGCAACCTGCAATACGACGGATCCAGGTAAGATTGGCCTTAAACACCAGCCTATATATCCCGGGGTTGACGCCGTGCTATCCAAGGTGCCGAATTCTTCTACTCCCTCGAGTCTCCACTCGTTCAATGCGCGTAAGTTCAACACGTGGGATGACTTGTCGACACTGGCTCATCTACGCTTAGAGACTACCCATTTACAAATTATGGGAGAGCCACACAACCAATCACCGTCTTCGTGCGTGTTAACTTAGCAAATCCCTGTGTATCTATCATATCTGACCTGCCTGACCCAGGGTTTCGTTCCTGGAGGCCCTTCCTTCTCCACTCAAGCGCCGCCAGGTGATTCGTTCAACTGGCGAGCCAATGTACCTGAAGGAACACCCCTGCTATTCTATGTGACAGATGCACTAGGTAGGAATGGGGGCGTTTCTCCACTTACGATAGTAGGACCATCTAGTGACGTTTCTTGTCTCGTCCAATCTTCCGCTTCGGCGAGTTCCTCGTCTACGGCTAGTAGTCCCGCGCCCAACGGGTCACAGTCACGGTCATCGACAGCCTCTAGTCGACGTCCAAGCGCCACCAGTGGCTCCGAAAATGACGATGACCAAATGGGCGGGGAAGAGAAAAGCAGCGGAGGGTCAAAGGTCGGTATCATTGTAGGCGCAGCTGCCGGTGGTTTCGTTTTCCTTGGCATCTTCGCTTTCTTTGCTGTTTTCTGCTTGAAACGAAAGAAGAAGCAATCTGCTCTTCAAGACCTGAAGTTAGATACCGATCGACTTCCTGGTGCTATCACCTCACCCTCCAACACCTATCTTCTTCCCAGCTCGTACAATGGATCGAACTCCAACTTTGCCCCTTCGCAATCTGCTGCACCCTATGCCCAGGATAGCTATTCTTCGAACCTCTCCTACACACAGTCACCGTCATCTGGAGCAGGTCGTCAGCGTCTGCCAGCGTCGAATCCTCAGGCACCCCAAGCAGCTGTACGGCAGGAATATAATCCATATGCACCGACGAACGAGATGGATGCATACGGAGGTTACCAAGAGTCCAACTCAGGGGCAGGCGGAATGGCACCTTACGGTGCGAATAATAATGCTGCAATGGGATACCCACCTTACGCAGCGGGTGCTGCAGCTGTCGCTGCCACAAGCGCTTATGGATACAACCAATACGACCCTTACAATCAATACCAGCAAGGCCTTCAACAGCAATACCAACGTCCCCAACAAGGGTACAATCAGTCATCCTACACTTCTTCTCATACCCAGGGTCAGCTGTATGCGACTAATGCCGACCGTCCCTCTTCTAGTTCGTACAGTCCGAAGCCCAAGCAAACCCATACCCCATTTGCCTCGGGGGAAAAGAGTGGCCTGCCTCCGTCCGCTCCTTCGCAACGCGTTATTATTCACCAGGATATCGACGAGACCATGGACATTCCTGAAGAGCTTCCCCCTCAATATTCCGAAAGCCGTGCGCCAATACCCGGAATGCCCAGTTCTTATCCCCGCGGCTCTGCAAATTCACGAACTCCTCTCGTTGATCGCAAAGGATAAACGGATACTTCTTCCTCTCCCTAATATCGAAACGAACGCTTTGGTCGCCGGACCAATTATTTATGACATTTGTACACACTCCTTTTAGAATTCGCTCATGTAACCTGGTAGCTTGCATATCCTCGTGTAGGATACCCCTCGCTTTGTATATATAACTCGTGTTCTTCCGTAAGTTGATGTTCCATGAGGTTTGCTTATGGATAGGCGACAGCATGGGATAGGATGGCTTTCGCTCATTGGGAACTGTGTCCCGTCATACAAAGGATTAGAAGCTATCTGGATATATAGGAATACAAATGGGTTCACTCTTAGGACCGATTATGGATGTAAATAGGAATGGAAAGCGATGGTCGAGAAGTGCCAATGATCCATTCTGTCTCGTCTCATGAAGGCACTGATTCTTCGTTAGGATGTCCTGGGTCATGGATGCTATCTACACCCAGTGTCTGGCGGGCGAAAGCGTCAATCATAGCATCTTGGTCTTTACGACGGCGATGCCTCTGCCGCCTATCGTCCTTGATGATGCGTTCGATCCGTCGACGAGCTTTGACATGCATACGAGGGTCAACCACTGCCTGTTTGCATCTATAGCACGCGAGTTCAATGCAAGCAAGGAGACGTAGAGTCTCTGAGTTATTTGTAGCCTATATCAAAAGAATATAGAATCGTTAGTATGTCCCTTGGCACTTGGTAGGGGAAGACTTACGTTGAGGGACCAAGAAACTACCCTGGAGCCTTCAACCATTCCAATTACCACGAAGTTTCCTCGCTTCTCAGCTTGGATATCGGAGGCCTAACAAAATAGAAAATAGACTGTAAGGTGACGCTTGCGCGAACAGAGTAGGAGCTCACTTCATCAAATTGGGTGATTATTTTACCTGAAGATTGTGCTCGCACGACTGGGATGAACAGAGCAAGGTTGGCGCACAGATACATTCGAATTGGCACTGGGCTACCCACCGACACGAGATGAATGCCCACTGACTTCCTGGGTCGCAATTCCCCTTCCCAAGTATAGCCAGGAATCCTTCTGCGGCCGTCGTATGTGTACTTTGACCATGATCTCCCGGAAGCTGTCGCGTTGTGAGGCTGGTCCTTCAAAACAGAACAGGCGGTTTTCAGGATTCGAAGGCGCAGGGAAGAATTTCGATACAAACCTGGTGTGCTTGAGCCATCTACGAGTGTTTCTGTTCCTTCCTGAGGCTGGTTTTGTCCGTCCAATGGTGCAGCCGGGGGAATACCCATGTCCACATCCATTGACTCTGCCTAGAGGACACGGGGTAGGCGTCAGCTTAACTGCAGCTCTGATAAGCAAAGGAGAAGTCCATGTACCATTGTTTCCCGGTTGTGTACTAGGCAGGATCTCTCGAGAGGTGGGGTAGTCGAAAACTAGAGGGTGACTGTACTGGTTTAATGGTAAGAAGCGTTCCACTCTTGTTCGCCATTCGCGAACCCAATTAACGGACGTCACGTGCCAGAGAGTGTCCTGCCATTGTCAATGATGTCTGGAGTGGCCTAGGACTGGCCATTGTCCACTCAGTTTTGTCCAAAGGGGTCCTTGGTGTAGAGAAAGCATTATAATTGGTCTATGTCATTTTGTAAAAATTAATCTTTGTTCAAGCCTTTCAGATTTTCAAACAAAAGACTTGCAGAAGACGCGCTAATTTTTAAAAGGCTAGCGTTAGTGGCGTAGTATAAAAAGGATTCGACGTTCCGTTGAGAATAAACACTCCACGTCTACTACAAGTTAGCACCCAGCTTCACCATGAACGGCCACTGCGTGACTGAGCCATTATCTCCCAGTAACTTAGCATTCTCGGATGAAATAGAATACCGTCTAGAAGCGATAAACGCGGAAGACGAGCAAGACAGGAAGAGAGAAGAGAAGGTTAGTCGTACCTCCTCTGAGGAATATGCGTCATCTCAAGACTCTTCCTCCTCTCAAAAGGTATCGTCGCAAGATTCTTCCTGCCGTGAACAATCCGTTGACAATGACGACTTCGACGAGCCAACCGCAGGAGGATCAGCCAGGGTCCCTGTGGTTCCGAAAGAGCGCCTCCTAACATTACGGTCTGTCAGTGTTCAAGACAACGATTACACGGATGACCCCAAGGATTATGAAGACACATTCATAAAAGACACCCGATACTAAGCGACAAATCAAATTTGCGGCAATGCTTGAAATTCATACAAGAACATAATACAGGTCTGCAATTGTGAACTAGGACTTATATTAGCGACGTAGACCAGCAACTATAAGAGTTAATATACTCACATGTAACATATATACTCATCGTTGCTCAGGCGAAAGATAATTGCCACCAACAAGACAAAGATTCCGAGGGGTGAACTGGACATTCGTTATCGGCGTTCGTTTGGTGGGGAAAGTCGCCAACAAATCGACGCTGGAGGGGTGTCATGAGCCAACGGAAACATGGGACGCGAAAGGATTGATAAAACCTACCTTTCAATGCTTTCATCTTCTCTGCTCCCAGAACGAGACTCTCTTTCCACGTTCCCGTTTTCCGCAGGTTTCGATCTGAGCCCCCCCGCACCTTTCACATCCCAACAACGCACGGTCCAGTCCGCGCCTCCGCTAACAAGCAATGACGACTCCGCACTAAAGGCTAGGGTATAGATGGATGATGTATGGCCTGTCATTTTCTTGATACGTTTACCTGAGCCAAGGTCCCAGAGGTTGATCGCTAGGTCTTCACCAGCAGTCGCAAGGTAGCGACCGTCCGGACTAAGTGTCAAGCACGACACAGGCCCTTGATGCCCAATGAACACTCGAACACTCGAGCCTCGTTGTACATCCCACAGTCGGGCCGTCCAGTCACTAGAACCAGTAGCAAGGTAAAGTGAGTTCGGATGGAAGCCCACGCACTGGCGACAAGACCGAGTTTTTAGCGCAAGACAGATCAGCATTGGAAAAGCGACGTACATCAACATCCCCGAGATGCCCGGCGTATATCCTCAAGCAAGTCGTTCTATCTGTGGACCATAGTCGAGCCGTTCGGTCCCTACTGCCAGTTGCGAAGTAGATCCCCATAGGGCTCCACTTGACATCCCAAACCGGGTTCTCATGTCCTCGGAAGGCGACAACGTTTGTCATGGTATCCATCGACCACAACCGGACGGTTGCATCTGCAGAACCAGACAAGAGATATTTCGGTGGAGCAGCCGACCCACTAACAGGATCGAAATCAACGGAATATACGGGCCCACTATGGCCTATGAGTTTTCGCGTCGTGGCTCCCTTCTTTTCTCTAATCTTCTGCAATGACGCCGCTGGAACAGCAAATTGTGGCATATTGGCATACAATCCATGGAGGATGATAATGATAGTGAATACATACAGTCCTTTATTGAATTCGGCGAGAAGTCACTTCGGAATCCTCTGAGTTTCTCGCCTTTCAAACTCCATAGGCGAATATAACTTTCTGCAAAGCCTGCTGCCATTAGAGAGGTGTCTTGCGAGAACGTCATGCAAGGTGCTCTGGTGGTCTATTGAGACTTTCTTCTAGCACGAAAGAACAGGATACCACTTACCCTTCTGTGACATCATGTAGAGTATATGCACATATACTTGGAAGGGCGCGTACCCGGAGAGACGCTGCTTGCGGAGAGTTCAAGTCAATATTGCTGATCACCGATGGCTCCAACCGTATTCGTTTCCTCGCGTCCCTGACTACACTCACTTCTCTGTCCACATCGACGGTTTTAAAGTTGGGCGGGTGTGGAAGAAGGTCTGCTTCCGTAGGTGCGACAAGTCCGGCAGGCACGACAGGGCGAGCGAATTGAAGGTCGATGTGTGCAGTGGGATCTCTGTCAAGCATTGCCTGTTCACGTAGCCCACGTTCGGTTTCTGCCCGTAGTTCTTCTGAAACAGGTGCTGGACCTAGTTTGAGCTCTCCTTTGCTCGCATTGAAAGCTTGGGGATTTGGCGTGGCAGTTTTGGTTCCGGGAGCTGAAGGAATGAGAGATGAAAGAAGACCAGTCGACTCTTCCCATGCATGAGGTGACACAGAGGTGGGGTTGGAGGATGTCACTGGAGGACCATCAGAAGCGCGTAGCAGCCAACCCCTCGAAGGACCACCTACCGTCGAAGCGAAGATGGTTATTTACCACTCGCATAACTGCTGCCCTGCCTCGTTTACCCTGTTCGCCGGTAAAGCCGTCGCCCGTTCCCATGGCCTCTCCCCCAAACCCTTCGGTGAGCCAGCCCACTAACAAGCTGAAGCCAGACCGACTCGTGCGCACTACGTATTTCTCACTTCGAAACCGTTGTGCGAGTTCATCGTTCTGTACATGGGCAGGGAGAAGGAGAGTCGATAGGTGGTGAATAGTGGCTGTATGTGATGGCGCAAGTGAAGGCGAGAAGGTGTTGAAGAATCGCAAAGCTAAACCGCGTTCAGTGAGCATAGTCCGGGAGTTGCAAAGGCTGTGGCTTCACCGGCTTCTTTGAATCCGTGTTGAATGAGATCCAAGTAGAAGTGACAGAAGATAGGGAAAAGTATTGGCCTGAACTCGGGCTGGACTTGAATCAGTTTCAGCGCAGTGAGAAGACGAGGACGAGATGCATACACGATACATGTCCAGGGAACCGTCGACCCATGCTTCCAGTTCAGCAAAGCCAATCTCTTTGTCAGTAGGATCCAGGGCGAGTAGCTCTTCAGACCCAACATCTCCAATACTCGCAATAAGGCTTTGGATATTGACAGGATTGCCCATCGCTCCCAACTCTTGTAATACTGTTGAAGACTCTTTGAGTGCATTGTCTCCTGGCTTTGAGGGTTTTTGAGCAAACACAGCTAGCGCCCGTACTAGTTCATCTTTGCCGACAGTCTCAGGCTTGGACTTTTCATCTGGCGGGGCACCTTCAGCTTCTTCAATGAATGCCTTCTCTGCTGCACTGTGGCCCCTGGCGCGAAGATAATTGTATATGACGAGTTCTGCAGGCGAGAGGTTTGGCGGTGAGTCCTGAGTTAGATTTACTGGTGATGCTGCAGCTGGAGACTGGGAGGATGCCGGTGTAGCTGCGGACATCGCAGAATGTTGTAAGAGGATTGGTATTAATTATACAGGCAGAAGGGACAGGCTCTCCCTCACGTGATGTCGTGTTCAGCACGCGTCAGTAATTCGCCACTCCCTCTTTACCAGCCACGCTCAGATACCCCGCCATGGCAAGCAAGCAAGCAAAACGACAGGCTATTACCCTCAAGGGATCCTGCGCCCTTGTCACTGAATTCTTCAAATATGCAGTCAACACGTTCGTCTTTGATAGTCTGGCGTCAGCAGGCCACTCATTCACTCTTTAGAATCTTGTTTCAGCGAGAGGTCTACCCCTCAGACGACTTCCATATGGTCAAAAAGTATGGCCAGACAGTTCTGGTTACCCAGGACCTTGCATTGGAGAACTATCTGGAACGGTGCGTAGGTTTGATTGTTTTGAGAGCGTCAGTTGCTAACGTTCACAATAGGATATTGAAACAGGTCCAAAGTAAGCTCCTGATGGGATTTTCGATGTATACGTAGCGCACGACTGATGCTGTTGCTGAAGAGTGGTTGCTCACTGGGCAAATTACGCAACTAGTGCTCGCCATAATTTCTAAAGACACGAGGACCCCCCTGGAACGATGGGTCTTCGACATCAAGCTGGTAGAGCCACCTACAGAGGGTGACGGAATGTGAGTGTTTGTTTCGTCGTAGTTGTTGGGAACATTTACTTAGCATCAGGGCAGACAACCACCGAAGCCTGAAGCAGAAATCCAATCAGAAATTCGTGCGATTTTGAAGCAGATCATCTCGATGGTGACCTATCTACCCGTGATCCACGAAGCGACTGTGTTCAACATCCTTGCCTATACTTCGGAGTCTGTGGATGTGCCGGCCGGAGAGTGGGTGGATACTGACCCGCTAGCGATTGAGGCCAGCAAGAGCCAGCAGGTGAAGATGCGGAGCTTCAGCACGGATGCGCACCGGATTGAAGCGATGGTTGCATACCGCTATGAGGAGTGAATGAGGCTTTCCATTATTCTGGATGATGTATGAATATAATAAATTTGGGAATGAAACCGGGAGGATTGATTGTTGTTGGAATGATTGCGGCGACATGGGAAAGTATAAAGCGTGGCTGGTATTGTCATGGACACAGGGAAACCCAATAAAGCGCGGTGGTCCAAAAGCCTAGACTCCCACCCTTTTGGTCAAACTCCTCCTGCTCTTTCTCTTCGACACTCTTTTTATTTTCTCTACTCCTGGCGGGTATTTTTCACCATGGCAGATGTCGGGACCTGGTTCCAACGAGAGTTTTTAACTGCTCGAAGGCTTGCCTTCAACGTCTTCTTTTACGGCGCCCATTTCGCTCTCTTCGCTTATGGATGGTATAGTCAGGTTCGTCCCTTGATTGTCTTCTAAACAAGCCCTTAACCATCGAGCAGGCTACCAATGTCCGTCTGGCTGGTCTCAATACCCTTGGGTTCTCGGTGTGGATTTCTCGGGGAGCTGGTCTCGTCCTGGCACTCGATGGTGGTCTTATTCTCATCCCAATGCTCCGCAACATCCTTCGCATCGTCAGGCCAAAGCTCACTTGGTTGTTCCCTGCTGACGAAAACATCTGGTTCCATCGACAAGTCGCCTATTCCATGGCTTTCTGGTCAATGGTCCACACCACCGCCCATTATGTCAACTTTATTAACGTCGAGCGCACCCGTACGTCCTACCAGTTTCTCTCTCTGCTTCTTCGTTCCTCACTCAGTCATCTAGAGATCCGCAAACAAACTGCCCAGCAGATTCACTACGCACAGCCAGGTGGCATCACTGGCCATTTCATGCTCCTAATTATGGTCGTAATGTATTCCACCGCCCACAAGAAGATCCGTCAACAATGCTTTGAAGCATTCTGGTACACTCATCATCTGGCATTCTTCTTCATGATTGGCCTGTACACCCATGCCACCGGTTGTTTCGTGCGGGACTCAGTCGACCCTGATTATATCGCCACATTCCCTTTCTACTCGACAGAGCACTGTCTCGGATATCTTAGCTGGAGGTTTATCATCTGGCCTGGCATCATCTATTTCGGTGAACGAGTCTGGCGTGAAGTCCGGGCGCGCCGTGCTACTCGGCTTTCCAAAGTTCTGGTTCACCCAAGTGGTAGGCCCTTCCCTTCCCTCCCTGCGAACGTAAGTATCATGACGACCGTCCAGGTGCTATGGAACTTCGCATGGTCAAGCCTAGCTTCAAGTACACTGCTGGCCAATGGCTCTTCCTTCAAGTCCCAGAACTGTCTCGCTTCCAGTGGCATCCTGTATGCATCAGTTCGATCGCCACATACCTGTGCTTGACTGACAGATCTAATAGTTCACCATCACATCCGCTCCAGAGGATCCATACGTTTCCGTCCACGTCCGTCAGGTCGGTGATTTCACCAACGCCCTCGGTGAACGTCTCGGAGTTGGCCCTTCAGCTGTCGCTGCCATGACGAAGGCTGCCATCAAAGGTTCAGAGAAACAAGATGGGTACAACCTCTCTCGTGGCGATTTCGTCGAAATCGACCCCGCGTCCATGTCAATCACTCTCCCCAGCGTGCGCATTGACGGTCCTTACGGTGCTCCTGCCGAAGATGTCTTCGACAATGAAGTCGCCATCCTGATCGGTGCTGGTATCGGTGTGACACCATTTGCTTCGATCCTCAAGCACATCTGGTACAGGCAAAAGAAAGGGAAGCTCGGATCTCTCCGTCGTGTCGAGTTCTTCTGGGTCTGCCGTGATGCTCCTTCGTTCGGTTGGTTCCAATCTTTGCTCCAGGAAGTCGAGGCTGCCCAAGCCGATCGTAAGTCCACTGTTCCTTTCGGTCCACTGAGCCCAGCTGATTAGCATCAATAGCCAATTTCCTCCGCATTAACATTTATCTTACTCAAAAGATAAATGAGGACATGCTTTGGAACATCGCTGTCAACGACGCTGGTGCTGATTACGATCCTTTGACATTGCTCCGCTCTCGCACCATGTTCGGTCGTCCAGATTGGAACTCCATCTACGGCCGCATCAGACAAGCAGTGGAAAGTGGACAATACATCCCGGGTGCCAGTGCTCAGCTGAAGACCAAAGTCGGGGTAAGTTTCGTTTCCACTGCTTCCCGTACTTAAAAGCTAACTATCATCACTAGACTTACTTCTGCGGTCCTGGTGTACTTGCCAAGGCTATCAAGGAGGCAACCGTTAAAAACTCGAGTGCTAATGTTGACTTCACTTTCGCCAAGGTATGCTACCCTGCTGCTTTCCACAAAGGATGTACGCTGACAGAGTCCTTAGGAACACTTCTGAGCGCCCGTCTGGTTGCGAGCGACTGGGACTTTGAATATTGCTAGATTTACATAGTCTTATACCCTGTTGTGCGGTGATACTCGACCTTCGTTCTTCGACATTCTGCGTGGTCCCCCCATATACATTAATAATTAAACACATCTTCTCCAGGATGCCCTGAGGCTGTGATTCTGAATACATCGTTCGGCATTGGGCACCACAATTGCGGGGGTACATACACGTAAAATTAAGACAGTCGCTAGGAAGATATCATCCACAAAGTACTTAAGTATAACTACCGATCATCGAGATCCTCAGGCCTGGGCACTTCAACTCTGGGCAGTTCTTCCATACGCGTATTCCACAACATTGTTTTCGGACGAGCGGAAGCAGGTCGGCCATGAGAAAGGCGATTCTGTTCCTTCGCAATCATTCGTATGCTCTTGCGATCGTCTACTCTGCGTCTTGAAGCCGACGCCGAATCTAATGTGTCGGCAGGGCGTCCTGCACTGGAGCTATCCACAGGCTGGTCAAGGTTATGGTGAGGGAACCAAGCCTCCAAATCTTCGTACACATCCTCGGTCCGAGGGCGCATCCCCCACCGCTTCCCGTGGATGGTCTTGGTGGTGGACCGAGACGAGGTGCTCCCGTCGTCAGATTCATCGAATTCAGAATCATAGTTCCCTCTACGATAACGGAACGTCCGTGGCATCCTCGATTGGGCGGAATGAGGATCGTACGCAAATATCGAAACATCAGGCACTGATTTCTGCTTCATCACCGTGCGGGAAGATGGTCGCGCCGATGGAGTCGGGTTCGGAGGCTGTGGTGAGATAGGCAGTCGTCGGGCGCTGCGAGTTGAGCTTAGGCCGGATGAGGAGATGGGAAGATTGATTTTGGCTGTCTGGTTTCCTTCTTCGTATCGTCTGATACCCGAGGTGTCGATGGCTGCCACAGTGTACGACCTGTCGCGACTTGACCCGGGACGCCTTCGAGGCGAGATGTGGAGAGGCGGAGGAGGCGATCGCGGCACGGGAGGTAATGATTGTGGAGAGGGTGGCAGAGGTCTCGGGGTAGTCCTGGCGGAAGAGGGATTTGGATCTGCCACAGGTCGACGAGTCCGGGAGGGAGAGCTCGTTTTACCGAGGTTAGATGACGACGGAAGGGCATTTGCTGTGCTCGGAAGTGGACGAGGGGAGATTATGGGAGTTGCTGTATTAGGAAGGGGACGGGAAGAGGTGATGATTTTGGATTGAGGCGGTTCGGGAAGTGGCGGGGGCGTATAAATATATGCAGGTTTTGCGGGAGATTTCAAATTGTTCTGCGATCGAGATGGTCGAATGTCGGGTTGATCATCTGGATTGCAGATGATAAGCCGACGTTTGGGGAACTTTCTGTCGGGTGTGCCAGAAGCGCTCGTAGAGGCACTATGTTCATCAGGTTTGGGAGTTTTCCGAGGGGAGCTTGGCGGAGTGATAAACACCACAGGAGGTCCGACGGACTGGCTGGCAGTTGACTCTACGGGCGAATTGTGCCATACGTCGGGTATCGTTAGGGTAGGCAGAGGGGGTTTAAAAGACCTGGGTTTCTCCAAAGGAGGCTTAATAGTGCTAGAAGTGGAAATGGAACGACTTTCTCTAAGCTGAGGTGGAATGGGTTGTATATAGGTTCGTGGAGGTCTTAGATTATCTGCGAGATCTTCCGGGTTGTAAACCCAATCAGAAGAGAGTTCGAGATAAGGGTGCTTCAGAAGCATAGTTGCTGTGGGACGGTCGGCAGGATTTCTAAGAAAACCAGACATTATTGAACAATGCCTTGAATGTATTGTGAACGACGTACGGATGAAAACATTCGGATCGAAACCCCTTTGCCAGTTCAGTCATGGGTATATCAAGGGGAATCGGAGGAGCAAGGCTGCCTTGGACGACCTGTCAAGTTCTTAAGAAAGGGTTTCTGTCATTAATGAATTGATTCTTTACCTTCAGCATCACTGGTACCATCTCGTGACCGTACCACGGACGTTTGCCGGTCCACATTTCGACTGCTACGCAACCGACGCTCCAAATGTCGACTTTGAAGTCGTATCCCTGGCCATTATTGGACAGTATCTCTGGGGCCATCCAATAAACTGTCCCTTTCATTGTCGTGAATGCTTTCCCGCGGTTTATCTCGGCTGCTTTCTTCGAAATGCCAAAGTCGGTGATTTTACATACTCCGGAATGATCAACAAGAATATTATCTGCTTTCAGATCCTTGAAAATTCCATTACTCTTGATAACCTAGTTATCGAACTTTGGGACTCACTCGATGAAGAATCCCTCTTGAATGGAGGTAGCATAGGCCTTGCAAGATTTGCGAAAGCCAAGATTTGGTCACTTCCTCTCTCACCCTTCCATGCTTCTCGAGGAGGGTGTTCACTGTACCACCAGGAACGTATTCCAAGAATCTGACAGACATGAGGATTGTTGGCCATTGGGAGGGGAGAAGACTTACATGCTCAGATAATCTTGGCTCTCTTCGAAACCAAGGTAAGTGACAATGTTAGGATGGTCGAGATCCTTTAATGTATCGCCCTCGAACTTGAGTGCTTTCATTACATCCTGCTGTTGAGGCTTTATTTTATCGCTGGGGGCCTTTGGTAGTTCGACTTGCTTCACGGCCATGACCTCTCCGGTGGAAGCGTTCAGGGCCAGGTACACCTTCCCATAGCTGCCCTTCCCCAGCATCTCCCCTCTGATCCATTGGAACGTCGCTTGATGAGCAGTTACAGCATTAGGTTTCCATCGACAACAAGTGAAGTGGCGTACGTACGTTTCGAGAAGGAGGGTTTATACGTTAGGCGCTGCCCTGAGCTCGGAGATTGGGATTGTTTGGGCCTGAAAGTGTCCTCACCCTCCGAGTCCGAGGTGTCCGACAGCTTATCTGGGGCCAGCGACGGTCTCCTGCTGCCCCCAGGTGGAATTGTAGGGAGAGGAGGGACTGGTTGTGAGGTACCGATAGGGGGGACAGCCCACGTCCCTAGAGGGCGCAGAGTGGATGAAGGTCTGTCCATTCCTTGCTGTAAATTGAAAAGGTAGTAGGTCGAAAGTTGACTGTCGGCTTCTTTGACTTGTCTGAATAATAATGGTGGAAATTATGTAGCCGTGAGATGACACTTCCTGTCACGGAGGGTCGTGAACGAGGGTGATCACAGTGCTCTGGCGATGGATCGATAGAAAGCAACGGGTCTGCATCTATGATCCAAGAAAATAGCCCACCAAAGGCACTGCTTCAAATTCCTTTCGAATTATCTGTACCAGCGTCCAACACAGCGGTCTCCCCGTTTGGTCGCCATCAGATGTGTGGCACGGCTATTGATCCCACTTGCTTTCAAGATACATCGGTTCAGAGAAGCACTCTCGGACGGGCTCTGCTAAATATTCTGGCATTGACACAGCCTGTAGTTGTTCAGCCAATGCTATTGTTGGAAGCGAACACAAAATTTCGACCGGAGACAAACCCAAGGTAGAAAGCAAAGATAGCCGCTGACGGCTAGTGGATGTCAGTTGAATGATGGGCCTAGGTTGTCGGAGGAAACGACCGCAAGCTACGTACCAGAAACATTTTCTGGATTTGTTTTTTGAACCAGTAAAATGGAGGGAAATGCGGAGGCCAGGTGGAGAACTATGGAAGAGCGTGAGAAACTTGCTCGAACACGTGTTGAAGAAATTCAACGCGTTAGGCGGTTATTTCATTCCAAATTCAAGTATTTCTGTTTCTCTATATTGTCATTTGCCATTAGTTCTGGCGATGGCTTTCGCTTTCTCGACGTTTGCCGCCCCAAATCCAAGTGGAAGCCGTGTCCTGGGTTCATCCGCCCGCCAACCGCCTACCCCAAGGCCCGCTCCCGTCGACCTCAACGCTCTCCAAAGCGCGAGCCGGGTCTTGGTCGACCAACTGGCCAAAGACGCCCAAGTTGTCCCGGATCTTGGTGAAACATTGACTGGCGGTGAGGATATTTATTCTACCCTTCAGTGGCAGGATCCTCAATTTCAACCAAGGAGTGGGGCAAGCGTCGGGAACATACAGCGTCTTCCCTGATGACTTCCGTGTGCCTTACCAGAAGCGACGTTTCATTGGTATCCCAGATGGATTATTTCAGTTCTATGACAGTGCGTCGTCGTCGTCTATTTGATACAGCGTCTCCCTGACACGTATATAGGCGTCAATGTTACCACGCACATGGGGATCCTGCCTCAAATCGAGCGAGTATGGATTTCAATTGACCACAAGTTGTTTCTTTGGGACTACAACGACGGGTGAGAATAATGTCACTACCAATTAAAAACGATTCTCATTCTTCACAGCCAAGAAATAGCGTCCTTTGTGGATCAACCGGATGTCATCACGCATGTTGCACTTGTGAAGCCTAAGCCAGGCTTGTTCATCGACGAAATCACGTCGTTGCTCGTTATCTCCACTCCTGTGTCTGTGCTTCTTATTGGTGTCTCTCTGGAGGGTCGCCCTGGGCACGAGCGAGGCCCGAAAGTTATCAGCCTTTATGCCACAGATTTCAGTGTTGCTTGTGATGTGGAGATGACTTCTGTTGTCGGTACTTCAGAGGGTCGTATTTTCATGTGTGGGGCGCAAGATGGAAATCTGTACGAATTGCACTATCAAAGTAACGAGTCATGGTTTGCGAAACGCGTTCAATTAATCAACCATTCCGTGGGGGGCGTCCAAAGTTTGCTCCCTCGTTTTGCCTCTTCTGCGAATGAAGGTGCGTCCATTACAATGTTATCTTGCAATCACACTCAAAGTAAATTCAAGACCGAATCACTCTCCTCGTTTCGGATCTCGAGCGCAATCAAATATATGCACTTACTTCACGAAATGCAATAGCAGTGTACAAACCTAGCGGAGACAAATCAGTCCAGCATCTGCAAACCTTGTTCAACCTGTACAAAACGGCTCAAGACAAAGCCCCAGGATCCCCCGCTTTGACTCCGCAAAACTTGGCAATAGTGTCGCTGCATGTTGTTTCTCCTTCAGAATCTCGCTCTGGGATACAACTCATAGCCGTCACAATAAACGGTATTCGCCTCTTTTTCGGTCCATCAATACCTTATTATGGTTATTCGACCTCTGGGGCTGCTTCAAGCAGCCGTCCGCTTTCACTCCTCCACGTTCGATTACCCCCAACCAACTTAATTCATCCCGACGAACAGACAAATGTCCATCGCCCTCCCGTAGGCTATAGTACAACTCCTGTGGCTCCTCCGCCAACGGGTCGACCTTACGTCGTCTCATCCCTCGATGGTGCCAGTTACTACAACGGGCTGACCATCGCTGCTCAGCCAGGCGACACTGATGGAACTGACTATACCTTATGCATTGCTCCAGATTTGACTCAAATTGGCCATCTTGGACAGCTAAATCTGCCGAATCCACAACAGCCCGCTCAACAATATTCTTCCAACGCAGCAGCACCAACTAACCGCTTGCCATTGGTAGAATACGCCACGCTATTGTCGATCCCTGGACGCACTTGGGCTGTTGCCAATGTGACCAACTCTCCACCCACCTCTCCACCTTCCGGAACACCTGCCCACTCTCCAATCAACGAGTTGGCAACGCAATTTAATGAGGCTGCGCACCAATTCATGCTGTTAACTAATGTCGGTCTGACGTTCTTGATTAAACGAAGAGCTGTGGATTACTTGAAAGCCGTCCTCGAAGACTTACAATCTGAAGGAAATGTGCAACCTATCATCGAATTTCGAGACAGGTGCGAGGATACCGTGATGTTTGATTTGTTTCTTTGTTTGCTAAATCAACGGTTTCCTTTCGGTAGCTTTGGTCGAGACCAGACTTGTGCTATGTTGTTGGCTTTGGCTAGCGGTAACACATTTTTGGACGGCACAGAAGGGTCATCGCCTATATCAATGACCTCGGTGAACCCTGAGATCGCCGGCGTGGCGAAGCAAGCATTCTATGATTTTGGGGAGAGACCGATCTGGGCCGAAAGAGCAATGTATGGCACTGGTATGTGCAGGTCCTTGCCGTTGATTGGGCGACTACTTATTCGCAAGGCACAGCTGAAAACAAAGGTACGGCCATATACAGTGGTCGCCGGGAAGGATTAGCCTTATATTTTGCACGGCTCATTCGACCCATCTGGAAGTCGAAACTTACAACAACAGGGTAAATTCTTCGCCACAATTTTCCGTTTCAAAACTAAGTTACTTCAGTCCTCTGAAGACATACGAGCTGGCTGTTCCAGAGAAAGTTCTTTTGCAAACGCAACAGAACCTCTTTGCGCTGAAGGATTTCCTCGATAAGAATCCTCATGTCTTCGCCTCCGCACCCACTGAGCAAACCGGTGCAAGCAGGGGATCCATTCCGGATGCAGAAGCATGGAAGGTAATTCAAACTGCTTCTTTACGTAATTGGATCTCAACAACACCCACGTAGGCCGAGAACACCTCCCTCTCCGAATTGCAAAACCTTTTGAGTCGGACCATTGAGGCGCTGTCCTTTATAATGCTTCTCAATGACTATCGCTTAGGTGACCTGATTGCATAGTGCGTCCGAAGGTTTTATTCTGTGTCCCTCTTCTGATCGTGTGCCGGTTGTAGCTGTGATCCAGACACCAAAAAGCTCATCGAATCAACGACCTTCGAAGACCTTGTTACGACTACCAACGGCATGACAATCTCTCGGGCACTTGTGAATGTTGTCATCGACCAACAGATCGGGCAGCAAATAAGCGTAAGGTGTTCCGTTCGTAGACCTCAACTATCATTGATTAAGGACACCAAATCAGGTGGATACCATCAGCGAAGTTCTCCAGCATAGATGTGGATCGTTCTGCAGTACAGATGATGTAATGCTATACAAGGTGACAACCTCCTTGTTCACCCCCAGTCATTCGACGTTTACCTATGTTGTTAGGCCAAAGAGAACATTCGTAAAGCAGCGGAGACACGAAATCCAAATGAACGACAAAATTGCCTGGCAGAAGCTCTCCGGTGTGTGTTACATGCTGAAGTCGCGCTTATGTTTATTGACACAGATATCTGGAAGCCTTTTCACTAAAGGGGCGCGGATATTGGAATTTGAAAAGCTGAGAGAAATCGTAGGCGACTTCCAGCAGTTGCAGTATGCTAAAGGTATATCTCTCGCTGCCTAGCTGCACTTCATGAATATTGACTATCTTTAAGGCGCTGTCCTACTGCCTTTAGCCTGTGCACAAGCCCAAGATCCTGATAATGTTGGACTTGCATATTGGCACTCTGCCCCTCCAGCAAACTCAACTGACCCCCGCCGTGACCTGGTGGAACAGAGGTTGAAAACATATGACCTTGTTTTGGACTCTTTGACAGTCTTCGAAGAGAAATCTGCCCAGTCCAAAGCCACGAATGAAGTAAATGCGGCGGAGACGCCCGAAGCCATCCGAAGCCACGCATACGAACTCGCCTTTGCAAGCGAAGACGAGATGTTCCATTCTACTCTGTACGACTGGTTGATTGGTCGCAATTTAGCCGACGATCTTCTTGAGGTTAATATTAGATTGGTCCTTTATTGATGACAAGACTCATTGATATGCTTAGATGCGACCTCCCTACCTTGAAGCCCATCTCCGAAGAGAACCTGCCACGGTTGCTAAGTACCAATTACTTTGGCAGTTCTACGTGAAGAATGGCCAACCATTGCGTGCAGCAGAAGTTTTGGGTGCTTTAGCAGAATCGACAGAGTAAGAATTCACTCAGGGATGCGGGGAGTGGTAATTTAATGCTCGCTTCTAGATTCGAATTGCACCTTGACTCTCGAGTCGAATATTTGACACTTGCCGTTGCCAATGCGAAATCACACCCCATTTCGGCAGGAGGACGACACGAAACTGCCATTGCATTCTTGACCGACCTGGAAGAGAAACTCGACGTTGCCCAAGTGCAACTTGAAATTTACCAAATCCTTTCACCCCACATCAACGATGCTCCGGAAGTAGGCGCTCGGATAAAGACCCTATCGCAACGGCTCTTCACGATGACAGAGGTTCGTGTCATAAGTGCTGTTACCTTTTGTGATTTTCACGTCTTTCAGCTGTTCCAAGATTACGCAGTCCCTTTCGATCTTCCAAACATCAAGCTGCTCTGCTTACATGTTTCGGAACATCGCGACGAAAGTGTTGTGCGCCCCATCTGGAACCAAATCTTTGAAGAAAGTGAGTGGCCAATACATCTGACGAATACATCCTGATGGGCTGTTTTAGTTATCCAAGGACCTCCAGAACCCCATGTTCAGAGAGACCTTATTTTCAAGCAAGTAGCTTCTCTCGGCCAGAGATTCTATCCGTCAGAATCCGCCTTCCCGTTGCGTATGTGCTATGCCGTCTGTACTTCACGAACCTGCTGATATGAAGATATGCAGGATTTATTTCGCAACTGCTTGTGAAATTCATGCTATCAAACACAGGTGATGTTTCGTCAGGGTGGGCGTCAAGGCTGCTGGTCCAATGTGGAGTGCCTTACGTCGAGATTTGGGAAGTTTTCCATAATATGTATGAATCACAGGTAAATTCCGTCCATCCCTCGAAACCTCTTCATTATGCTGAAGGCACTTAGGTCCCCCCTTTCAATGATCAGGCCAACGTGCAAGCCATGTCCGAAGAGATCGCTATCTTAATCACGGACTGGCTGAACGAGGTTTTGCGGCCGCAGTCATCGATTTCCCGAGCAGAGTTCCCGGTAGGCCGTATAGACCTGGCGATCGATCAGTACCTCTCTGAGCTGGAACCGGGTCGTGTTGAGACGCGATCATCCTACGAAAACATTAAGCGCCAGTTGCGGCGTCATTGGTGACCGGTGGCTATAGGAGTAGCTCCCCATAACCCCATGCGACCATTGACCGTCTGTCACCTACAGGATAACATTCACGGTGAATATGTATGTATCTATAGTACGTGCGATAAATAGTAGAACAAGGACTTAAATGATCCGGCGAATCTCATGGATACAAGGTTTTACAGTATAGCCTCAATCTCAAAGAGGGTCCCAAGAAAGATAGAAGCTCCACTGTATGATTACATAGGAAGGTAATTATACTTAATAATTTCCGTGTTCACGAATTTACCTCCAATATCGCATCCTCGGCCCTAATTAAGAGGCGCTTCACATAACCCTCGGTCTTCTGATAGACCTTGTAAAAGGCCCTGTCCGGAAAAGCGCGGTCAGCGACAACCCTTTATTGATTGGAATGGACATACCTCAAGGCTCCCACTACGATAAGGGCAATCACGATCAGGGCAGCTACGTCCCTAGTATCGTTTCGCCTCCGTGCACCACGATACCGGGCGAGCCATTGAACAGGGGCTAGGAACTGAAATGACAATAGCAAATGGACTATAGAAACCGCTCCGACCAAGGGTAAACCAAGCAGAAATCTTCGGACGAATCTCATGACAATCCCCGGACGCGATCGAAGTTGGAATTGTCCGTCTGGACGCCGGATGCGAGACGGCTGAGGGAAAGATGGTTCTGATGGAAAGACACCCTCTTCAAGGATGCCTGCGATATCACCATCTCGGAGGATTCGGAACGCAGCAGTTATGAGATCTTGTGCTACTTCGAATGGTGAAATAATTCGGAAATACGACCATTGATAGTAGGAGGGCTCTTCAAACAGCGAGATGAAGTAGGTCGTGACAAAGGAAGCTAACATGACGATGGAGGTGAACAGGACTCCTGACAGAATTGCTATAGCAACTGAAGAACAGGTTAGATAGGTAGTGAGCATAGAATCGCACAAGACACTTGCTTTTGTTTGTTGCCAAACCGAGGATTTGCGTCCTTGCAAAACGGTATTGGTAATGGCATTGAGGGCATGCGAAGAAAGCGCTCTGTGACACGGAAGTTTTGCGCCATTTTTGGAGGCAATTGACATGAACATACTGGATAGAACACACGCCATGTCAGTTTATTCGGTCAATAGCTGCTTCAGGAATGGCGCCCAACTCTTATTGACCCCTTGCATTGACAGGGCGAAATGAGGCGTCCGAGCTCAGGCTCGGCGCTTACACCATCCAAACAGATTCTACATTGCTTCCCTTCAGTATATTGACCCTCCCCGGACATGTTTAACTCAAGAATATATGGTGGATACCACTGTCCTGGAGCGAAGAGAGATTTGAGGTGAAGGTTGTGGCGAAAGCATGATGGGCAGTGTGCATCATCCGACACGGAACGAACGGAGGCTATTCCACCCCGGTTTCATGTAAGTGCCGTAGATCATGTGACGAGCTTGCGGCACCCTCGGACTCGCAGTCCTGCGATGGCAAGGGTCAAGAAATGTTGGCGCTCGACTGTATTGGCCGAGTTTCTCGCTCTCAGACGTGCATCTACCTTCAAAGCTCCGGCTGACATTGGTCTTGACAGCCAAATCAATGACCCTGGATGCAGAAGCACACCGTCATGTTCGACTAGTTGGGGCAATCTGTGGGATGGGAAGTGGTGCGTTGTTGAGAAGTCGACGGTGTGTCGACGTGTTCTGAAGTAAAATGTTCAGGGTTAACCAAAGTATGACTGGGGCCCTGACCTTGTAGAAATCACTCTGACATCGTTCGCAGGTCGCTGTTGGACACGGGTGTGTCACCCCGTGCTTGACCAGTTCGTCCTTTGTCTATTTTTTCGATTCCAAAGACTCACTTTGTCCGTAGAATGTGGCTATAGTTAACATTATCTTCTCAGATTCGATACTATCAAAACCCGCATGCAATGCGCACCCCCAGGAACGTATCGCGGGGCTATGGATGTTCTCCGACAAATAATTCGAAATGAGGTCTTGTCGTGATCTTAATCTCGTCCCGATCTCAATTGGCTGAAGTTTCTTCTAGGGTGTGTTTGCACTTTACAAGGGAGCAACTCCCCCTGCTGTCGGCTGGGCGGCCATTGACTCCGTTCTCCTTGGATCACTCCATAATTACCGATTATTCCTTCTTCGCAATGGCATGACTGAACCGACTCCGCATTCCGGCACCCCTCGACTTACCCTTCTGGGTCATGGGATTGCAGGGTTGTTTGCCGGATGTACAAGGTGATGGCCTGCTCTCTTAGTTTGGCTAATGCGAATGAACTTAATTCCAACTCCCAGTGCTCTGATTGCAACCCCTGTGGAACTTCTGAAAGGTCCGTTCAGAAGTGCTTCGTAAAGCTCGCGTCTGATATCAAATGTCTCACTTCTGTATAGTCAAATTGCAACTCCAGTCTCAAAAGGCCGTTAATGAGCGACGTTTCACTGGTCCCATTCATTGTGCACGTGAAATTATCAAAGTTCAAGGCCCTCTTGGCCTATGGTCGGGGTTTTCGGGGACGGTGGCTTCCAGGGTGAATTTCTTCTGGATGTTCCTGTCGTTTGAGGTATGGCTCCGATATCTGATATATTAATTGTTATTGTGTCATTAAACCCATGTAGGCCTTCATGCGAGCTTTTGGAACACTAGAAGGAACCCCATTTGAGGTGAATAACACCACAGTACAGGATATCGCCGCCTTCATAATTACTTAACCTGCCTTATCTCTCAAAAGTTGAACACCGGAGTTGCCAACTTCCTGTCAGGTGGTTTGGGTGCTTTCTCATACTGGATTATGGCCATCCCCGCCGACAATGTTAAAAAGTGCGTCACATATGTTTGAAGTACCGAGGATGACTTTATAATGGGGAAGTCAGCCGGATGATGGCATATCCTTATCCTGCCCCATATCCCGCTCCCAGTCCAACAATCACCGTTCATGTATCGTCATTTTCTCGCACTGCCCGGGATATACTCATTCGTGACGGTTACGCCGGATTTTTCCGTGGCTTAGGGCCATGTCTTCTACGAGCCTTTCCTGTCAATGCGTCCGCGCTATTTGTTTACGAAGGTTTAATGCGGTTATTGGGAGCGGAGAAGGCGATTAACTCATTTTTTATCTGTCTTACCCTGGCTGAACCCTCCCTTTTCCTGTAGACTCGCGCGTAATGAAGCTAGTGGAGATGGACTATTGCTGCTGCTCGAACTTCAAGGACCGAGGAAGACTACTTTCGCGACTCGCAACAGCACATGTCACTTTCGTTTCGGTTCCCACATACTCTTTTTGGCTAGACAGATACCATATCGAGACGTTAGCTATAAGGCTTGTCTATAGGCGGCTCCTACAATATACAGCTTCGAATCTACAAAACCTCTATGGCTACAAAGTATGTATATTAAGATGAAGAAGAGATATGAAAAGTGGTAGGGGTGTGGGGAAATCCGAAGGAAGGACAATAGCCGATCAAGAGTAGCAGCGAGAGAATGTACTCGGAGGTAGTGCACAGGGCCAGTTACCCCGTGCTACTGCTGCTTCCCAATCTGCTTCTGCAGACCTATACAGGTCCAAGGCCACACGAGCGTTCTCGGTCTGCGATAAACATGAGTTTCGATCGGCAATTTTCCCTGAACAAACGGCAACTAACGGGGTTCAATTGCCCTTCTTGGCAGCGTCTACACATCAGCTGCCATGCTAATGTTTGGAGACCGAGTGCTTGATGGGGTGAGCGGAGGGCATTTCGGAACGGCTATGTGAGATGAAGCGAACGTCAAATCCCAGGGAAGTGGATTCTGTTAAGATGGGACGAACGGACCTGATACAATGCGACGTCTCTAGTGGATACAGCTGGATGCGGTATGCCAAGGACTGATACGACAGCCCATTACACGTCAGAAACATGATAATTGGGCAGGATGTCGTCCTCACCAGACAAGTCGTTCCATAAGCTGTGACCGACAAGGACCCTACCCTTGATGAGATCTGCGACCTGGTGTTGTACAGCTGTGAAAAACCATGCTTGGGCTGAAAGGAGGAGGTAATTAGACGATGGCCATTCGTACGGCGTGGTGAGCTTACGAGGCTGTAGATGTGCCTCTGTGATGCCAGTTGCAGCCGTTCTATAGTCCGTTACCTGAGGAACAGATGAGGTGAAGCAGGTCACGGGGAGAACTGAAGAGATACGCACGGGGAGGGTGGGTACGACGAAGTGATCAAAGACGACAGAGCCTCTGTAGTCGACAATGCTGACCCTACTGAACACAATGTGAACAAATGTGTCGAGGTGTGGGATGGAGAGACCTACGCCAGCATTGTGGTAGTGCCTCCAGGGCCAACACCGACATTCGTGCAAGAGAGTGCGAGAAAGTCCTGGGTCGAAGGAGGGGCCATCTGGGGTCTGGAGGGTGGAACTGGGATGCGATACCTGGTTCTCCTCGTCCTTTAAATTCATCGAAAATGGCAGAGAGAGCCTAAACTGAAATTAGTAGGTTGGGCCGGGAGTGACGGTGGTTTGGCGTGACATAATGTATATAATGGCCAATATAATGTTGGAAATGGCTAAAACGTCACTGAAAAGGGCTCCCGATACAGGTCATAAAAGCTTTCCAAGATAATATAGCATGGTAGCAGCCGGTTGAAGCGTGCGGACAAAGGCGACATCGTGTTGTTTAATCGTTGAGAGAACACCCGTCGTCCAAGCGCGACGTAAATCATGGTACCCCGCTCAACTAGAGATCTACAGGGGACACCCTGTCGGATCGCTCAGCCAAAAGACAGATCACGAAAGGGACGGGCACCATCGATATCTGGGAGGAAGAATTCTCTATCCCCAACCATCTTCGCATTTGCACCATTTCGAGTAGCCGAGAGCCAAAGAATCCAACGCCCGCAGATCCTTCTGACATGGAATTCAGTACCGATGACCAGAACCGCGCTGCCTCGTTTGATAAACGAACGCTGTCAAGCCCTTCGCGTTTACCTAAGTCATAGCTCAAAAAAAGCATAAAACAGGCTTGGGGCTTCCAACACGATAGGAAAATTGCTTCAGGGTCGCGTCGGACTATATGGCGCCGCCAAGGTCACCATCACAAGCATGTCCAAGTTCGGAATCATCGCAACCCGGTCCTCGTGTTGCGTCCAGCTACACTAAGTCCTACTGCATTTGAAATGCCGGACTGTGTGGTGAATTGGCTCCGAAAAATTGTAACGAAAGACACTCCGAAATTTGGGGGAGGAATAGAGTTTATCGGGAATGTAGAAATCGGCCCAAGGAAAGCGCTAATCTAACGTTCGCAATGTGGTTGTTACCTCAGGTTACTCAGAAATTTTCAGCCAAAGGAGTCTCTAAAATTGAACAAATTATTTTATTTCACACCTGCTGTACTCTGAATCGCTTGCGATATGCGACCCTTGCCCGATACTTTGCTCGAATCCATAAACGCCAGAGTTTGCCTTTTCCAGGACACGATACTTCGTCCGATAACCGTCGAAGCCCTGTGGAAGAGATCGCCATAGCAGTGGAGTTGGAAGTTTTGTCTGGACGAGTCGATTTAGGTTGTGGATTGGTGCTATAAGCTTTAACAATATCGAACCGGCCTTCTTTTACGGCCAAGCTGACGAGACGCCTCCGTACCCGCAGATCTTCCTCCATCTCTTTGCCATACTTCGAAACAAAGTTTCGAACCACCCTTTGGGCATGAGTTCCACATTGCTTTGCCTTCTTTAAAGGCGAGAGGATTAGAAATAGCGTGTTCGGATCCGGTCGAATGTTAGAATGAAGTCGTAGCAATCGCTTCAGAGTCTTAAGGTTCTCCGACATCTTGCGTAAGCCATTAAATGATGAAAAACCCAATGCGATATGAGAATTTATGATGTCGATGCAACCCTGTCTCCAGCGAGGACTGAGCCTCCGAGGGAGTGCCTGAAGATACCAAGTCGTCAACGACAACACATACTCAGGATGTTGTAATCTGAGTAGATGGGACACAATCGAGTTTATCGCGCGTGGTTCCAAGTGCCGAAGATCTGACAAATTCGTTGGCGCCCGTTCGAATAGGAGCTTCAATCGAGGGTCCCAAGTCCTGGCATCCGGTGGAGACCGTGAGGGCTTTACGTGAGGAATGCCATCCCAATTCGGAGGCTTCGGTGGAACGTGGGCAAACTTGGTGAATTGCAAGAATTCAAGCCAGATAGGCAGGGGTATCGAAGATTTGTTGGAAGGTTGGGTGACAAGTTTCCAGGCTTGGTCCCATGAACCCATTTGGACCAAAAAGCGAATTTCTAACTTCCAGGTTTCTCCATCTTTTTCAATACGAGATGCATGCATGGATCGTAAGAGAGACCGAAATGAACCGAAGGCGCTGTGTCGGAGAGCATATTGAAGGATGACGTTGAATGACCGTGTAGTGTGGAATTGGGGGTAGAGTCTGTAATAGTCTATGATCTTCGCATAGTCGACTGGGATTTTGGTAAAGTATATCAGCCGAAGAAGTGACTGATAAAAGTCGGTGTCATTGCAAGGTCGAGAAAGGTCATGCTGAGCATGTGATGATCCTTCGGCGGTTTGTCCCTGAGTGATAGAATGTTCTGCCAAGTTCGGGTGGGCAAAAGAATGAAGCTGGACTTTCGGGGCTTTTGCAGAGGCTAATTGGATCGTGTTCTCGGTTCTGCTCGATGACATAGACCGCCGACTACGTGGCCTTGTTATGGAAATAGAGACAGGAGGCTCTCCTTGCGTGCCGGGTCCATGAATTTGGGCGTCAGGCGCTCCCGGTTTCTCCGACCTGCGACAAGTCAGAATTTGCCTTGCAGGGCGCACCACAGACGACGTACCTGGCCGACTCCAAGGGCTTCCCTTCCTTCTCTGGCGCTATGTCACGACTATGAAGTGTGCCGCGAGACGTGGACTGAACAGCTCCGTCGGTGGAACTGTGGCGAACCCATGTTCTCGCTGCTGCCAACTGCAGTGCAGCTGAGAACGACGGGGGCTGGATATAAGCTGAGGACGACCTGAAGGCTACAAGGGCTACAACGCGATGGTGCATGCATGGGAATATGCTCCCTGCGAAACGGGGAGAGCGTCTATCCTGCCTCACCGTGGCAAATTCGCTGCTCTCAATTTTGACTCACCCACGTGACCATACCTCCATCCGAGTCGGCCTCGGTACTACACGACAACGTCAACTTAAGTTTCCAGTCCCACAGGCTTCGGATGATCGACACATCTTCAGTCACAAAAAGTCACCTTCCAAGTCAATGATTTCCGCTATCTTCCATCGCCGCGGCATTAACGCGTATAATTGTATACAACCAAGTATTCCCTATCTGTTCGATAGAGTTACGGCTAAGCTTGATGTCCGAAGGCATGCCAGAGTTGAACTCATTTAAAAAATGTTAGTTGTGACAGTGTGCCAAAGCCAAGCTGCTTGGAAACTTCGACAACGAGTGCAAGAGAAACCTCCACCCAAGGTTGACCGAGGAGATGTTGAATGAACGGACATGAGGGTTTTTCTTGTTCAAGTATTTGACTTCTGGCAATTATCAATGAATAAACATTCAGCTGTGCGGGTGCTGCGATGCAGAAAATGTACGTGATAATGAGAGTAACAATGATGGAGCTTCCAACCAGACATGAATGGCAACCGTGACCTGAGAATGTACAATAGTAGTGACGACGAACAATAAAAGGAGGAATATGTGATGCGAAAGTAGCCTGAATCAATGAGGGACATGGCACGAGTCATGAGTACTGAAGTTGTTACAACTCATCCATCGCATTCCTCAAGCTTCGCCCGACCAGCCACCCGACCTTCGTTATCCACCTATCGCGAATCTCTCGCATAGGAATTGAGATTTCCACAGATTTGACGCCCGCCATTTCGTCCAAAGCCCTCTCCCAGTTCTTCACTGTCTCGCTTCCAAACATGCCCGCCTGTTGGTTGACCACTTCATCAACCTTGTTCACCCAAGCTTGCCACTCTTCCATTAACCGCGGTGCAAGGAGGGGGGCCAGAGATGATATCGTTAGAGGAGGCTGCGATACAATGTGATTGGTGATGGCTTGGAGGAAGAGGAAAGTTTCTGATGGGTGTAATTTGTCTTTGTGCATCACTTGTATGGCATGCGTTAGCTGAGAGCCGGCAGGCGTGTGGGAAGGCGTTGAAGTGGAGGAAAAGTACGGCAGGTATGACATGCAGCAGGCCACGAAATCAGTGACATGAGGGCGTAATCGAGAGACGATATATGAATCCCTCATGCCACCCTGGGGATGTTGCGCGTTCACAGTATGATTTGTAGATTCGAAAGACCTTTCAAAGCCAAAGGAGATTTCAGATGGTGCATTGGAGTACGGGTATGCCTCTTGAAGTTTCCTTGCTGACTGAGCCAATGCTTGAAGCGCTATTTCGAGAGTGGGTTTGGGTATAAGGGAAAGGATCGTTGATTTTAGTTCCGGCTGAGTCTTAACGAGGGAAGTGAGCAACGGTAGTAACGATTGGGGTGGTAAGCTCGCTATTAAAAGGACCCATCAGCTTATGACACTGAGCGACAAAAGAGAAGCCATCAAACCTAGAAGCACGCCGACATCGACATCTTCCTGAGTGTTCCCAGATTCTTTTTTGTCGGTACTGGATAGGGAGACCCTGCCAATGTTGTTGTTGGTTGGCACCAGCCGAGCACGCTTTGGCGCTGCACGCTTTGGCCGTTCAGGTGTTGGGCTGCGATCCATGGACTCATCCCTAAACCCCGAAGGCGAGTCAAAATCTTCTTCAGAATCTCTTCCACGCTTCATGGGTCTGGACATCTGGTTGATGGAAGAGGCGAGTTGCTGGAAGGCAGCAACATTGGTGTGGCCTGGGGTCGATGGCTGCCACCCACCAGACGGCAACATGGTGGAAGGACCTGCGCCGAGTCCAAAACCAAAACCAAAAGGTGAGGGAGCATGGGAGACGGGTCTTGGCTGGAAGTCTATGTGGTGCATAACGTTGGCCATGGTCAAGGTGGCGGTCGTGAATAAGAAGATCAAGGAGACCACATCGTAACGGGGAGCGAGCCTGAACTTGCCAAGCCCCGCAAGGCCCGTGACGCGCCTTCTATCACGTGCCTCCACCCTACATAAATGCAACGTGGGCGCGGACTGAGAAATTTTGACGCTTGTCCTCCTTCCACTACTATCTTCCAAGGTTTGTTGCGGCTTCTTCTTCTCTTCGATGAAGACACAAATTGAATCGCTACTTCGAAGCTTACGAGCTCATGAACTCTCATTATATACCCAAATTTCTGAGCTTTTTCTGTCGACTGGATCTGCAATTCAACCATCTAACTTGCTCACCTTCAGATTTTACAAGTCCGGTCCCCTTGCTTCTAATGGCGAGTAAAATCTTTGATTGGTGCACATGATTAAATATATCTAGAAGTCAAGCCCTGACCCTGTCTTAAGGACAAGCGATGAGGATTAACCATGCTAATACTGATGCACACTTTCATCGCTAATCTTGCTATCCTTATGCCTATAACTGACTTGTGCTCTCCCTTCAGGTTGATCCCGCCAGCAAAGCGTATAGAATTGCGCGAATTTACTTTACATATAACATTGTATCGCCGTGTATGATTATGCGTATGACCACAATACATTCACTACCCACATTACGAGTAAAGCAAAGAAGATTCTTCTTTTCAAGCCTCCGAACAATCCCGATGAAAGCGAAGAGGGCACCGAAGACTGCTGTTCAGATAGTCGGTCTATCCATCGTCGCGGGCGAACGGGGGTGTCCGGCTCGATGAGGTTTCCTTCCTTCGCTGAAAGGTCGTGGCTTGCTCTCAACGGCAATTCGACTTCCTGACCGTGATCAGAATCTCGGTCCATGCGATTTGAGGGCTCTGTAGATACGGGGTTCGGGAGGCTGGCTGGAGGTTGGCCCAGGCTGCAGATTTGCGTCGTAATCTGAGTCGTTGCATAGGCCATCCGATCGGACAAGTAAAGGAACATGATGGATGTCAGAACGAAGTTGACAGGGCGCCAACGAGTGCCGGGAAGAACAATGAGGACGCCTTTCGTGTCGCCGGCCAGCCAGAAGTGGTATTGGATGATGAATGTTTCAAGCGAGCATTTGCCTATAAAGGCGAATGCACTGGAGGAGGCGGACCGAAGGATGCCACTTGCATTCCTCAAGATTGCAAATGCCAGGACAGGGAGGAATGAGATGTACGGATGCCAACGATTGTATGTCAACTTTGAATCTTGACAGAGCTCGAAGACAAAGAACCAGATTAACACCAGGATAGAACCACCGATGGCAATCTTGCTAGTCAGTGGCCATAAACGGTGATCGGTCAACCGAAACTCGCGAGCTTTGATCACGAAGATCGATGTGAGCATCCCCGCATACACGATCCAAAGATCGAGATTGACTCGGAATGACCATTCGTGGGCAGACCAACGGATTCCGAAGACCCTGTCTAGGAAAGCGAAAAGGGTTTCTAAAACCTGTGGCTGCCACATGAACGAAGTGGTCAGTGCTGCCGAGAGCATGACTTTGAGGAGTAGAGTTGGCGTCCGTCCATTGAGTTGAGAGCCGATCGCCAGTGTAGCGTAAATGATGAGGAACCACATCGAAACGAGGGGAGAGAAGTAATACGAGATGTAATCAGTGTCCATGACATATGCCAGGAAGATGGTCAGCGAATTGAGGCGGATTAGAACCTGCAAGATGTTGAGCAGCTACTTCGACTGCAGGATCAGGCTTACTTACTTGTGCCACACGCTTGAAACCGAAGTCTGCTTTACGAAGGTAAAATGTGGTGTGTCCGTAACCAGTCATGAACAAATAAGAAGCTACCAGTACTCGGATGGGGTTGTAGATGCCCGATATTTTCGAAGCCCCCAGATAATGGTAGATTAGGATGATCACTAGTAAGATTATCAATGCGTGCCTTTATGCAAATCAGGTCTTACTCACATTGCATCCAACCTTTCCACTCGTCAGTCTGGTCTCGGTTCAGGAAGCCTAAATCTTTGTCTGCTCGTTTCAGTGTCGCCAAACCGGTGAGGAGAACTGAGAGGCATAAGAAGGCGAATGCCCATGCATTGAATTGTTTTTGTTCCTTCAACCATAGCCACGAGCGATCCGAGAGATAAATCAAGATCAGGCCACAGCTCATGATGAGCCATGGCAAGACAGAGGGACTGCCAACTGCAGTGAGAACTGAGCTTCGTAAATCTACAATATATTGAGGACGAATCAGATTCTGGGAAAACGTCTATCCTACCTGATTTTGCATTGACGCACAGGACAGGGACTGATATAATTATGATAGCAAGGAGGAGGGTGTGAATGACGTTGGGCCAAGGGTAACGGCTGCAACAGGTTTTGCTGAATGGATAGTGCTTCGGCAGCACATCATTGCACTGGAGATTTAGCAGTATATTTGCTTGCTTCTGAACAAGGGCATCTGCATAGTGAATGCCATCTTCTGTGGCGAATGGATCAAGCATGTCATTAAAAACAAGGGGCAAATAGACTGGAGAAGCGAAGGGAGAGGAGCTGGATACCGGTGTGCCCTGTGCGAAGCGGTGAAATAGATCGGAATTCATGGCATCTATGTCTGAAGGATGCATTGTCTCTGCTCTTTCTGGCGCCAATTTGGATGGGACCAATAGTTCGACTGGTAAGATCACAATGGAGTCAGCAATCCTTCTTGAGGCCGTCGAGACCTTGTTGAAGATGTTTTCTACGTTAGCTTCCCAAGCCGGCAGTCCTCCGGAATTGATAGCGTAGCGTAGGTACCACAGACCTGACCCAAGCACTAGCAATGCTGGTGGGTCCGCAGTGGCGTTAGATCGTGTTGTGGTAAGGGCATTGGCGATGTATGTTCCATTGAGAAAAGGGTCCCAGAAGAAGGCTAACCTCGAGCCACTTGCTGTTCGTAGTTCATAATCTCGATGCTTTTTGTCATTGCTCGGCGGGATCGTGGGTAGTGATGAGTCGAGGATGTGTGCGAACTGAAAGAACAACCCGCGAGTGACAGAGTCTCCAACAAAAACTACGCCCCGCGATTCTAAGCATATTTCTCCATCTTTCTGGCCATATGGGTGAAGCATGCAACCTAACAATTACTTGAATACAAATTCTTAAACAGTGGATGGGAAGCGCACCTTCAGGCTGCCAGTTCCGATGTACAGAGTCCAGCCAAGACCCACTATTGAGCAGCGCATTGCAACGAAGAGGATCCCCTATGTCTAAACGTAGCTTTTCAATAGGAACTGTCAGGGAAAGACCTAGGTATTTGGCACGTACCGACCAAAACATATCTAAGAGCACCCGCCAGTAACGCGATTGCAATTGTGCATGCCCCAGCGAATTGTGGCCAAATAGGATTGATGGTAAATTTCGAAGGCATGGCCAGAGACAATTCCCCCCGATTACTGGCCCAACTCTTCTGTCGCAGGACAGGTGAGATGGATGGCGTTGAATGAAGAAGGGGGGTTTGGCAGCGAGAATGATCGACGTGCAATGACTGCTTGCATCCGCGATGCTGCTAGTGCTTATGATGGGCAAGCCATAAATATGCACCCATCTGTCCTTTGCCATGGCACATTCCCAGTGTACGTACACCCTGGTAATGATCACAAAGAGCTGAGGGCTGATCCCGGTCCTTATTTAAATAGATGCTGTGGGCAATTGCATACTCCACTGCCGACCCCCATGGACATCACTAGTATCAGGCTTAACGAACAGTCCGACTCTTCAGACTCTGAGGTTCATGGTGACCAGGCAAAGGATGTTGTGCGCAAAAGAAGACTGCACGGCTCCTGCGATCGGTGCAGAAGGCGGAAAGGTACGTGCTATCGCATCTCCCGCGCTGTGCGAAGACATTTACGAATCTCATCGCAGTAAAATGTTAGGTTTCATGATATAGCTGCAGAAAGCACTCTTTTCTGAGCGTTAAACGTCGAACCGCAGGCAATAGTGCTATCATGCCCGACAAGATTTGCACCAATTGTACGAATGTCAAGGCGGAGTGCACCCATACCATTCCGAAGCGGAAGGTCCGTAACCATGATGATCTCAGGCCCATTTAATTACTTTTTCCCTAACGGCGACTCTTCCCTAGGATAAACAACAGGAGTGAGTTTCTGTTCCAGAAACCTTTTAATCAGCTAATATCGCGGTCCTAGATACATCAAGCAATTGGAAAACAGAATACTTGAACTCGAAGAAGAGTTACGGGCGGTACGTTGTCCTGACCACCTTCCTAATCATCTGCATTCTGATGGCTGTTTGCTTCAAACTCGACAGACGCGATCTCAACGGGGTAACTCTGGACCTCCTAGTGAAGAGCGCTCAGACGGCCATGCGAGCAGTGACGAATTTGAGCACATCGCGCTCTCTGAAAAGCTTCAGCGTCTCTCCGTGGACTGTTTCGAAAACAAATTCTTCGGGAAGTCCAGGTCTGTGACGCCCATACACCGCTGACGCTGGTGCTCTGAAGTCTGACCTTTTGCGAAATAGCATGTTTGCTCTTGCATCGCAAGCTACGAAAATAAAGCAAGAAACTAAGCCTACCAAATCGGATGATCTATTCGTAAAACCGAAGAGATTGGAGATGTGGAATCTGCGTTCGGTACGTTCAGTCGGTTAGACAATCCATTTTTATCTCTGACGAAAATAGTGGGAGGTGGAATATGCGAACGGTCAACCTTCTCTATATGTTTTCCCGGAAAGAGATCTTTTCGAAATCCTCATGAACGCCTACTGGGCAAGAGTTCAAATCCAGTACCCTGTTCTGCACCGTCCTTCTTTCGAAAGAGACGTGCAGCAATGGCGTCACCTTACAGATCCTGCTTTTGGTCGGGTCGTGCTTGCTATGTGCGCCTGCGCCTCCCGTTACGTCGAAGACAAGAGAGTTCTCCTCCCACTACCAGATGGTTCAGGCCTGTCTGGCCCTTCTG
Organism: Coprinopsis strossmayeri; assembly: GCA_900156845.1. NCBI lineage: Eukaryota > Fungi > Basidiomycota > Agaricomycetes > Agaricales > Psathyrellaceae > Coprinopsis > Coprinopsis strossmayeri. The sequence continues at coordinate 104,654 of FTPT01000047.1, forward strand.
CGGGCTGGAGGTTTATCGTCCAAACCCCATTAATGCTGCGTACTTCTATTGAAATAGTAAAAACAGTGGATCTACAATACTACACGGTAATTATCAACACCCAAAACGGCTTGATTGTTGTTACCATGCTAACACGAAGTCCCAACATACTTAGTTAGCCGCCATATATTTCGGTGGTACAAGCAGTCCCCAGACTAGTTGGCATCTGGTAGGGAATGCCCTTCGCCTGGCTGTGGAGGCAGGTTTGCATAGAAGGTCCGGTCTGAAACCTTCTGGGCAAGAGGAACTGGGAAAGCGGGTCTTCTGGTACGTTCGGCTTCCCTCTTTTCTCTCTAGAGTCGGTAGCTCAGGGGCAAACTAGGTCGTTGCTAGCAATGGACAGATTCATGAATCTCTGGATCGGGCGTCCTTTAACCCTTCATGATGATGAGTGAGCTTCAACCAATTCTGGACCTGGAATTTATGAGTGTTGACCAAAGGCAACGTCCCAGCTTTGATGTTGAACTTCCTATAGAATGCGCCGACGAGTTCTGGGATTCCGAAGTTGATGATCCCTCAAAGGCTTTTCAACAGCCGGCAGGTATACCATCAATGATCGCAGGATTCCGATACAATATTCAGCTTAGCAACATTGCTGAAAGGATTGTGAGAACGGTATACTCGCTCAAGAATTCTCAAGCCTCGCTGAATGGAACCGATGAAGAGTTGCAACGAACGACGATCACAGAACTTGACTCAATGTTGAATGGTTGGAAAGAATCTTTGCCTCAGCATCGTCAGTCGCTCTCTTGTGCTTTCCTCGCCCGAGACCGTCTTACTCATATACCTCTTTACGCCGTCTAGTGAGATGGGATCCCTACACCTCAAACGTGCACTATTTGAACCAAGCTGCTTCATTGCACGCTACGTTTTATTACTTACAAGTACAACTTCATCGCCCTTTCCTGCAATCAAAGACGGCATTGTCGCTGTCGTCTGTGGCTATATGTACCAACGCTGCGCGATCTTGCAGCAACCTCGTTGATGAATTTTCGAAACGTCAACGGTACAGCTCAGCTATAGTTATTGTTGAGTGTTGCCATCCGTACTTTCAAACACACAATGCTAATAGCCTGTGCTTAGAATGCTACTCTAGTGTCTGCTATAGTTCTTCTAATCAACTTATGGGGACGGCAAAGCGCTTCCTTGGCTTACAATCCCGCAAGAGAGCTTACGGACATACAGAAATGTTTGAATTACTTGCGCGAAGGAGAAAGACGGTAAGGTTGTGAGCATCCGGACGTAATGCCAGAATCCTGAGTTTATCCATCACAGGTGGCATACCGCTGGTCGTTCGGTGTGAGTATCATTGCAATCAAGATGTATCCATTTCTAAAGTGAAGTTATGATCCAGGGATATGATCAGTGAATATCGCAATCTGGGTCAGGCCCAACACACTACAAATTCCAACAAGCGGCCGCCGGAATGGGAATATCCCGACCTTCCCGCCCCTGGTAGTACCTGGAGGCAACCAATTATCCCTCCTGCTCTGCCAGTCATCTCCACTTCCTTCGACGAAAATATCTATATTACAAGCTCAGGAACTCGAACGGCGGTTCTTTCTCGAAATCATTCCCAAACCCAGCCGTTGCAATCTACAGTCTCCAATTCTGATACTCAGGTTGCCTTCCAGCAGCATGTAGTGGAACCATTATTCGATGTCGACGACAACACGGTAGCCCTTTGGATGTCTGCCCCAAGCGGTTTCAAGTAAGTATGGACTCCCATTTAATGCCCACTATTTGTCAAGTTGATTCCACTTAGCCTCCAAGAATGGGACAAGTATCTCGCAGATGTGAATGCCATGTCTACCTTCACCGGCCATGTGTGATTGTCATACCACCCGTACCAGGTCTGCCCCGATCGTGTTTTCACGGTGAACTCCTGATCCCCTTCAACTTCTTTATATACGGCCATAGAGTGTATAATTTCAAACTGTACTTGTATTACAAGGAAGATTGTGTCCGGAATGCATTATGATAATTCTGTCCGAGTCAAGCATGAGTAAAATAGTGTCCGCCCCGTAGAGTTCATATGGACTCAGAATCAATTATGAAGTCGTAGTGATCAGTCCTGTACCATCATCAAAGAGCGTCCAATGTCAGAAAAGTATCTACATACCAGTTCTGAGAATATGAGACAAGGCGGTGAAAAAGTTCGTTAGCCTAAATCGAAGCACCATGTATGAAGCAACATACCCTTTGCAGTAGTTGTTGGCGGCCATTGGAATGCATGACAGATAGCGGCAGCCAGCGCAGGCTTGAAGAAGCATCAGTTTCGAATATGACGGGAAGAAGTAGCCGGTCATGTCCCACCTGCATAAGGATCGGAGGTGTAGAAGTTGCGTGCTAGGACAACGAAGAGGGTAACTGCAACTGGTATGGCCGCTAAGCGGAAGCCCCACATAACGATTTTGTGACGCTTTGAAGTACTGATCACTGGATAGAAGACAGTCCCTACTAAGAGCCCCATCACGAACCCTCCGATATGGGCAAAATTGTCGACGTCTATTGTCATGGAATTTAGAGCAGTGTAGAAAAGCAACAGAGAAGCATCAAAACGTACAAGGAATAAAGCCCATAGCAACACCAATGGCCAGTTCGATGGTCATGAATATGAGCTATGTACTACGATTAAAAACGATGGAATGCGACATTATTCTGTTTCAACGAACCTTTCGAACAGGGCGGTATTGGTATTTCCAATGCGCAAAAAGATCCACCCAGGTCACCTGTCAGCCCACCAAGTCTGTCAGAACCTAACATACAGAGGGATAAATCGAAAGAAAAGCGCACAGCAAGCGAGCCAAATATTGCCCCACTGGCACCTACGGACGGAACTCCAACTAGCGCAAAGTTACCACCAAGGACATTTCTACATCTTTTGTCAATCGCCGATTGCATTACAACGACCAAAGAACGTACCCAAATATGCCTGCGGCAAAATAAGTGATAAGGAATCCGCTGGAACCCATTTCTCGCTCAATCTAGTGCAAAGATTGGAATGAACGACGATGGAAAAGATTTCTCTATCAACATTACCTGGGCAGAGAGTGTCATCTGTGCCAGCATGTTCAACAACAGATGTATGATTCCTGCATGCAAAAATATGGCTGTAATGAACCTGAACCACTGGTTAGGTTCCTGCCCGCTTCGCAGTCCTGTGAACTTCCGTCAGTCGTGTTCATTTGGCTTAATTACAGAAACTGTGCCGTACCGAAAGCACAAAGCTCAGTAACAGTGCACATTTTACTGTTGGGGCTTCCAGGCAGTTCGGTATTATCCAAACCTGGGGGATGCAATCAGGGTCGACTGGCAAAGGTTCATGGACACCCTTTCTTACAAGCGATGGACGTTGAAAGAGGGACGTCAGGGACGGGTTTCATACATGGGGGAAACCGTGCCCCGAGAGTGATCAAAACGCTTCCCGAAGGACCTAGCATAGGATTAATGGTGGGCTAGCATAAGTTAGTCCCTTGTCCTCTGATAAATACCGGAGCATGTACCTTGAGTGAAATAGGGCTTCCTTGTTTTCGCCCATTTAAGACTAGTTCATATACGATTACGCCGATCATAATCGCGGTCAATGTCCAAACTGGAAAATGTAAATATGTCAGCCGTGACCATTATCCGCCAGAGGAATACGAACCAACGACAGGATATCGTTGAACACCTATCCCGCGGCGTTTGTTTTCTATGCGTTGTTCGATAGGATATCGTGAATTGGCTAGCAACTTTCCTAATATGCCACTAGGCTTGTTCGCAGGTGGATCGGCATAATCTATCACAATTGTCAAGACCAATCCTATGATCTACTAGAGGTGAGCTCACCGAGATTATAATAGCCATTGGATTTGGATTTAGATGCGGTCGCAACCAAAGGGGTATGCTGCTGGTCGTCCAACCCGGCAGATGTATGCTCTTTTGGATGATACGACTGGTACGGATTGTGTTCAACGTCGCTCGAGCTTCGTTTTGGGACATAACCCAAGTAGCCTGTGTCTTTTGGTGGAACAAAAGGCTCGTCCTTCACGTCTGACGCTTTCATAGCAGGATTATGGCTCGAGTAAGTTGAATCTCGTTGCAGACTGGATTGACTGGAACTGGGCTCAGCAAAGTCAGACGAGTCATTCTTCTGGCCCCGTCCGTCATTGTAATCTAATGCCGGTTGTCTGCCATCCCCCTGCCCATACCGAAACTTGGGATCATCGTAATCGTTCTGGATGGAAGTCGGCGGCCGCGGTGTCATGTAGGATTGACGAATAAGTTTAAGTGGTTCCGATGGTCCAAGGTATAGATGCAAGCTAGGAGTGGCTTTGGCTACTGCGACTCGTTGCGATGGTTGAAGTCCAAAAGAATTTTGTGGCCGCACGGGGACTACACACCGGTTCACCTCACGTCATTGCCTCGCGCCTGCTTCACGCACAGGAGCGGAAGACGATCAAAAGATCAGTGATTCCGAAGATATACATAACTAAGTACAAGTATATTAACCGCAGAGTGTGCTGAGAGCTGATTCTACATTCGGTACAGGATCCGTAGAAATAGTCACTGTGAAAGCCTTTTTGACATGTCCGAAAGCAATATCCAACGTGTTGTATGCATAAATGAGTGATTCTCCTGATATCTAGGTCGGCGTCAGGAAAGCACCGTTGACGACTTGAAGGTGAAGGAGCCATCGATAGGTGTCACCTCTCCTAGACTAGAACGCCCTTTATTTCGACCGGATGGCTTTCGGGTAAGTGGCGTCGGTTCTGGCCCTACTTCGAGCTTCTGGGTAGTATCCTCTTCACGTTCACGCTCCGTTGGTTCTGCCGATCCGTATTCGTCGCGTTCGCGTCCCTGCTCATGCTCATGAAATTGGTCGTCACTTTCCCCGGGTAATTCAAAATTCTTCCACCATTGGGACACAGAATGAGCGCCATCCAAAAGGTGCAGAATGCGGACACCCGCTTGGCGGATCTTTCGATCTCCAGAACGCCATAACAGAGGTACAGCTCTTCCTAGATCAATGCTATTCTTTGCAGAACTTGGTGTGGGAGATAACGCTGCACTTGCAGGTTGACTTCCTTTCGTCACTTCATCCAGGAAGGCTCTGCTAGGGAAAGCAGCAAGCAGCCGGGGTTCGTCGGGGAACAATAATGGAAGCATATAACGGGAGTCAAGCAGCTCTCCTAGTGCTTGGGGAGCTCGGACTGGTTGCCACCAAGATTTATCCTGATTTCGATCAAGAAGGGTGTCAATATTGCTCCGTTGACTGGGATCCACTGAGGCGGTGGACAAAATGGAAGACTGGTCGTCTCCGTTAATCGACTCAGTAATGAGTGTAGATGCGCTATCTTCCCGGTCTCTCTCACGTTCCGAAATCTGAAAACACCTTGCGTCAGAACCAGCGGGTCAAGATTTGATATCTGCCAACCTCTTTCCTGAGGATTTCAACGCCTAATTTGACGCGGTGCCTTTCCCAATCTTTTTGTAGTTGTATAATGTACTGAATGCATTCATCCGTCATTCGTCCTTCATTGACTTCGTATTTATAATCTCGGACTGCACGGCGCATCTGCAACAATTTTAGGGAGGAATCTCAGGGAATGGTCAGTGGAAGGTACCTGGAGGGGATTCAGGTGTTTCAGCGACTGGATTACAGCCACTAAGTCCGGGAAATCAATGATTGAGGACAAGCACTATTCACAGCGGTCAAGTTTTTGCTTTCTGGAGTCGCTGATAAAGCAACCGACCTGCAACCAGCTTGAGAGGTCTTTGACTGGGGAAAAATGGGCGAGAACTCCGGGTGGTATTTCCATCTCGTCTACCCATGCTTCCAGGACGCTAATATTGGCACTTATTTGCAACGCTCTCGAGCTTCAAACAATCGTTATTCTCGAAGGACGCAGCACATCTGAAAGCACTTACCGACAGAGATACTTCTTCCGGGTTATAACTCGATTGAATATTTCACCTAGAAGACATGAACACGGAGTAACGGAGTAAAAAAGACGACAATATGATCTTACAGCTTGTCCAATAGAAAACCTGTGACCATAGTTGAGTAGTGAAGATAGGATTGATGTCCGCAAAGGCCAGCAAAGTATGGAGCGCCGTAAGGAAGGATGTAAGTTCGTAAGGAGATGGAATATTAGCGGCATCAGCGAATAGTGAAGCTATTGGAGCCCTTGTTGCTCCTGCTTGCGCTCGAGCTAGGGTCTGTCTCAGTGACGAGAATTTCGGCGTCGACGGTGAAGGTGTCGGCAAACTCCTGGCAGAAGATGTTGGAGAGGACACGACATTGCGGTGGTTCCTAGGGGATCCTACAGATACCGGAGGTGGCACTTTCTTCTTCGTGAATGGACGTAGGAAGGACCATTCTGATTCAAATACGACGGTTTGCGAGTCAGAGCCAGACGGAGCGTAATCGAGGATCGCTGCATCAAGCAACTGATCGATTCGTCTTTCTGCGAATCGGATAATAAATACTAAGTGGGTTTGGACGACGCGTCAATACGAGCATTAATCCATCTGAGTTCGAACGCCTACCGAAGACGGAGTTGATAACCTCTTCCACCAGTTCAAATGAGCCAAGCATTTCGCAAGCCGGTCGGATGGATTTATCGCATTGCATGAGGTGCAGCCAAAGTGTGGTATTGTGTAACCAGAAGATTAAAGTCGGAAGATCATCTGGACTGTTCTGCTCGGTAATGCGTCATGGATATATAAACGATAGAGGGCGGCCCAACATACAAAGAAAGCATCTTCGATAGTATCCGTCGCACCCATAATCAGATCTTCCAGCCAGACATGGTCGCAAGTAAGGCAAGCAAATCTTGCAAGGAAATACAATGCTTGCGCTGGGGTTGGATCCTTCAGTGTTATTGGATAGTTCGTAATAATTGATTCAAATATTTGATGCAAAGACGAGGGCGAAAAGACGAGCATGGATCCATAATCTGGAAACGGTGTCTTTCGAGAGATCAGAATGGCCTATAAGAGTTCAACAACTGTACTGACATATAAATTGTCTTCAACCACTGTGTCGTCTTCATCCGAATCTGAGTCGGAATCTATATCCTCCGGCTCCCACCATTTAGGATGTACACCCAAAACGTTACTGACTTCCTCTCGGACAGCTTTCCGTTTGCCCTTGTGTTTCTCTCGCCTTTCATACGCCCGCCGTCGGTACTCCATTCGGCCACCAGTCCAACCCTCCCCCCGCATAGCTTCTTCTAAAAGGAGAGCTACGTCTTCGCGGTCAGGAATGACCGAGTGGCCAGTCACAATGTCCAAAGGCGTAAGGTTTCTCAGAGTCACTTCGAAAGGAGAACACCCATGGGTCATTAAATAAGACACCAATGTCGGGGGCGCTATTATTGCGGCATGGTGAAGGGGCGTCCACCCAGCTGACAGGATTAGAATATGTATGAGCATATCCTGGGCAATAGTATTAGTGAATCTACAAACCTTTATCTGCACTGAGATCAGCACCCTGTGATACCAGGTATCGCACGCATTCCTCTCGCTCAACGTCACGATCTAAATCACCTCCGAAACCATGGATTGTGAGGCTAACAAGCCCGACGCCATCTTCATCATGGAGGCCCAGGTCGACATATACCTGCGCCAGGGGATCGGAGAGGAGAAACTGAAGGATGGATAGATCGGCAAACAAACAGGCGCGTTTCAAGCAATGAATGACGAGTTCAGACTTCTGCAGAGGGTCGAGGCCGGAATCAGGGGATAGCAGGGCCTGTATCTGCGCGCATGTTGGGTACAGTGGATGCAGATCCGGTTCTGGGTCCAAATTCAGAGGTTGTTGAGTGGCCATCCTCTGTGTTAGATGCTAGTCGACGACTGAAATCCTTATGAACTGGAAACCACAGTTGCTGATGGATGTCAAGAAACCAATATGAGTTCTAGACTGTTATCATAGGAAGAGAGGCCCTTTGGGGTTGAAGCAAAAGTAGAAAACAGTCTGGTCCAGCAGACAGCAGGTTGCGGTTGCGACGGTGGTTAACCTGGTCGGCGATCAATGGCCTAAATGATTGCCTTAGGCGGCGGTGAATACAAATTTAGTTTCCTAATCATTCGTGTGTGACCACCATGCCGCCCCACAAACGACGAAAACTTTCCGACGACGAAGAGTCAGAAAGTCACATAAATTCGGCAGATGAAGAACCCCTTTCAGACGCATCAATAGCGGAGGGCAGCTCTGCTGCTGAAGATGAGGACAACGATGCCAGTAGGATGGGCATGGGTGACGAGATTGACGACCTCAAGAAACCAAAATCGAAGAAAACTATGAAACGAAAAATTCGGGCGACAGGCGCAGCGACCTTTGGGTCGACGCTGCAGAACTTGCTCCAGACAGAGGCACCGTCCTCCTTGCCCTTATCCCTGAAACCTTCAATATCACGGAAACATCAGGAGTCCAAATTGGAGTTGAAGGCAAAAAAGGTCCTACAGGTAGAAAAGAAAGAACAGGAGGACAAACGAAGGGTAAAAGATGTTATTGGTGGATGGGGAGGTGAGAGTGAACGCGCTCTTCGTAAAGTGGCCCAGCGCGGAGGTATGTCATTTTCAGCTGTATCTACACATCAATTGACAGTGTATGATAGTTGTAAAACTATTCAATGCAATTCAACAATCTCAGGCCACCATTGCTGTTGCCGCCGAAGAGGCCAAATCTGCAAAAGGGTCTGGTAAACCGAGATTACCAGCACCACAGTTCGAGGACAAGAGCAAGAAGGGGAGGAAGAAGGACAATGTTATAGGACGGGGGAAAGAAAGTGAGTATATTCCATCACGCATATAACGCGGTTGATATTGACGAACGTCACAGCAACGGTAGATAAAGACGAGTTCTTCAATATGATCAAATCAGGCGGCATAGTGTCCAAGGCGTAATACCTGCACAGTATGGTTCTATCCGTCGGCGGTTGATTTCTCGTCATCAATTTGTTCGTTGTATACGGCTGATGTTGGCACAATACTTGAGAAGGATACGCAAGGTATACTGAAGCACGCCATCTCTGGAGTGTATGGCACACATCTCCGAAATGTAAGCGGGTTATCAACACCTAATCCAGTTCCACCATTCTACATTCAACTTGGCATGGTCTCCCTATTTTACCTTGTTCGGGTCCTAGTGACATTTGACTTCGCTCAGTGGAGGTTGGGTCCTCTGCCTTCTGAAGACTCTAAGTCGATAGCTATAGTAGGAGCTGGAAGTGCAGGACTGGCAGCGCTCAAAACTCTGCTTGATCTCCCGCCTGAAACGCGACGTAACTGGGACATTACTCTCTACGAGGAACGGGAAGATGTTGGAGGTATCTGGTATGCACTCAAGTACCCTATTACTCTGACCATACCTAATGTCTGGCATTTGTCAGGTTACCCGACCCACATCCAATCCAGCCTCCCGACATTCCATACACTGGCCTCTACCCGTTGTTACGCACTAATACACCGGTCCCTTCTATGACATATCCTGGATTTCCTTTTCCACCCAACACCCCCCTTTTTCCCAGTCACGACCATGTCGAGTCTTACCACGTGCGATATGCTGCCCAGTCGAATCTCTTACCCCACGTAAAGTTCCATCACAAGGTCCTCAAAAGCCAGTGGTTTGGAAATTCTCGTAATGGGGTTTGGAAACTCACATTAATCGATGACCGAAACCAAACGGTTCACAAGGCTGTTGACCACCTAATAGTTGCTTCAGGAAACCACCATATCCCGCGTATACCTAGTTGGCCTGGGCTGCAAGAATGGCTGGAACAAGGCCGCGTTCTCGGTCGTCCTAGGCAGGCTTTACACTCTGTCTATTACCGGAGGCCCGAAGAATACAAAGGGCGTGTGTTACTCGTCATAGGAAGCGGGTCTAGTGGACAGGATGCGGCCATGCAGACCATTAAATTCACACAGAAGGTGAGAACCTCCTGACTACTTAGATTCACTGTTGAGCTATTTTTGCTTTTATGCTTAAGCAGACATATCTTTCAGCCAGGCACGACGTAATATTACCTCCAGGAAGCGAGGAGGTCGTGATCAAACCAGATATATCGCATTTTACTCTCAACGGTGTCGTGTTCGTTGATGGGACAGAGCTCCACGACGTCGATTCCGTGCTGCTTGCCACGGGATACGAGCAGAGGAAGTCTTTCTTAGAATCTGGGAACGCTCTCGTTGTAGACCCTTCAGCCCACTCCAATTCCAGCTTTTCACGGCAAGGTGGAGCGCTGGTTACTAATCTCCGGTACATTTTCCCGCTACATGAACATATTCTTTCTCTTAGCCCGACATATCCGGTAAATGCTCTCGCCTTCATCGGATTGCCCACTGGGCTCCCCAATTGCCCTTCGAATATAGCGCAAAGCTTGTTCGTAGCTCATGCGATCGCCAACCCGTCAATTTTACCTAGTCGGGAGGTTCTCCTTCAGGATTTGGCTGGTCGTGAAGACGAATTACGCAACCACGGATATGACCCGTACCAGATTGGCCACCTCATGGCCTTGAAAGGCAGTCCTAGTGACTACCAAGATCGCCTCGTGGATTTCTTGAAGAGGAAGGTATGTTTCCCATGTACTCTCCTTCACATTCACTCGCATGTCTGTCTGGTGTGTGAAGTACAACTTCACGCCTCCTTTCTTTATTCTTCTTTTTTAGAAAGTCCATGGTATTACGCTGATATTCAGATTGATTTCTCTTTGTCACATTCAAATGAATTCCGCCGTAGCTGACAGGTCCCATTCTAGAAAGCAATTCCCGATAACGGGAGGCCCTTCGTAGAGCAGTGGAGAAGAGAAATCTTTGATTACGCCTACCTCAAACGTGGATGGAAGAGGATAGAAGCGTTGGGCGAAGGAAAGAAATGGTTGAAAGGGGTTGAGACAGAGGAGCAATGGTCAAACCTTATGAGGCGTATCAATGCTTGGCAGCAAGAATATGAAAGGCGAGAAGGAATCCCTTTTGTTCAGGATATGGAAGCCCCTCTGGGCTGGCACTCCGAGTCGCGGTGACACATGGGTGACGGGGGCGTCGCCTGGGGTTGCTCCAAGTGTCATAGCACATCCATTAGTACCTATTGAGAATACGACGTCCATTATCACTCTCATAAGTAAAGTTCGAATATACCTTCATTGATACTCTGCACCCAGCTAGTCAACAGTGGTGCACCAATGCATCACGGTTGCTATGAGCGTAGCCGCCCGGCAACCGACTGTGGGAACACGCCAAAGACCTGCCCTAAAGTGCATAATTTTCTTTTTCAAGTCGATTATGCTCACTTCGAATCTCCATGGTCAGTGTTTCTCCTTTTCTGTGTTGTTGTGAGAGATGCTAATTCACATGTGGTAATCTAGCCTCCAAAGCCCCCAAAGCCTACAATAAGGAAGGAAGACTGGGACAAGCGACTCCATGAAGTCCAGATATCGAAAGAGTGAGTGTTGGATGCTTCCTTTCGCCATCGTTCTTTAGCAAGAGATGATAAACGCAAATGGGAATCTCTCTGAACTCAATGATATGCTGAGTAAAAAAAATTGCATGTATTATCTGACTTTCAATCTTCAACCCTACCTTCGAAAAATTGCCTGGCAACTAACTATCGCTTTCAGTGATCTTAATCGGCTTATCATGGATTACCTTGTGATCGAAGGGTATAAATCTGCCGCAGAGGAGTTCAGCCAGGAAGCGAATCTCGCACCTACGGTTGATTTCGAAAGCATTGAAAGCCGTATGGTGATTCGTGAAGCCCTCCAGCGTGGGGATGTGGAAGACGCCATCACAAGAGTCAATGATCTGAACCCTGAGGTGAGTTGGCACTTCCCACTCCTCTTTCGCCCATGCTGTGGCGAAAGGATTAAACCTTTCATGCACCATTCTCAAGCCGCAAGGCCGATGATGATACTTAACACCAAAACTTCAGTCTTCAATATGATACTTCACTTCTCTCCCACAAGTGTGACAAGTTTATTCAACTGACTGCTTTCCTGTGATTAGATTCTGGACACGAATCCTGCGCTATACTTTCGACTGCAGCAGCAGAAGCTGATCGAGTACATTCGCAATGGTAGGATTAATGAAGCATTGCAATTCGCACAAGAAGAGCTTGCGCCGCGAGGCGAGGAGTCACCGGAGTTTTTGTCCGAGCTAGAGCGGACGATGTCGCTTCTTGCTTTTGAGTCTGCCCCTAATGCGCCGCCCGCGATTGCCGAGTTACTTTCACCGGCGCAACGGATGAAGACTGCTGGCGAGGTGAATGCTGCGATTCTGGAAAGCCTGAGTCAGGGAAAAGAAGTTAAACTAGTAGGACTACTGAAGCTCCTGTGCTGGGGCGAGACGTTGCTGGAAGAGAAGGCGGAGTTTCCGAAGGTGCACATCCAGGTGCAGGGACGAGTATAGCGATGTATTATAGGACTGTATGTATATTAGGATAACAATATGGACATCGGGGGAAGTTAGCTCCCGTACAATAGCAACGTGTGGTGGCAGTTTTCTTATGGAGTGTTCCTGAATGAAGTCGTGTGTTAATTAGTCATCACGGCCTGTCTCTTCCTCCACCTCGCCCTTGTTTTCGTGCGCCTGTTCACGACGACGACGACAACGACGACGACGACCTCCCCTCGCCGTGGCGATTGCCCCTGCTCGCCGTCCTCTCCTCAGCCACACGGCGAGCTCGTCCTTTCTTTCCTTCCCACGAATATCTCCCAGCCAATCTCCACGGCGCTTCTGACCCTTCTTCGTCTCTATGTCAGACGACCTCAGGAATGGCAAGGTGCAAGCCCGGAAGTACTTCGTTGCGAACCGCGGCTCTGATTCGGAGAACGACAGCGAGGACGACAAGCTTGTGAACTACAATCCCTACCAGTATTCGGCTCCTTATCACACAAAGCTGCCCCCACACGACCTTTATGACCATCATCCACCAGCTCTGAGGACAGATTTCGGGTCAGGATACATTCAGGATCACAACCAACGCCCATCCTTGTCGTCCCCATCGAGTGCCAGTTCGCATGCGGCGGAAGAATCTACCCCACCTCCCTCAACCCCAGGTGCATCCCTGCCACCTCCTTCACAGCCGACCATACCGCCCAAACCGACTTACCAGCTGCAGGACTCTCACACTGTCAACGATCGCCATCCCCCTGACGCCCACCCGTCTTCTCGGTCCGTCAGCCATATTTTCTCCCCTCTTCGAAACTGGCGAAACGGCATCAGTCCTCGAACAGCTGTTGATCCCAATCCTGTGCGTCGACCGAGAACTGTAAGGCTATCTTCCTTTCTGTTGCCCTCCAGTTTCTTATACAATGCTAGTCTCCTTCCTCATCGACCCCAGATTCGGCGGTGTCGTCGAATTCAGCTCTCCCCAACCAAGAGAAAGTTATCGTCTGCGTCACTACGTATACGGATCAAGAGAGACTTTACATTGTAGATGTAAGTGGGGCAAAGGACGCTTCATATATCAGAGGGTGCATCCTTTCCAAGGTAATATCACCTCCGCCTCTATAGTCATGACCTGAACTGATCTGTTCCTTCCAGACCAATCTTGTTGACGGCGGGGAATACCGTCATTCCATCTATCTGACCGAAATCGGGGCTTCAACTATCGGGGATCCTCTCACAGATGAAAAGCTATTAAATCTTGTCCTGTCTCAAGGCGATGCCAAAGGTACCCTCAAATTCTTTGTCTCCCGATCTCCGAGGGAACAACCGCCCCCGGCGCCGTTCCCTTACGTTGAACCCACGGTACATTCTGTCCTCCCTCTCCGTCCGAAACGCCGTTCCCGTTCTCGTCAAGGCAGTGTGTCGTCCATTGCAAGTGAACAACCCGCTGAACTAGGTTATGACGCCGATCTCGATAATCCTGAAGACTCTCGCAAGATGGCTGCCCGGCAGCAACCCCATTCGCATATCACAGGCGCCAGCGCATCACCCCCATCCCCTGGGCCACGACGAAGACAGCCAACTGGTCCTCTTCCTCCACAACCTCCGAGTTCCTCTTTGGCTTCAGTTACCACCTACCCGCATCTGCAACTCCATACTCAGTCACAGTCACATCTGCATCTGCATACTCATCCTCCTTCTCCTACATCTCAGAATTCCACGTCGAAGCCGCCTACACCACCCAATTATTTTCATGATCGTCCTCATCTACTCCCTGGACCGCGCCAGACATTCACCGATAGATTTGGTCAGGTTGTACAAACGCCACCCCCGCCACCTCCCCTTTCTCCACGCCGAGACATTGTGGATGAATCACATTCATCCCATTCTCCCATGACACACATTCGGTCAGGTTCAGATGCTGGTGCTCAGCGCGAACAGCTCCTTATAGCTTCAGAGCAACAACAGTATGATGCACTCGGTCAACAACGACGTACGAGAGAACCCATGTCCTATACACGCCTCAAGGCAGAACCATCCAGGGACAATCTACTGTCATCGCGTTCTAGCCGTAAAATTGCTCCTACAGACGGAGAGCTATCCGGTTGGACTTTGGTAGAACCTTCGGATTCCAACATTGCAATCAGCGACCCTCCCCGTTCAGCTGCTGGCCCTAGTCGATCAAAAAATTTAACCTCCTCTCGTCATCGCTCACAACTTTTCCCCAGTTTGTCTAAGCCGTCACCAGTGCCAATGCCATCCTCCAGCACTGACTCTAGAACCTCAGCATCGCGGCCTTCTGCGAGCAAACCTATTTACTTGGAAAAGGCTATCCGTTCTAAACCCCCTGACTCTTGGCCTAAAGGAACATCAGCTAGTGCTCCGTTCAAATCCATTGTAAAAGGGAAGAGCATGGATAACCTTCGCCAGTATTCTTTCAAAGGGAGTAGCACTAAAGCTCCGGTATCCCAAATGCCCACTCGTCCACCGATAGCGCGAGACGCGACCCCGTATTTGTCAACTTCGTCGTACGGGGTGCCCAAGTCATATGAACCACCGCGTGCGGCTCGGCCGTTGCCTGTTCAGGGCTCCCTGTATCCACAGTCTCCCGACTCCAACCGGTCTGGGTTCCAATCATATTCGAAAAGTTCGCCGTACATATCTACGTCGTTGTCAACAAACCTCACGTCTCCCAACCGTGACCCCTTTCCTCGCCCTCAATCTGCAGCTGATAACCATAGCACATCTCCCACGTATCAGCAAAGACCCAATCATTCGCCGTCGTTCGGGTCCAGTGCCGATTCCTCGCGTTCTCCAGGGACGATGTCACCCAGCCGATCATTCGGAGTCGGTGGTCCTCGACCCCTCCATCATCACACCCACCATTCAGACAGGTCCTCTGACGTTCCCAGCGGGCATGAAACACCCAACCCGACTCCGCCTCGCACACCGACTAGTCCGACCGGTTCCAAGCCCAGTCCTGCAGGCAAAGTACCCTTAGTCGTCGAACCTTCCTCTCCAATTTCCGAAAGTGTCAACGCAACTTTCATATCCGACGTCAGTAGCGCTGATTCCGAAATGACGATCCGAGAGGACGACAAAGCACATTTCGCGGCAATGTTAAATAATATGAATGTCTTGATGTCCAGCGAAAGGCTTCACCAGCTTTCGCAAAGTGAAATTTCAACAGCCGTGAATGACCTTTCGTCTGATGAAGAAGACTATGAGGGTAGCGGTGGTACATGGATCAAACCTTACCAGGATAGTTCTTCCATTCGTCCAGAGCTCACAAAGCTGCAAACCGACCTTTCATCTAATTCGGAAGCTGTGCATGAAGAACGAAAGCCGTCAACTTCAATTTCCCATTCGCACCTACAATCGCATCAAGTTGCTGGGGCACCTTCAGGCCATCAACAAAGGCCGCCATATGGGAACAGACCTGGAGATCCCGCTGCAGACCGTCCTTTGAGTGGTTATGCCATCGATCGCGACGATTGGGCTCCTCGACCATTACCGGAGGACGTCTATGATCGTCTCGAAGAGTTTTTCCCTGAACACGATCTGGATAAGCTCGTTATTGAGGCAAACTCTGGAGGCAACTCCCCCACGAATGTCGAGCCAACAACTGTGTTACTCCCCCCTGTGTCAACTTCCGCGACTGTGATGCAAACGCATCCAGCTAAGCGACACAAGAAGAGCATTCGTATTGTTGCTGAGGAACAAAAGAAGAGGTTGAACGATAGAGCATCCAAAGTGGACTCTACTTACGCTAATAACGCCCTCTTAAGGAAGAGAAATACCAAGATGTGGGGCAGCAAACTGGAAGAACTGACCACGATGCAGGTTAGAACGTCTTCAACGATCCCAGAATCGCCGTCGAGTGCGAGTCCCTCTGCTCGTAAGTTTTTTTTTTGTTTGCTAGTTTTCAATATTGAGAAACACTTTTGCTAGCAACATTCAAATGGGTGAGAGGAGAGTTATTGGGGAGGGGAACTTATGGACGGGTTTATCTTGCTCTCAACGCAACTACGGGAGAAATGATCGCGGTTAAGCAGGTTGAATTGCCTCAAACCCCGAGCGACAGGAATGATTCAAGACAGACCACTGTCGTACAAGCGTTAAAGCTAGAGAGCGAAACATTGAAGGACCTTGATCATCCTCACATAGTGCAATACCTGGGTTTCGAAGAGACCCCCACTAACTTGAGCATGTGCGTATTTGTGCTTATATTTTACATGTTTCTAACATTCGTCTCTAGCTTTTTGGAATACGTTCCAGGAGGTTCTGTTGGCAGTTGCTTGCACAAGCATGGAAAATTCTCAGAAGATGTTACCAAATCTTTTACCAGTCAAATATTAAGTGGTCTTGAATACTTGCATTCCAAAGGAATTATCCATCGTGTAAGTGTCAAATTGTCTCTTAGCTTCCTTTTCCGGTACTGAACTATACTTTTCTTAGGATCTCAAAGCGGATAATATCCTGGTTGAAATGAGCGGAATCTGCAAGATATCCGACTTTGGAATTTCAAAACGTACCGATGATCTCCAAGGAGGCGCCTTTACCGCTATGCAAGGCACCGTGTTCTGGATGGCACCGGAAGTCATCAATACGCAGAAGAAAGGGTACAACTTCAAGATCGATATATGGAGCGTTGGATGCGTAGTTTTGGAAATGTGGGGAGGTCGGCGGCCTTGGACTGGCCAAGAGATGGTTGCCGTCATGTTCAAGGTGCGCAGATGTGCTCCTGCCTTTTCTTTGTGTTAACTCCCGTGTAGCTTTATGAAGCCAAGCTGCCCCCTCCTGTTCCTGACGATGTCATCTTGTCCGAATTGGGAGATGATTTCAGGCGCAAATGCTTTGCAATGTTCGTCTTCCTTCACGTAGAATGTTGCTGTTTGCTGATTTCTTTTTCATTAGCAATCCCGATGAACGACCTAGCGCAGCGGAGCTCAGGCTTCACCGGTACCTTGAACTTCATCCTGGCTGGACATTTACATCATTCACCTAGTGACGACATCTGTGATTTCATGGCCATTTTCATCTATATGTAACATCCCATCTGTTGCGCAATATCTCCCACTTCTCTCTGACTGTCATTTGCAACCCATTGTTCAGCACATAAACATAGCGCTTGCTTTCAAGTTCAATCATTTCTTCTGCATTTTGCTACAATTACTTTTCGGTTTCTACTACTCATACCTACCATACCAGTTCTCTCGGATTCTCATACCTGCAATGTTGTCATACAATACTGCCTTTCGTGGCCAAAATCGCATCCCTCAACCTTTTTGGTTTAATAAACGATGATGTCATACTTCATTGTCTCGTTTCGTTTCCTCCGTACATTCAAGGTGCAAGCTTAAGCTCGGTCTGAGAGAAACAAATGGGAGTCGCTGCAAGTGAAGATGCCGCTGGCTCTAGTGACGCCGCCCAGGCTGCTGCAGCAATAATGATACAACGCTTGTGGAGGAGCCACAACAAGACCAAGGAACAGTATTTGAACCCCTCGAATAGGTGGGATAACGCGGTGCAGAGTGTCGAACTCGAGGTGAGTGGGCAGTGGCGCCTCAGATCCCCACAGCTTCCATCCTGAACCTCTGTAATATTGCAGCTGAATCGCGACGACGCACTCCATGGCAAGAACACGCCTCACCGTCGCTGGAAGAGAGCAGCGTTTTTCGTAGGCAGGATGCTCGATCATGACCCTGTGCTCGCAGGCCAAGGAGTTCACATGGACTCCGACGACCTTGAGAGCAAGACACTAGAGACGCAACATTGGCTGGAACTTGTTGATAGGTCAGTGGGCGTTGCCTATCTTCGCAGAATTGTTCTTTAATCTACATTCAGGAAACATCGCTATGGCTCAAACCGTATGTTACCAACCCGCGGTCCGGAGATGTTCATTTTAATGAGAACTAAAGCGTTTGAATTATAGTGAAGGTCAGTCTACCTTATTCATTCTCATGTGTGTGTCAAACTAAAGCGGTCATATTATGTCTTCCTTCAGTGGTACCACCAAAAATGGCTTGAAGATGAGACTCGGGACAACTTCTTTCAGTGGTCAGATCCCGCAGTTCACTGACTCCTTGTCACCTGAAGGCTTATATATCAACACAGGCTAGATGAAGGTGGAGGGAAAGAATTGTCCCTCAGTCAATGTCCCCGTGATAGGCTGGAACGCGAGGTGAACGACGCCACATACTTCCCGAATCCTCAGCAATGCTTAACGACTAACATATGCCACGACACACAGCGTATACAGTGAGTACTTTACCTTCGAACCGTGACCAGACTCAACGTTTGTGTGAAGGTACCTGTCTGTGGAACAACGTAGGTTAATGATATCGCACCATGGTCCTGCTCTCATGGCATCGCAGGATTGAACTATCTTGCTAACATCGGTAACGATGGCAGGCTCTACTGGGCGAAGAATGACCAACCAATCGATACGACGGCAGGTCACTGGAAGGATGCTGGCGATGGAAGTGGGATCATGCCTCAGCATGTCCCAACCGGAGTTGAAAGACCGGCAGGAAACTTTCCCATTGTGCAAGAGGACGATACGAATCGAAAAACCCAGAAGGCAGCGGGTACTCACTATGTCGGTGGGGTAAAGGGGCACCATTCTTGGTCCAGATATTTAAGAAGCCATTTTACCATCCATGGCTGGATAGATCGACTGTTAAGGAAGACGGTCCGACAGAACACCTGGATGTATGTATCGGTGAGCATTCCTCTTTGAGTGATTTGACATACAAGTAACATGCGTTGTTCAGGACAGAAATTGTAGGTCACGTTGAAAAAGCAGCTTCCAAGGCATCGACTGACCAATGAATGTCAGTCAATATCTTCGTTGGCATTAAAGGTATACCTTTCACTTCGTAACTACTTGATGCGATCCTCTGAACGACAGTGGCCACGAACAGAGACAGGCAACTTTCAGCACTCTTCTTTTTTAGCGGGTGGTTTAGTAACCTCGGCAGGTCTAATCAAAGTGAAAGACGGCCTCATCTACAATCTTTCACCCCTTTCGGGGCATTACAGGTTCGTGAGTTGCTTTCCCTGTGTCGTTTCTTCCGCTGACTTGAGTGTCAGAACGTCAGTTGAGGTCAGTATTGTCTGTCAATTGTGGGATCGGAAGTTTATTGGAAGGAATATAAAGCATTTTCAGCAATTCGTCCATGTGCTCGAGGAGCGAGGGGTGGATATGAGCGGGGTGGATATCGGTAAAGAACAAGCAATTCTCAAAGGGTCAGCCAATAATGAGTGAAGTCAATGTCTCCGTTGCTGACTCAAAAGCAACATGTAGTGTCGAACATTTCGCAAAATTCAAGAAGAAGGAAAAGAAATTTACAGAGACAGGAAAACAGAAAGCAAAGGATGCGGCTCAAATTTTTGGAAATCCTCTTGAACGAAGACGGTTTCTAGCGGGCAAAAGAAACGGAGGCTGATGACATACCAAGTGGAAGGATATTAAGGATACATTGGTACATTGAATACCACTTCTTTCACATGACAATAGTTGTCCCTTTCAACGATACTCAAGGTGCTCGCGACCATTCACTTTCGATATTGGATACACCAACTGGGAGTGTAGACTGTAAGATTGTGTCAGAAAGATCCTGCAAACCTAGAACAGAATACCGGCCTTTTCATCGTAATCATTCCATTCACCCTCAGTCAGATCAACATCGTCGAAGACGGTGCCGCTAGTGGCTCCGACGCATTTCCAGACGCCCTGATATCACAAGGTCAGGTTAATGATAATAGTCGGAGGGGAATGTCTATACCCTGGGGTCAAATCCGGTGAATTCGAGGCCTCGGCATTCCATCACCAAGAGGGGCTGGAACTGTCCGTTTTCTGAGGTATAAGCATTGATTGGAGAGGCTGTCTCGAATTTAGCAGAACTCTCGCGTTTGCCTGCAGTATTCGGGTCAGAGGACACTCGTCATGCAAGTTAATGCTCATACACAGCCCGCATTTCCACACAAAGTGAGCAGTTGCGTTCTTCCCGCCAGAAACTTCTCGCTTTTCCTGTATTGATGGAATTCATTAGCATGATCGATGAGCGAGTTACCATTGAGCACAAACTTTTCGGTTCATCGACACAAGTTTGGGATGCACTTCATTGCAGTTTGTGCATTTCACCTAGATGCTAGGTCAATTAGACAGTTAAAAGGAGTACGGGTTTCGATTGCCTGGAAGAAGTATTCGAAATCTTCGGATCCTGGGACGAGATTGGTGATATTTTCGAGTTCTGCTTTGATTGAGAGTTGGAGACGCTAGTTCCATGAGTTTATTTGGGGATATATCTCAAGGATAGAGCTCCACTCACAACCATGGCTTAGCGACTTGTTGGACGACGAGGAGGGATCTAATCAGGGACCAAAGAGGCAATTATCCGCCCCTATCGTTTGTTGTATGGGATTGTTTGTTCGATAGTGCTGGTCAGAAAACTCTTTCCGGTGTTCCTCGCGTCAACATCAGCATGGCTTCGACTCTGGCGCGTTCTCTGGCGCTCGCAAAGTCGCTTCGGACGACATGTACAGCGCAAACGCTGCTTAAGCGCAGCTTTAGAGTATCGTCCCCAGCCATGGCCCGCCGGACCAAATCGGTCATGGAAGAAGACCTCAACGAGGATGACTTTATGGCACTCATGACAGAGCAGGAAAACATTCAGGACTCACCATCCCTTGGTCACCGTATGCTGCAGGAAAGGCGTGAACTCCTGCATTACATGCGCTTAATCGAGCATGAAATGCCAAAGCTTGTAGGTATGCCGTGAAGCCCCGTTTGCTGCTGCATATTGTTGACATGGAAGCTTGTATAGCCTACCGGCAGCCTTTCATTCCTCCCAACTCGAAGGAGGCCCCTATCATTTTGAGAAGTATAGACTATCAAGGCGAATTCCATCCGGCGACTTCGAAGAGAGTGATTGTTGTTGCTGTCGACAGTCTACCGTTGAAGAACGAGACGGCTGTCCACAAATTCAAGCTTCTGGCTGGCGCACGGTGGACTCCTAACCCTCCAAAAGATGCTGGCGTTTGTGAACACGAAGTTTGGGGTAATGGATATCTCAAAATCTCGTGCGACACCTTCGAGAATCCGGAGATGAACTTCAAATGGGCGAGTGATGCGCTCGACAGACTGGTTGCGGAAGCAAATGTGGGTTTTGCCTATCGCTTTTCAGGAAACGTAAATTGATACATAACATGCAGGATCGGAGGGATACCTTCAAGAAATTGCCTCTTGACCTGCGCCATGTTTATGCCAAAAGCCGGAAGGCGAAGAAGGGCGATCATCTTCGTAATCGACCACTGAACCCCGTTTCGGTGGCGGATTTCCCCCAGGAATGGCTTCCCCCTGCATCTCAGCAGTCATGAATACCATAAAGTACTAATACCTTTTCTTTTCAATGGCATCAATATTGCTTAATTCCAATCGTTGCGAGGTGGAATGGAACATGTGGTGCTTGGTGAGTCCTCGGTTTGACTTTGTGGATGCGGCCATGTTTTTGTAGGAGAGTCCAAAAACGCAGTGGCATAGTACATAAAGTCGCCGAATGACCCTTTGGCCGTTACCCCGCTGCTGTTGTGGGAATCTCTTTCTCTATGGTGCGCTTTGTCGTGCCTGAGCCACAAGACGTTAGAGCCTTTTGTCTGTAACCAAGCATTTTGCTCTTGCAAGTTGGAATCCAAGCAACAAACCCACAGCAGTATAGATATAAAAGATGTGCAGCAATATCGGGTATGTCTTCAGATCCCCGACACCGCCAGTTGCACGATGTCCAGTCCTCAGACTTCTCCCATCGTTGAACGATATCTTCGCGAGACCCGCCTGTCACTCCGCCACCAGGACAGTAAAGACTATGTGACTTCTGGTCGCTTAACCGCCGACGAAGTGGAGCGAAGGGGATTCCATCTGCTGGGTTTGACACGCAGCGATCAACCTGCGACGCCTAAGAAGTCGGCGGGTTCAAAATCTAACTACTTTGGTGCCAAAGGTAGAACAATCTATAGTGATGATGCAGGGCCATCACCTTCGAGACCTCGCACAGGCAGCAGCAAGAGTCCGGAGAGGTGGGAACCGTATGCGAGAGACCACATGCATCAGAGAATCAAAAGTCAGGAGTGGTTTCGGACTCTGGAAAGGAGGAATGGTACTACGGCGCCTCGCACACCGTCGCTTGCCTCACCAAGTTCGTCAACTGATTCCGAGAGCGAGGAGATTGTGCACGGGGAGGACTGCTACTGCGAGGAGTGCATGGGGGGCCGCGTGGATGAGCTATTTGAAACATACATCGACACGAGTGATTGTTTGTAGCATGATTAATAGTATACCACACGACATGGGCATGTTCTAAGACTGAAAAGGAGCTGGATAGACAGAACTTTCTAATGGTATGTATGGATAGACAGAACTTTCTAATGAAGAACTGGGTATGTATGTCCTTCCATTGCTTGTGCCATTCTGATGAAGCAGAGACTGGTGTTGCTGCCCAGGCCAAAAGTGGAAGGGTTGTATTTGGTGACCAAACAAAGAGGAGATGGCCCGACTTGTTTGCTGGACGGTCTACCTCCCAACTTAAAAGTAATTTTTTTTTTACTTTTCGCCTTCCCTTCCTTTCTCTTCGTCCTCATCGTTGCAGATGGCAGACTCCTTCACATCCCGCACAACCGACGCCTCAGCGAACGGCTACCCCAACGCCTCCACGCCCTCCTTGGTGCCAACGGGACAGCCAACAGCCAGCTCAATCATCCGCAAAAAGCTCATGGGCTATGTCGGCTTCGCAAATCTCCCCAACCAGGTTCACAGGAAGAGCGTCAGGAAGGGCTTCCAGTTCACCTGCATGGTTGTCGGTGCGTTATTGCTGGCGCCCCCCTCACAGCTAGATCATTCCTAACACGCGACAGGCGAGTCTGGGCTCGGTAAATCCACCCTCGTAAATACTCTCTTTAATACCACTCTCTATCCGCCGAAGGAGCCCCTCCCGCCCTCCGCGGAGAGGTCAAAGACAGTTGCAATCGAGAGCATTGGCGCGGGTGCGTCCATTTGGGCCGTTCTGTCCGACACTTCCACTGACTGCCCCTTCCTGACGTAAAGATATCGAGGAGAACGGAGTCCGACTCCATTTGACTGTGGTTGATACCCCAGGCTTCGGCGACTTTGTCAACAACGATGACAGGTCAGTACGCGTGCCTTTCCACCCATCGCGTCTCCTAACTCTTGTTCGCTGTCAACAGCTGGAAGCCCATCGTTGAAAACATCGAATCTCGTTTCGACACTTATCTCGAGCAAGAAAACCGTGTCAACCGATCCAAGATCATCGACAACCGTGTCCATGCTTGCCTCTACTTCATCCAACCCACTGGCCATTCGTAAGCCACCACGTTCCACGGTTACCCGAATCGTATCTTTACTCACGCTATTTGCTCAGATTGAAGCAAATCGATATTGAGTTTATGCGCCGGTTGCACACCAAGGTCAACCTTATTCCTATCATCGCCAAGGCGGATACCTTGACCGACGACGAAGTCGCCGAATTTAAACAAAGGGTATGCGTTCCCATTCACAGCCTGTAGGAAAATCCTGACCGTTGCAAATATAGATTCTCGCAGACATCGCTCACCACAACATCCACATCTTCCAAGCCCCTACTTACGAGAACGAGGATGAAGAAACCTTGGCAGAAGCCGAAGAGATTGCCAGCAAGATCCCCTTTGCCGTTGTGGGCTCAAATCAGATCGTCACCACGCCTGATGGTCGTGAAGTTCGCGGACGAGTCTACCCTTGGGGTGTTGTCGAGGTGGACAACGAAGATCATTGTGACTTTGTCAAACTCCGTCAAATGCTTGTCCGAACCTACATGGAGGAGCTACGGGAATATACCAACGATGTTTTGTACGAGAACTGGCGAACGGAGAAGCTCTTGACCATGGGCGTTGCTCAGGATTCGTCCGTCTTCAAGGAGATCAAGTGAGTCGAGTGACGAGAATTCTCTGGACGTAGTCATTGACGATTGTATTCCCAGCCCTGCCGCTCGTCTGCAAGAGGAGCGAATCCTGCACGAAGCCAAACTCGCCAAGATGGAGGCCGAGATGAAGATGGTCTTCCAGCAGAAGGTGCAAGAAAAGGAGGCCAAGCTCAAGCAGTCGGAGGAGGAACTCTACGCTCGTCACAAAGAGATGAAGGACGCTTTGGAAAAGCAGCGTGCCGAACTCGAAGACAAGAAGAGGCGACTCGAAACCGGCCGCCCTCTGACCCCGGAGAAGAACTCGGTGCGTTTTGTAGTTTGTTATTCGATAACCCGTTCTCACGTCCTTGTAGACTGGCCGCAAGAAGGGCTTCCTCCGTACGTGATGACCCCATCTTTCTGCTTGCGAAATCTTGGCACATGCCCAGCGACACTGTCTATGTTGATACCTCTCGTCTACTATATTTGCTTAGTTTTTGTACACCATTCCGTAGATTATTTCCGTTTACTATCTTGGTTCGATCACGAATATCCCCCCACGTTCCTTTCTTTCTTTCGGATAATTCTGCTCTCCTGGCTTGTAGTATGCGTTTAGTATTTTTTTTCTATATGGAACTGTCACCATAGTCTACAGCGAACCTCCTTTACGACAAATATACCATTGGTTCTGCTTAGTACTGGGCGATCTTTGATCTGATGCTGTTGAGCAAATGGTGTCAACAACGCCAAATCTCTTGTTTCATCTTTCCCTTCATCCGCTTCGCCTTTGTATTCTTTTTCTGAATTTGCACGGAGATGACTGATATGCAAGCTCTGTTATCGGCTCTGGATGTCTTCAGCCGTGCACCGGACAAGGCTTCGCTCGATAGCGCAAATTCCTGGCTCCAGGATTTCCAACACTCTGTAAATCATCTCTCGCCTGTGGCCAATATCGCGACCAGCACCTCTGACCTGAGCCAAACCCGCCATTTGTCGTAGCCTGAAGCCTGGGCAGCTTGTAACGTCCTCCTTCAAAATCCCGAAGCGCCTGCGCCAGCCAAACTCTTTGCGGCGCAGACCTTCAGAACCAAAGTTCGTGTTGCCACAACCCGGACTTTACACTGATTCATTTGATGATCTCTCAGGTCACCTACGATCTCCATCAAGTACCCCCTCAAAACCTGTCTTCATTGAGGGTAACATTGTTATCGGCCTTGCGAACGTATCACAGCGGCCCACGAACAATCATCGTCCAGCTATGTCTCGCATTAGCTGGGCTCGCACTGCAAATGTCCTCATGGGAGAACCCTGTGCAGGACTTGATAGACTCCTTTGGAAGGGATCCAGCCACTGTTCCAACATTGCTGCTGTTTTTGACTACCTTACCAGAGGAGGTGACGACTAATACGAGGATACCGGTGACAGTGTGTATTCTTCCCTATATCGCAGTGTTCGCTCTAATCGCGTCGATACGATAGGACGATGAGTACAGAGATAGAGCCACGGTCCTAATGACCAACAACTCGCAAAGACTCCTGGACCTTTTGACAATGTACTATGGTGCAGCTGGTAGGGTGTTTTTTACTCAAAGGAAAATGTCGTGTACTGAGAACTATAAGGGATCACGACGACTGTGCTCACCCAGATCTTCCATTGTCTGCGAAGCTGGATCGTGGCCGGAGAAGTCACAGCGTTTGACTTCGCAAAGACCCCCTTGCTTGTCGGCGTGTTCGAGTCTCTTTCGTCCGACGAACTGTTTGATGCCGCGGTTGATGTCGTTTGCGAGTTAATCCACGAGACTCAGGAGATCGACGACAGCATGCCGGTCATTCAGCTCATTGTCCCTCGCCTGATTGAACTCAAATCTGACCTGACGAAATATCATGAAGACGCGGATAGGATCAGGGGCTATGCTCGCATTTTCACCGAGGCGGGAGAGACCTACCGTCAACTTTTGCTCGAGCACACCGAGACATTCTTCCCTATTGTCGAAGCGATTGGAGAATGTTCGGCATACCCGGACTTAGATATCGTCCCCCTCACCTTCCCATTTTGGATGCGACTCGCTCAAGCTATCGGCAAACGACCTTCAGTTTCGCCACTGTTTTTGGAAGCATATCAATCCCTCATGCGAATCGTTATCGGACATTTACACTTCCCTGCCGATCTGTCGACCATGAGCGATCAGGAAACTGATTCTTTCCGGTCGTTCCGTCATGTCATGGGCGATACCTTGAAGGATTGCTGCTTTGTGCTCCGCGCCGATCCTTGTCTCCTCACGACATATGAAATGATCAAATCAGCTCTTGCCCGAGGACCTGAAGTTGTTACCTGGCAAGAAATCGAAGCTCCCCTGTTTGCCATGCGGTCCATGGGCGCAGAAGTTGATCCTCGCGACGATGTTGCCGTACCACAGATCATGGACATGATCCCGTCCCTTCCTACTCATCCTCGTATTCGCTATGCCGCACTTTTGATCATTGCTCGATATTCAGAATGGATTGCGGTGCATCCTTCTTACATCCCTGGTCAACTCCAGTACATTTCGGCCGGATTCGAAGATGCCGACTTTGAAGTTTCTGCCGCTGCAGGACAGGCGTTGAAGTATATTTGTCAAGATTGTAAAGGGGTAAGCGCCACATTGTTAAACAAAGCTGGGCTTGACTAACCAGTTTCAATAGCATCTCATCGAGTTCCTCCCTACTTTGCACAACTTCCTTGGTACTACAGGAACGAAACTCATTCAAGAAGACAGGAAGCAGGTATATGAAGCAATCGCTCATGTCATTTCAGCAATGAAGATGGATGCTGCCTCTGAATCACTTCGAACATTCTCTTTGGACATTCTTGCCCAGATTCACAAGGTCACTGTACAAACAACACCTCCAACGAAGGCAGAAATGGACGTTATCAGTAGTATGTCATCAAATATTTCTCCCAGTTCTACTGAAGCTTACATTTCCTTAGATGGTCTCGAGAATCTGGACGTCCTGCTTCGTATTGTCGGGTCCTTTGGAGAACGGCTACCGGACGCTTGCGAAAAGACTTGCGAGCAAGCATGGGAGGTTCTCGACGCCTTTTTGGTCAAGTTTGGCGCGGACCCTATTGTTGGCGATTTGGCCACGCAAACGGTGCGACGAGGGCTTGACTTCTTTGGTGATGCAGCCCTCGTTGTCGCACCTTCGGTCATTGCAAGGATGTCGTTTTCGTTTGAAGCTACTGGGATCTCCAGTTATCTTTGGATTCCAGGGAAAATCATCGCAAGATTTGGAAACGATGATGACCCAAATTTGCGAGGTTCATTTAAAGAATTCTTTGAACGGTCTACTCAAAAAGTGGTTTCTTTGCTTCAGGTTAAATCTCCAAGGGAAATCCCTGATGGTGGGCTTCATGAATTCCTTTTCCCATCTCATATACTGACTTCGTTCTTTGGGCAGTTCTCGAGGACTATGTTCAGACGCTGCTTCAACTTGCTGAGTTGGCGCCTGATATCTTCTTCGAGTCGTCTTCTTTCCCATATGCCTTCAGAGCCTGTTTAGGTTCCTTGCAAGTTGTGCACAGCGATGTCATCTTTGCTGGACTGGACCTCTTCCGAACCATCGTTATGAACGAAGCTCTGGAACCACCAAGCGGCGAACCTCGACCCAAATTCGCCATCTACGCTGCCGCCATCAAGAATACGGTTGAGAAAGAAGGCTTCAACTTGCTCGGATACCTCTTGACGGGACTGACCGGCGATTTCCCGGAAGACACGATTACTAACGTCGTGGCCATCTTCCGAGGTCTAGCTAGAGAATGGCCAAATCAACTCGTCACCTGGCTTCCTTCCATCTTAGAGCAGTTGCCCGCAAAGACGGTGCCGACAGAAGCCAAGGCACAGTTCTTGAGCGATGTTCAAACGTAAGCATTATTCCCTGTTATGTTTAAAACGTTGTTTCTTGACAGAAGTTCTCAGGGCGGTAAACGGTGCCCAGTTCGATAAGGTGAAATACGCGATTTTGTCATTCACGCGGGCGTCCCGAAAAGTGCGCGAACGGCGACGGAACGGACTGTAAGACGGTCGGAGGGAGCTGTAAATAAACGCATAGTAAATTCTGTATCATTACTTACATGAACGGCTTGGGGTAATACTGTAACTCTAATATACTGGACCAACTTTTTCTGTCGTCGGTGGTTGCGCAGGCCGGAGGCTGCTGATGCGGACGCCATCAGGCGGGAGCGGATGCTAAGGGTAGACAAACACTTCCAAATATCGGACTGTCATCATCTCCAGTTTGCGACGACCACGAGCCGCATTCTCTACCGTTTTACCCATGTATCGTCAAGCCGGACAGGCAATCCTATCTAGAGGTACCCTCTGCTCGACTTACTACGTCTATAAGCGCTCACTGTTCTTGTCAGGTGGACGCAGAGCGTTCTCTTCATCCGCATCGCGGAAGAGCTATGACGATACGATACGCAACCTCCTAATTCATAAAGATACAAAAGTTTTGTGCCAGGGATTGACTGGCAAGACCGTAAGTCTTCAAATAAAACAGTCACTATGCACATGACACGCGGTGGCTTAGGGAACTTTCCATGTCCGCGAAGCATTGGCCTATGGCACCAACATGGTTGGAGGTGTGTCCCCTAAGAAAGCCGGCCAAACGCACCTTGGTCTTCCTATCTTCGGCTCAGTCCGCGAAGTAAGCCTGAATGTTTTATTACAGAGTCTTCCGGCGCTTATCTTTAAATTAGGCCGTAAAAGAGACGCAACCCGACGCAACTGTTCTCTATGTCCCTCCTCCTACCGCTGGCGACGCAATCATCGAGGCTATCGAAAATGAAATTCCTCTCATTGTCTGTATAACGGAGGGAATTCCTCAATCCGACGAGATCCGGGTTAGTTCAGGGACAATTGCTGGACTGAGATCTGCTAACGATGCAATGGACTAGGTCATGAACGCTCTTAAGAGCCAGTCGAAATCGCGTCTTGTCGGTCCCAACTGTCCCGGAAGTTAGTCCTGTTTATTCCTGCCATATATCCGAGGTTATACCCCGACTCGCTTCCTCGCAACGTCGCGTTCGGAACTACGGTGGACGCCATCTTTCATAGAGCCGTGACTGACCTTCTGAATTTCAGTTATTAACCCCCTGGGATGCAAGATGGGTATTCAACCCGGTCACATCCACAAACCCGGAAAGATTGGTACGCGTCTTGGCTTTTTTTACTCTGCTCTGACCCGGCGTTGAACGGTGTTCCTGTTGGTGATTAGGTATCGTCTCTCGCTCCGGTACTCTCACGTATGAAGCCGTCGCCCAAACGACCGACGTCGGACTCGGTCAATCTCTGTGCGTTGGTATTGGTGGAGATCCTTTCCCTGGCACACAACACATCGATGTCGTGAAGGTCTTCCTCGAGGATCCTAATACGGAAGGTCAGAAATAGCATGTTGACTAGTCCGGGAACCCCCGCTTGCTCACGGACGGTGTGTAGGTATTGTTATCATTGGCGAGATCGGTGGATCCATGGAGGAAGAAGCAGCTGAATACCTCGAGAAATATAACAAGACCCGGGCGAACCCCAAACCCGTTGTTGGCTTTATTGCCGGACGAACTGCTCCTCCAGGACGACGCATGGGCCACGCTGGTGCTATCATCTCTGGCGGAAAGGGTACGTTTTTGGATTTAGAAATGGAACATGTGCTCACTTTTACGCACTAGGTGCCGCCGTCGACAAAGTTAGGGCTTTGGAAAGCGCTGGTGTTATTGTGACAGATAGTCCGGCTAAGATTGGTGTAGAAATGCTTAAGGTCGGTTTGGTTGCATTCCTGTTCTGTCCCCTTGACTTACCTCGTACTTAGGCCATGAAAGCTGCTGGTTTAGTATAGAGCGCTTAGAATAAATTTATCCCCCTGAATTAGATTCGACCTTCATCTGCTTATGTAATACCCTCTGGATTAGCTTAGGTACTATCTGAGTCTCTACGTTCCCCCTTGATCTATCCTCAGGGCATATAGAAGTTTGCCTTTTTATTCGAGAAAAATGAGCAGCCGTACCCCTTCCTCGTCCTTCGAAAGTGCAGTCAAATATCTATCGTCTTACGGAGGGACTACTTCCAACACAACTAAACTGGAGGTTCATATTCCCTGATCCCAACGTGCGCAGACCTTTCTTGACAAGTCAATTCTTAGTTGTACGGTCTATTCAAATATGTAACGGCGTCCCCTTCGCCAACTACTTCCCGACCTTCAATTTTTGATTTTACGGGTCGAGCGAAATGGGATGCTTGGTCTGAGGCCGGCAGAGGATATCAAACACTCCAAGAGGCAGAGGCCAGATATATTGCTATTGCCACGGAGTTTGGATGGAGTGAGGAAGCAAGCCCAAACCCTCTCCCAGCAGCCACATCCGGATCCGAGCTCAGCGAGGAAAATAACATCTGGGACAGCGATTCCGAACCAAAACGTTCAGGTGGAGGGTTGGGAGTGGGTGTTAGCTCAATGAGCAGACCAGCAGAGTGGGACAAACCAGATACAAGTCTACACGGAGCCATCGTTCGAGGTGATATTACCCATCTGGAGGAATTGTTGGGGCAGAACTCTACAATTGATCTAAACCAAAAGGACGAATTTGTGAGAGCCTTCCTTGGTCTTGCCTTCCCCATCTTATTGATATCTTCGTAGGGATATACCTCATTGCACCTCGCGAGCGATAGAGGACACCTGGACGTGGTCAAATTACTGTTAGAGAAAGGCGCTGATCCTTTCATCAAGGCAAGGTCTTGAAGTCCTCAAGGACAACGCAGAATAGCTGATAGATTTTTCCAGGACGCGGACGGCTTCACGCCCCGGGAACTTGCAGAGATTGCAGGGAATGACGAGATAGCGGCGCTTCTATTAGCACCCTGCTAGATATTAGCGGTACAATGTAATGAACGCATCATGCGGTATAAGGTATAGATAAACAGACTCTAGGTGTCGCTAGAAAGCGCAGCATAGCAAAGGGCTGGCTGCTGACGCGAATCCTCTGAGTACGTTGCTAGGTACCAGATGGAAATACGAGCGTTGGTAAACTGTGTTTGTTGGCAATTGAGGGCACCGGGAGGCAACATGGTCATGACGATGCTTCTGCCTTTGCGGCTCGGGCTTGTTCGACAGCTTTCAGGATAGGTGATGGTTCGGTGATGGGCTTCTTGGAGACAGGCTTGGGATTTGGATGGAACGGCGAACCAGGCCTGAGAATGCCACCCTGAAAACGACGTCAAGTTCACGAGTACGACTTTGTACAACGACCGGGACGCACCAGTTCCAAAAGCTTCAGCACCGGTTTACTTGGAATAGCCCCAACACTCAACCAGTAGCGTATCCGGTCCACACTCCATTGAATTGTTTTGGTATTGCTGCCTTCTGGGACGTGAGGGTCGTACACGCCGAGAAGTTCAGTGGGCTTGGCGTCCCGCTTCCGTGTGCGCTCGACGACGTTGATGTGGAATACACGATAATTGCGTCGGCCGTGCACCGACATGCGCAAGCGGATGGCCATGGCGGTAGATGATACTGCGTCGAGCGGCGGGCGACCTCGTCGTTGTCGGTAAATTTCTGACACGTGACCATACAGGCGCGACTTGATTCCAGGTTGCAGTCAACCGTGCACAATCCAATACGCGACATGGCCTCTCAAATTCTCCCTCTTGGTACGACCTCCTATGGACTGTAGGAGCGCGGACTCACGAATATCTGCCCAGAACTCATTGATAGGTGTATTGGCTCCAGAATCTGGGTCGTAATGAAGAACGATCGCGAATTCACAGGAACGCTGCTCGGTTTCGACGATTTCGTCAGTCAGTCTTGATATATCTCCTAAAGCTAGCTGAATCTGATGTTGTAACACATTGCAGACATGGTGTTAGAAGATGTAACTGAATTGTAAGTAAACCCGAGTTTTACGGCCTCTCCCAACCCTCATTGCCGCCGCGATGTCCAGCGAGAACACTCCCCAAGGTAGGAAAACCACCAAGCTTACCCAGACGCTATTGAACGGTAACAACATCTGTATGGTATGTGCTTTAAGTAGCTTAAGTATGCGCAAAACACCAACTAGTATTGCGCAGCTGATCCCTGGAAGCGATGGCCCGACGGACTAACCGAAATCATGTCTGGCCCCTCACTTTCTGAAGACCATCGTCGCCCCGATACTCTGGATCAACGTTCAACGTTAATCTTTGCCATGTACCACCCCGCTGGACCGAATCCATACGGGAACTGTAACCTTACCAGTGCCACTTCAAAGTTTCTGGACATGTACTTTCATACTTTCATGAAATCGATGATGAATGTATTCTTAAGCTTACTCGCAAATGCTATCTTCATGAGTTGTCCCAGATGCAGATGAGAAATAGAAATTTTGTACTGGATTGGGTTAGCAGAGCTGTTGAATACATTATCGTCGTTGACAACTGGAGGAAGCAAATTTGCAGAATCGGGAAATATAATGCGGTATGTATGATTTACGGTTGGTGATACGGAAAACCGGAAAAAAGAGCTAACAAAACTGGAGGGGAGGGGGTGGGGCAAGGCTATACAGTGCGAAACAGTCGTAATCATAGCGTAAAAGAGGATCGAGCGAGATACAACGCAAACCGTTCTGTGGATCCGGATCGCGATAAAAAAAAAACACATGTTACAGTTTATCTTACTGCCATGATCAAGCACTCTATTGGCCGAAGCTGAAGCCTCCTTGGGGAGCGTTCATATCCGAGTGGAACTGCATCATAGCATTAACACAAAGCAAATGAAACAAAATGGAAACAAACGTACGGCAAATGCACCGGAAGCATCGACAGTAGGAGCACCGATGTTGGCATCGACATCATCTTCATCAGGGAAGTACTTGTCCATGATGTTGAACGCTTTCTTATAGATCTCCAAGTTGTCGTGTTGCTGGAGATTGTGGATGGTTACCATTCCACCAGCCTCCTCCACGTACAAAGCATATTGGTTGACACCGGTTGGGCCACTGGCTACCTTGTCAGCTTCACCGATCCTGAGGATGTTGTCCAATCCATCAAGCGCAACCTGGATGATCTTGTTGTCCATCATGGTCAGGAGATCGCAAAGAGGCTTAATGCATCCCTGAGAAACAAGATAACGGATGATGGATGGCTCTTGCAAACCGCCAGAGGTCGCGTTAGAGATCGCCCAGCAGGCCTCCTTACGAGTCTTGAAGTCAGCGTTTTGGAGGATGTTGATGAGGGGCGGAATAATGTTGGCATCGATCACAGCTTGAATTTGAGGGGGTGAACCAGCAGTAATATTTGAGATTGTCCAACAAGCCTCCTTGCGAATACCATCCTTGGGAGACGAGAGAAGCGAGAGAAGAGCTGGGAGCGCACCCGAAGCGATAACGACTTGAGTTTGGAGATCATCACCGGTGACGATGTTTCCGACAGACCGGAGAGCGGGGGTTTGTACCGAAGTCGAAGGGTGCATCAACAGATCCACGAGGCGCCTGCACACGCCAGACTCGATCACAGCCTGAATCTTGTCGTTGGATCCATCCGAGAGGTAAGAAATGGCCCAGCAGGCGTCGATAAGGATTTCGTCGTCGAGAGAGTAGATCAATTTTGTAAGAACAGTCAAAGCTGGAGAAATCTTATGCAAGGAGTGAGCATGGAGTAATCATCGGTAAGGATAATCACACACCAATTCCCAGTCTGGCTGGGGAGATTTCCCTCTGCAGAAGTTGCTGAGAGTCCAGGTAGCATTTCGAAGCATGCTGATCTTGTGGTTTTCGCTCAAGAGGGCCAAAAGAGGTCGCAAAGCACCCTGTTGGAGGACATAGTCCCTGCACTGCGGGCTATCACCCGCGATGTTACCCAAGGCCCAAACAGCCTGTTCTCTGACGTCTAAAACAGGGGACGAGAGCAATTTGATGAATTCTGGAACAGCTTGGGCATTGATAACGACTTGGGTATGCTCTGCAGTGCCAGAGGCGATGTTGGTGAGTGCCCAGGCAGCCTCAAACTAGTCCAGGTGAGATTTCTTCGATAATGATAACCAGAGGCAATATCGACGCACCTGAAGCATAGGTTGGCCATGCTTAAGGAATTCAACAAATCGTGGCACAACGCCGCACTCGATGACACGCTCGATCGGGGGATTTTTCTCTTTTGAAAGCAATTTGCGGAACTTGGTGGTGGCATCCAACTGACGTTCAGCATCGTCCGAGAAGACACCAGAAATCATCTCCTCAGCAAGCTAGGGGACACATCTTAAGCCAAAAATACTTGTAGGACCATCGAAGAGCGCGATTCTTACAGGAGCTTCCCAGTTTCCACTTCCAACCTCCTCATCGGAATCAGCCCCAGTCGATGGGAGGAAGTTTCGCCTTTTAGAAATGTTTTCTTCACGCTTTTGACGCCTGATTTCAACCTGTTGCTCCTCACGACGACGTCTGAGGTCGTCCTGTTTCAAAGCACCCTTGCTTTTGTAGGCTGTAGATTAGCAGAACGCGTTTCAACAAAGGATCGCGACGACAATTAAGCTCGAGGATATGTACCTTCTCTACGCGCCTTCATAGTTCGAGATTCTCCAGCCTCCATTGTCGGTGTCGGTGTCGAAGGATGTAAAGTGTGGATGAGGGCAGATGGAAGAGAGAAAACAAGAAGCGAACTGGAGACTGGTTGGAAAAGACGTGACTGCGCCGTGACCCGATCAAACGTGATCAAACATCTGCCCATTGCCCAAGTCTTTTACAATCAAATTTTACATTTTATGATTTATTTATTGTCTCCCAGCGGCCTCTGTGGCCTTCCGGCCAAAAATCCTGTGATGTTTTCCACAGTTTCCTTATAGAATACCTGAAGGCACAATCAGATCCAACATGGGGCCGCTCTCAACACAGAACTCACTCCAAAATTTGTATCTGTCACGTAAGCCAAGTGAGGGCTCAGTGTTACATTCTTCAATTTTCGAATCGGGTGGTCCAAAGGGAGTGGCTCAATGTCATACACATCCAAACCAGCCCCTGCAAACGCTTTATTCTCCAATGCCTCAATCAGGGCATCCTCGTCCACAAGTGGTCCCCTGGACGTGTTGATCAGGAATGCAGTCGGCTTCAGTAATGCCAGGTCCTCTCGCTTTAGGATGTGACGAGTGCTCTCTGAAAGTACCAGATGCAGGGAAACAATGTCGCTCCGGCGTAGCAACTCCTCCTTCGTCGAAACATACTCGACTCCGGCATTTTCCCCCCGCTCGGGGGTCAGGTTGGGAGACCACCCGATAACACGAAGATCAAAGACTTTGGCGATCTATTCATCCCTGGTAAATGTGGTAACTCTGAAGCAACACTGGGACCTACTGTGGCAACTTGAGTTCCCAGCTTACCAACTCCAATCAATCCCAGAGTGCGGCCAGCAAGTCCAAGAGACAAGTTGCTCTGCCATTGTGCATTCCCTGACTTGATATTATGGTCTTCAATGACCAGATGTTTCACAGTACCGAGCAACAAAGCCCATATATGTTCAATGGTAGCATTTCCACCCATGTTTGTCCCGGAAACGAATATACCTTTTTCTCTCGCGTACGCAACATTGATGCCCCGATTTCTCGACCCGGTAGTAGCAATTAATCTGTCCCGTGCAGCAGTTAGACTCGTCATCGTTGTCATAAACTGAAACGCACTTCAAGTTTGGTAGTCGGTCCAGTAATGATCGAGTAAACTTTGTCCTTTCCCGCATAGCACATATGATTTCATATGGCTCCAGCCTCCGAGCTAATAACTCTTCGTCATGGAGAGTGTCCCTGTAGACGTCGATGACAACTTTATCTTTCAGTGGGGACCAATCAGCAAGGGTGAGTGAAAGCCCCTGGTAATCATCAAGAATTGCAACTCTAGGGAGAGGCATCGTTCGAAGATATGAGCAGGTTGGGAAAGGAAGGGAGAGTGGAATACGTGACAATGCTTTCAATATGTTCGAATTAAGATATGTTTAGAAAACATAGTGTACAAGTGAAGGAATATTGCGTGATAGGATGCATGCTAGGTATCATTGTCGAATGGGTACTGTCGAGATGTTAGTAATCGGTTCTGGAGCCGACAGGCAGAGCTACTTACCTCAAACGGCTCCGGCGGCGCGGCTTCAGGCGCGTTCTCATCTAATGCAATATGACGACCGGTTGGTTGCGCACTGACAGCGTGGGCATCCGCTGCTTGTGTCGAAGACCCAGCAGCCTCCTGCACTGAAGGAGGTTCAAGAGAAATGAACTCGGCATCCTCATTGGGTCTCTGATCAGTTAGAATAAGGATACCTCCACCCCCTGCATATTTATCTGCTCCCAGTGCCGCGCCAGTCGCTTTGGATGAATGCTTCGTTGATACAGAACGCACAGGTTGATATCGACCGTCGCTTGGGAACGAAATGAAGGGAAGTTGGGCGGGAGTGACGCGGGAAAGATTGGGCTTCTTTTCGGAAGAGGGTTCTGACTTCTTCTTTGAAGTAGTCGCCTTAGCATCATCGCCCTCTTTACCACCATCGTCCACCTTCATTTCAACATCAGCATCTCCTTCTGTCTTATCCTGATAGAATGAGAATGTTAACTGAGTTCATAATCAGATGAACTTACTAGATCCATCGTCTCGCCTTCTGCAGCAGCCTTCTTCTTTTCTCTCGCCTTCACCTTCGCGGTCGTTGAAAGGACCGCAGCTGCTACTTTAGTGACAGTTTCCTTCTTGGGTGTCGTCGTTGGTGGAGGATACGCGAATAGGCTGGGTTTGGCGTTGCAAACGAACTCGAAAACGGGGGCCTAGCACAAGATTGAGACCAATCGAGGACACAAGATAAAAAAACCCACCTTGAGATCCCCATTCAAACCGATGATACCAGTCGGGGAGAAAGCTAAGCAAGCACAGTGTGCAAGGGGGTACCAGTACCAGAATTGGCAGAACAAGGTCATACCCACAATAGCACTCGTGTTCGAGCTTCCTGCTCGGCTGAGCAGGCTGATGTTGACATTCCTGCCTCCTGCGTCAATGAGACCTTGACCAATAGCAGCCCCAAACCGAGCCATGGGATCTTCATGCTTGTCCGATACAACCTTGGCATACTTTGCGCGAGTCGAAGCAATCGAAGGACTCGCTGCTTCCGATTGTTCTACGAGAATCATGCCTAAAGCAATAAAGGCACCCTGGCGAACGAAGTCGACGCTGTCTTTGGTCATCGGCTCCAAGATTTCGATGGCATCCTAAACAAGGCCAATTAGCGACCACTGGTCAGAAAACAAGAACTCTCCAAGTATAATTACCTTGAGGCCAGTGCCAGCGCAAGCGATACCGAGAGCAAGAGTCGCACCACATCGGACGTGGGGATTGTAGCTTTCGCTAAGAAGCTGAACAACTCGAGGTACTTGCGTTGGATTCTTGAAAAGCAGGAATGCCAACGATGTAACAGCAGCTCGTCGCACGTCATCCGAGACATCAGAAACAGCGATGTGAAGCAATTGGCGGACGGCATCATTGTTTGCTGTGCCAGCATAGGCAAGAGCGAGTGTGTACACACCACCGTATCTCAAAATCGGATCCTAAATGTGATATAAGTTATTGTTTTAGCGAAGGGAAATTTTATAGTTGCACCTTTTCAGCAAGAAGCGTCTTAATCATTTCATCGGCTTGCTCTTGTCGGCCGTAATAGATGAACGCAGTACCCATAGCCAAGCCGCGGATAATCTTCTCATGTTGAGTTTCCCGAGCGTACTGGAGTATTTCTTGCACATAGTCTCCGTTGGCTGTTCCAAGCATGACCAAACCCATAGCATAACCCGCAGCTTCACCTGCCACGGCCGAATCTGTGAAGAGGACAGTCTTGAGATCTTCGAACGCCTCAGCGCTCTTCGATCCCATTCCTGCGACACCAAGACCGAGTGCAGCACCATGTTGGACGACCTCACCCTGGGCGGTTTTCAATGCGTCGCGAAGGTATGTCGTGATGTCACTACCACAACCGGCATTGATAAGCCCAAGAGCATACAGGGCCCCACCCTCGGAGTAGTTTGCACCAGGAATGTTGCTCTCCCCAGCAGCTTGGGGAAGGTAGGGACCGAGAATAACCTGGCCCTGTTCAAAGAAGCCTTTGTGAATGACACCAAGGCCAGCCGTGGCGGTGAATTTGGCCCAATTGGTTGCATGTCCAAGCCATTCCAAGTTCTCTCGAAGGAAGACATCAGACGTTGTCCCCGCGTTCATGAAAGCATTTTGGAATGTCAATGCAGTGTGATATATTGAAGATCGTGCTTCCAGGGCGTCCTGCATAGATATTAAGCAACGACAAAAGGACTCAGTCTTTAGGAATTACCTTGGTGTTCTTGAGAATCAACAAGTCTGTGTGGTTATTTCTTTTCAAGAATTCGAGATATAATTTGACAGATTCTTTTCCGGTGAGAATCTGACGCAGTTTGTCATATGTTGCTTTCGTTTTCTGTGAAAGAGCGTCGAAAGGGGTCGAAATGAAAGTTAGCGTAGCACTTACCTCGTCGCCTTCTGGCAATGAAGCGCGAAGATTTTCCAAGAACTCCTGCGAACCACCTTCAACGAGGTCAAACGCAAACTGGTAAGCAAGGAGGGGTTGAGTTGCAACCAGCGAGGAGAGGAAGGGAATGGTCAATTCTGGGTCACTGAGGGTGATGAGGATTCGAGTCAATGCATGGACATGTGGTGATTGGTCGCCGGTCTTGGGTTGAGGGAAGAGAGGGAACAAGAATCTAAGCACTTGTTCACGATACGAGAGAGAGGAGTTGGTGTCTAGAACGCCTTCCATAGCGTACGAAAGCAGAGAGACATCACTCGTATGTGCGTAGATCTTTGAAATTATGTCAAGGCGACGCGACTCTAATGCAATGCCGATGGCCTAGGGGTTGTTCAACTTCGATTGCGGGATACCTGTAACGAAGGGCGTACCTGCTTGAACTCTCCTTCAGAAATGCACCGGTCAAAGATCCCTTCTATGATGGTTTGTAACCGGGGATCCATCTTCTCTTTATTTCCCGCTTGTTCCTCCGCGCGAACTTGGATGTAACGATCAATTGCCTTGGCTGATAAATGAACACTTTAGGGTCAGTACATATGAGGAGCTTTCCATACGCACAAACTATGGTCTCCACATATTCCTCTGAGCCATGGGCACGGGCTTCACTCTGGAATGCGCTACCAGCACCCAGGGCGAATGACAGGGCTTCTTCATACTCGCCCAAGAAGTAATAAACCTTGGAAGCGAGGAGAGCAGCCGCGTCGCGTGCAGGTTTAGGGAGGTCGTTGCTTTCATACAAAGCTTCTCTATGTAAACTGGTTAGGAGGTTCCCAGATAGACTATTATGAGCCGCGTACGCACATCGAGGTGATATGTTCTGAGATCTCTGCCCAGAACTGGGCTACCATTGGAATAAGGGCTTTCAGTGCGTGCTGCTTAAAGACCGGGTCTGGCTCCTGGAGCAAAGCAAGCACGCCAGCAGCAGAAGACTGTTGTCGAACCATAATTGGTGGTCTTCGTGGTTATGGTAAGAAGGGTAAAGACGAGCTCAAGGGCTCTGGGGGATGAAATCTATTAGGTGAATGAGACGCTGAAGTGACGCGTCGCACCCAGTGGGATCACGCTGGGCCTCGCGTTTCAAATAGAGCCAAATAGGATCAGGGCAGGCTCCGTCGACTCCGAAATAACCCACTATTAGCCAACAAAAAACCCAAACCCCAACTCAGTCTCTTCAGAATGTCCTTCGCCGTCATTAGAAACGCCGTCCGCGCCGTACCCCGCAGGGCCACCCGCCAGTTCTCTGCTGCCGCTGAAAACCCCGCGGTGACTAGGTACCATGCTGAGGACAAGGCATTGACCCACCACGCTGCTCGTGAGTAACGAACGTTCCGTGCGTAGAATGGATCGCTAATATCTATCAGAAACCACCGATCTGTGGAGGAAGATCAGGTTCGTGTCAAATATTTGTCGTTGACGAGGAAAATATTCAAGTGAACATGTAGCTTCTATGTTTGCATTCCTGCCAGTACGTTCGTACCCTATGCTTCAAGGCGTCATCGCTTATGACGCGCTCTCATGCTTACACTAGTCATTGTCTGCACTGCATGGGTCTACAATGCTGAGGCCGAGCACGCCGCTCATGTCGAACACCTCAAGCATGAGAACGGCGGAGAGCTTCCCGAAACCCCTGCCTACGACTTCTTGAACAGGCGTTCAAAGCCTTTCCCCTGGGGCATGAACTCTCTGTTCTTCAACCCCCACGTGCGTCCTTTTCTGTTCAAGACCTCACTTTCTCCTTACTATGTTCATTACAGGTCAACAAGAAC
Organism: Coprinopsis strossmayeri; assembly: GCA_900156845.1. NCBI lineage: Eukaryota > Fungi > Basidiomycota > Agaricomycetes > Agaricales > Psathyrellaceae > Coprinopsis > Coprinopsis strossmayeri. The sequence continues at coordinate 145,348 of FTPT01000047.1, forward strand.
CTCGAGGAGTAAATGTTAGACGTGTTTTTACAATAGATCGGTTGCAGCAATTCTACTGTAGTGTGCCGTGTCTCCAGGCCTTTCGTTATCACTTGTGTGAGCCATTCACTCGTGGACCGATCTCATCCTACTGTCTAGACCGACCTGGAATCCAACATGGCCGCCTGAACAGATCTGGTCCCCTTCACGCAGTTTCGCCTAATGGCATTGCTTTATTATGTATCCTAACTAATCGACGTTTCCAGACTATCATAGACAAACTCCCAAACATTTATTAAACCAAGAACTGGGACCATACGAGTACCACACCCATGGACGCGACAATCACAGATGGAAGCTCCACGTTCCCGCTACCAGGGCTAACGATCTCGTCAGTATCTGTGCTGCAGGCGGTGGACTTATTCGGTGCTTACATGTCGTTCGATACCTGGGCTGCTTCTGCCTGGCCAGTCCTCGTTGGCGCTGAAGTCATTGTTACTACGAGAGTCACAGTTCGAGGTGTCGGTGCGCTGGACGGCTCGCTTCTGTCAGGATCATTGCCTCCTGTCGTGCTTGAAGATGGAGGGACCGGTATAGGGACAGGGGTAGATGTCGGGCTACTCTTCGTGAGGGTGCTCTTGGCTGACTCTTGAGATGTGGTTATGGCATCTGTATTGTCTTGAGGGATACTTGCGACCGTGTCCGTATCTTCCTGAGGATCCCCAGTCACGATGGGTACTAGGAGGGGCTCTGTTCAGTGTCCCTCATTATGGTGATATAATTATATCGCATACCTTCACTAGATGAAGAAGGGGCGGGCGAGGAAGTGGGTATGGCCGACTCTGATTCTGGTATGTCTGTAATCTCGGGTTCGGAACTCGAAGTAGAAGTTGGTTCCGTGGGTTCGGCGGTAGAAGTAGAGGCTGGCTGGCTTGATATTACAGATTGAATAATAGCTACGCCGTCGATCAAACCCGTAACTGTATGCTTTGGATCAGTGCCGAGCTGAATTTTGGAAGATGAGTGCATCACCGACGTTCGGTTGCTTTTTCTTCCATGAATTGGACAAGCTCGCCGTAGAGTTCGGTTCCTTGGGGCGCTGGGTATTCGTTCCAGGGTAAGAGCAGGGCCACTTATTAATTAGAACCACATACTATTCTTGACTCCGTCCTCTGCAATTGACCATTGGTCGAGCAAATTCACAAAATAGGCTTGTTAAGTGTCGACGGTTAGCATATCTTGTTGCTGTCGGGTGAGTGGAAAATGGCATACAATCCACTGGGCTGCCATCCAGCATGGAGATAATGAGTTCTCGTCGCGAGAGACGGCGTCCATCGGTAATAACTGACGGTGAACGCCTCTGGAACCGGGCAGGAGAAATTGGGGAGGCAGTGGTGAACAACAATCCACAGGCCAAAGCCGCGAATGCGTATATGACAGATATAGTATGTCGTCGCATTCTGTTTGTCGATCAGACGTTTGACAGGCCCTGATAAGTCTTGAACGAATAAAATGAAATGGATTAAAAGTAAAGGAGGCCGGCTCTGTAAATGAAAGGAGTGAAGGAAAGTGGGAAGAAAGAAAGAACCAGCCAACTCGCTGCTCGCAACGGCTAGAAAAGCTTTTGGGAAGAACAACGGCCACCTGCGCGACAACCGTGAGCGACCGCGTTGTCCCCAGCCCTGATCGCATCACGCTCAGGAAGACAACAGAAACATAACTCTTTGTTCTCACTATTTGAACGGTTGCCTCCACCAAGCCATCAGAAATAAAGAAAACGGAGGAAAGAGGTTGTGGAATGAATGTCACAGCGGTATATTTAGTTCTCCAGGTTAGTGGAATTACAGGTGGTAATAGATATTCATTCTGTCACGTTGCTATGATATGAAAGATCTGGTAAATGGTCCATCTATGGGCCAGTGTCCGCGCAATATTTAAGTAAATGAAGGGTATATTATCCCACGAAAATGAAAGGTGATTGAAAGGAGAGATTTCGCCTCGAAGAATCCGAAGACATGGCGCTCCGTACATGCGTTTAGAGCACGAAGAAGGCACCGAACATGGCACTTCCCAGGACGGTAGCAGCTCCGACGAGGAGTGTATGTTGCACCTGGAGGCCAGAGGCAGAGCCAGTGTCGTCGTTGACAATTTCGGAGGCAGCAGCTGCAGTGGCGACAGTATATACTGAGCCGAACTTGGAGGTCACTCTTCCTGCCCCACTTGCAGCAAGGGTGATGGCTTCACCACCGACGCTGGTTACGACGGTGACAGCTTGCCCACCAACAGCTAGAAAGCATGAGTTTCCAGCTAACATGAATGGGTACGGATACATACAGGTTACGGTGGCGAAGACTCCACCAGCCACGCTAGTGATACCTTCACCAATTTCAGCGCCCTTGCTCGTGATGTCGCTGCCAATGTCAGCACCTCTGCTGGTTACTTCTCCAAATACAGAGGTGACACCATCAACAACTATCCATTGGTCATTATCAAATATATTCTTCACGGAATGGTGGACGTACCAGCCGAGGTGATGAGGTCCCCCAAGTCTGAGAGAGCAGCCCGTCAATGAGCAGTTGATGAGCAGGAACATAGGCTTGACATACCTTGTCGTCGTTGAAGTTCCGCGTCTGCTGGAGCGGGTGAGGCCAGAACGGCGACAGCAGAGAGAAGGACAGCGGCGAAGTACTTGAATTGCATTTTTAGAAGAAAGGGAAATGTGGAATGTGGAAAATGAATGTGGAGTATATATATGTTGTCGCCAAGTTGCGGCGGTGCAACGCCAAGCCTACGAATGTCGTCAGCACATCGTAATGATCGACGCTTGGTTTAGATCTGGCTTGAACCTGCACCAAAGTTGATTTCGATGCCTCGAGCTATTATCTCCCCTTCCGTCCTTGCCTCTGACTTTGGTCAGCTCACGGCTGAATGCAAGCGCATGATCAAGGGAGGCGCTGAATGGCTCCATATGGACGTTATGGACGGGTAGTTATCATATCTCTTGGCCCAATCTACAAGTTTCTTACTAGCCCCCAGTCATTTCGTCCCAAATATCACAATGGGTACGCCCAATTTCACCCCAACCTTAGTCTTTGAAGATGACCAATTCAAAGCTCCAAAGGTGCTCCGATCTTGACCTGTGTGCATAAATCGATTCCCGATATTTTCATGGATTGCCATATGATGGTGGCCCAGCCAGAACGGTGGGTAGACGACATCGCCGATGCTGGCGGTTCCCTCTACTGTTTCCACCTGGAGGCGACATGTACGTTACAACACCTAGACTTCGTATCAGCTAGAACGTTGATCTACCTACGCTAAAGCCGATACTGTGTCCCTCATTCATGCTATTCACAAGCGAAACATGAAGGCGGGCGTCGCCATATCGCCTGATACACCCTCCACAGCTATCACGGATGAGCTTGGTAACTTAGCTGATATGCTCCTTGTCATGACAGTCCACCCAGGTCCGTTGTCTTTGCCCCAATGTGCACAGCCCGGCGAAATTTGCTTACGATGACGCAGGACGCGGTGGCCAAAAGTTCATCGAAAGCTGCGTGCCGAAGGTTTCCGAACTCCGGGCGCGGTTCCCTGACAAAGACATCGAAGTCGATGGCGGTGTCGGACCCAAGACGATTGGAGTTTGCGCAGATGCTGGTATGTTACTAAGATCTGAAAAGATACTTGCGCAGCAGCTCACCGCCTCATAGGAAGCAATGTTATCGTAGCGGGAACAGCCATCTTTAATGCAGAAGACCCTCCTGCAGTCATCCGAACCCTGAAGGAAACCGTGAATGCTGCGCAAGCTAAATTTGCAGCTGCTCGTGCGCAGTCCAACGGCAATTAATGCCCTTGCGAGGGTTACCCCTCTAAGCGTACTCAGGATTCCCTCCAAGTGCCTTGGCGATGACCTACTGACGATCTAACAATTGCTGTCCATCTGTATCAACCAAAGACTGTACATTTGATATTACCGGTTTCTCTGGACTCATTTCCGTGGACGTGTATATCCTAGGAACAAACTCTATAGACGAGATCCATGAATCAAGAAATCAATTCGTACAAAAGTCCGAGGGCGAACGCAAGTACGAGGCCATAAAAATGGGGCCATTCGTCGTTTTATCACTCATCTTGCCAGTCAATCCATTCACCATACATATTAGGTCGCTCACTCCGCATGTACCCTTCAAACGTCCTCTTCAGGACCGTCGCCCAGGCTAGATCCCGCTGATCAACTTCGTGTTCATCATTTGAAGTCGTTACGTTTCTCGCTTTAGCTTCATCCTTCAACGATATCTTCTCTCCTTGCAGCATCCACCTGGCTTCCTGTTCCGCAGAGGCAAAACGGGGCCCTAAATCAGGCCAGTTCCTTGCTGGGTCAAACGGCTTCCACCTGACCCCTGCATTCAAATAAATGGCACCAGAGTAAAGGACAAGACGTACCAAAAATTGTGGAAATGGTATGAGTAGGCCCCTTTAAAAAATCCATCGAATCCGACAACCTGAGGTGCTGCGCTGTCGTGTGAAGGAGTCTCAAAGAAGTCCTTGAAGCTAGACAAAGCCTTCGTCAACCCGGATGGACGGTACAGAAGGCAAGTACACACCTTCTAAACTTTGGCAAAGGCGGGCGATCCAGCTGGTGCCCCTCAGTATTCAACCACGCCGGATCGAAAAGCGCATCGGGAAGTCTCAAAAGCAGCGGCTGAAGATGCGCATCCCTCATGTAATTCGAAACCATTACTGGATGAAAATCCAGATTGTTCTTCAACGCGGTTTTGAAGAGGAAATTGCCTATTGCAGAGTTCTTGTTCATCTTGAGGACTGCAGTGTTGTACCGAGGGAGTCTCGACCATCGGTAGGCGAAAGCTCCTTTCCATCCCCAGAGTTCCTCCCAATCGCGGAGGAAGATTGTGTCGGCGTCGAGGTATATCCCACCATATCTATGACATAGGATGAAACGTACCATGTCGGAGAGTATCACTGACATCTTGTCATATGTCCTCGAGGAATTTGAACCGGTACGAGTGAGGACATCGTCCTCCTTACCGAATAGCTTTTGTATCCTAGACTTGGCATTGGCAGAGATGCTGCTCTTGCGTTCCCCAGGAACATTGGCCACCTTTCCGTTAGATGTGAAGAGATTGTGATGGCGCCATTTTTCCTTCAACTCAGGTATACCGTCCAATTGCTCAGTTGTATTCCATAACTTGAACTTGATCACGTCTCTGAATCTAGGATGGAAGAACGGTGCGGCCCAAGGATTCGACTTCAGTTGTTCTTGCAAGTCATGAACGACCGTTGGCACTGCAGCGGCAGGGCCTGGGTTAATCCACAGCCATAATTGAGGTCGACAGACGGTTGAGTCTGATTGGTTTTTCAAGTGAATTCCAGTATTCTGGGTGAAGAGGAAAGAAAGAAGAGTGACATAAGGTTTTTCTGTGAAAGACCCTGTCCAGAACATGTGGAATATCCGAGGGCGTTCCTCATCGCATTGGACATGGCGAGTGTTTGAGTTGGAGGGAGACGATGGTGGCTCTTCAACATAGATGTATCTCCAGTCATCAAGTTTCCCTCTTCGCACTCTCCGGGCATTATCCAATCCACCACCTACTCGTAGGACTTCCAAGCAGTCTCTGACATACTGTGGCGGTCAATGGCCGCCCCATTGATAGGAGGCGCTGGAAGAATCACCTTGCGATTGGAAAAATCACAGTGCTCGATTACGATGTCCAGGTCAGCCACACTGCCTGGGACCGGGCGTGGCGGAAAGGCAACCTCTGGCGGTTGGGCAGATACCGCCAAATAGAGACGCTTTGGGCCTGTGCCGCGAAGGGATGCCAGCACACCATCATGTCCCTGGGAAGCGGTCCGACTCGGAGGGAGGGAGGGATTGTCGAGATTAATCCGGCTAAATCGTATTTGAGCTGGGACAACTGAGTCGGACGCGAGATTTTTGGTGGACGTGAGATGGACAGACCGTCTCCCCGACTTGGAAAATTCCCGCTTTGGACCTCCCATTCCCAAATTCGTTGCAGGTCTTTGGGGTGGAAAACAAGCGTGGAAGACCTGTGCATTATCATGAAGGTTGGGAGAGCGATGGCAATAACAGAGAAAGTTATCCAGAAAAGGAACGTTCTTCCATTGAATAGATTGAGGAACGTTGCATGACCTTGGAGGATTCTCCTGTGCATTGGTGCAGAGTGTGAAGCTAGTTTCTCCTGAAGCGTCATAGACCCAGGGGGGATCAGAGACGTTTGATAAGATGAAACCTGCGGCGTTGGCCGCCCGGAATGTTGACCCCAGGCGTGAGATATTTGGACGACGGTCTCACGATGGATAAGGGCTAGCGACGGTGCTAGGCAGTGTATATAGACCTGATAAGCAATATAAATGGACGATATGGCGATAGCAGTAGATGTGCGGCGGCGGCGGTGGGGGAGAGAAGCCAGGGGACGGCAGACAAGCCTTATCGATGATTGAGCTCCGCCACAATCTCGCGCTCCCATAAATTACACCGAAATCACTCACCCTTCTGCAATTCTACCACCACCAGCCATGTATCCCGTCGACGGCATCCGATCTCAGCTCGAGTGGAACTCCGTCCTCAGTTCAGTCAATGCTATCGTCCCCACAGAAAAGACAAAGTTCTTGCGCAAGGTCAGTCCCCTTTTTTCTCCCTCAACTATCGTCTTTTCACACAAAATATTCCCCAGACTTCCATCATCGCGACTATTGGTATGTCTACTCGTCGCACCAGCCTTCCGTCGGGTGTTCATCGCTGTCTCAGGCCCCAAGGTCAATACCGTCGAAAAGCTCGGCGAGCTGATCCATGCTGGCGTCAATATTGGTGATTTTTGCCGAGTGTGGTCCATCGTCACCCACTGAGTCCGTTCCAGTTCGAATGAATTTCTCCCATGGCTCCTATGAGTATCACCAGAGCGTCATTGACAACACCAGGGCCGTTGCTAGCAGTAAGTCCTGCCAAGTTGTTCCAACGCACCATTGCTAAGTGCTCCATCTACAAGACCGACCCGTCGCGATCGCCCTCGACACCGTAAGCCAGAGTCGTGTCATTACATCTCCTATCGATTTCTGAGTTTTCTTTTGCAGAAAGGGCCTGAAATTCGTACCGGATTGACAAAGGAGGGCAAGGACGTACGTCACATACATCTTTTCTATATATATCATTGCTTCCGCTCACATGTATTTTACCTGTGATTTAGTGGCCCATCTCTGCCGGCCAAGAATTCATCGTCACTACCGATGAGCGGTACGCCGAGGCATGCGATAACCAGGTCATGTATGTTGACTATGTGAGTTTGATAAAAATAATCATCCCTTCGACCCTGATCCCATCTCTTCCAGCAAAATCTCCCGAAAGTCACAGCACCTGGAAAATTGATCTATGTCGATGACGGAATCCTCTCTCTCCTCGTCCTCTCCATCGACGGAACCAATATCCACGTTCGCGCTTTGAACAACGGCAACATCTCCTCCCGCAAGGGCGTCAACCTTCCCAAGACCGATGTTGACCTCCCTGCTCTCTCCGTCAAGGACAAGAAAGATCTCCAGTTCGGTGTCAAGAATGGTGTTGATATGATTTTCGCCTCCTTTATCCGCACGGCAGATGATGTCAAGGACATTCGGACTGTCCTCGGACCTGACGGTGCCAACATCAAGATCATCGTCAAAATCGAAAACGAGCAGGGTGTTGCCAACTTCGACGAGATCTTGAAGGAAACCGACGGTGTTATGGTTGCTCGAGGTGACCTTGGTATCGAAATCCCCGCCAGTCAGGTCTTCCTTGCTCAGAAGATGATGATCGCCAAGTGCAACATCGTTGGCAAGCCTGTTATCGTTGCAACTCAAATGCTCGAGGTAATGCCTCAACTTTAATGATATACAACACACGCTAACATCTTTTCTCAGTCAATGACAGTATGTTCCCACTAGGTTTATCTTCTGAACAGCTTTTTAAGAACTCGTATAGTACAACCCCAGGCCTACCCGTGCCGAAGTCAGCGATGTCGCCAATGCTGTCCTCGACGGTGCCGACTGTGTGATGTTGTCGGGCGAAACTGCAAAGGGATCCTACCCGATCCAATCAGGTACGGTCTCCAGTTTGTCGATTTATTTCAGGTCTAATGTTCCCCAGTGTTAATGATGGCTGAAACTTGCCTTCTCGCCGAATCCGCCATCTGCTATCCCCCTGTATTTGATGACATCCGTTCCCTCCAACCCCGGCCCACTGCTACTGCGGAGACGGTGGCCATCGCTGCCGTCGCCGCTGCCGGTGAGCAAGGGGCGAAAGCCATCCTCGTTCTCTCGACCAGCGGTAACACCGCCCGCCTGGTTTCCAAGTACAAGCCTGCAGTTCCCATCATCACTGGTATGTTATACGATTCGTGCTCTCGATCTTCTATTCATTTTGGACGCTCCTTTACAGTAACACGCAACCAGCAAACCGCTAGACAGATCCACCTGCACCGTGGGTGCTATCCATTCTGGTATCCAGAACCCCGAGGCATCGAGCCGCACCAGTGGCAGATCGATGTTGACAACCGAATCCGTTACGGTCTCCGAAATGCGTTGGCCCTCCACCTCATCACCCCTGGGTCCACCGTTATTGCCGTCCAGGGATGGAAGGGTGGTCTGGGTCACACCAACACCCTCCGTGTCCTGTCTGTCCCCACTGACCCTGCTGATCTTGAGTTACAGCCTCTGGGATCCGCCTAACGGGGAACGTCGTCATGAAGTAGTCTATAGAGGATTTGCCGAATTCAAAAGCATTACTTACTATCAAAACACAAAACCATTTGTCCTTTATTGCTGTATCTGAGCTGTCTAAATATTCTTACTTAGCCTTGTATCTGAATGATAACAGTGCATCTTTTCTCGGCACCTCGACTCGCTCCTTGTGATTCATGTGATGCCTGAAAGGCTGAAATAGTTGCGAGATAGTAGCTATCAGCAAAGCGAACACGCTAACCCGTTTTAACCGATACCAAGCAAGCTTTTGACTCGTTAACGTCAACTATGTCAAGGAACTAAAGCTAACTTGACGAGGTTTGCTCATCGGTCGACTGGCGGGGCAAAAGAATCCTCCTAACTATGACCGTGTTCGACTGGCAAGCTCCCTGGAGACCGACGATCTCGCCACTTTTTGCTGGTGGAGGGGGGGGGCAGACCGAACTTAAGGTAATATCCTCTCGGGAGAAACTTTTCAAACAATCGGCTTGCAGACCAGAATATTCGCATTAAGGTATAATACAGACGAAACAAGTAGTACAAGCAAAGCGCAGGGTACGAGCGAAAGCAAATACAAGACAGATAAAATCCAAACAAGAACAGCTATACATTATAAACTTAAACCTTGTAAATGATACCTTCACTTATCATCAACTCGTCGTTCTCTCCCATGATATTACAAAGCTCAGTTGCCTCTCCCGTTCCAAACAAGGACTCGGCAGGCAAGCCTTGGTTAATATGAGTGAGGACATCTTTGAGGAACATTGACTCTTCGTCTTGCATGACCGTGCTAAATACATGAGCCATGCGCGAGCGGAAGAATTGCAGCCTGTAGGGGATGCGTTTAGATTCACATCACAAGCGAACAAACAAGAACTTACCGGTCTGGTCGGTTTTGCCCATTTTCCAAAGGGACTGATGCCGTCAGTGTTTGCTGACTCTCGTCTTCGTGCATGGTGACATCTTGGCTGTCATCTCCCCAAATAGGATCCTGCTGTGCTGGACTTTTGGCGGGGGCGGGTGGTGCACTTCCCATCCGTTCTGGGGCAGCGTCGTTGTCACCTTCGCTATCGCTCTCATCTTCGCTGCTACCTTCAGCATCGTCCGATCGTTTGCGGACACCCCCATGGTTGAGCTTTCGCTTCTTACGTCGTTGACGCTTGGGAACCTGTCGGAACAGAGCAAACCGCATAATTTCCTCAGCCTTGATGGCGTCCCGTTCCTCTACTTTAGTCGACAAGCGAGCTTTCGCATGCGCAGTCGCCAGACGAATCAGGGTTTCGAGTGTACGCGCTGTTAGTGGGGATGTCTGTAGAGCAATTTCGTTAGTCGCGATCGAGAGCAGCCGGGTCGCAGACTGGCTCATACCTTCTTGGTGCCCTCCATATCTTCGTTTCGCAGAGTCGCATATACCTGCACAATGTGATCTGCCGCACCCTTGGTTAAGACAGGAGCAGGTTTACTCTTCGCATATTGAATGTACTTCTTGACAAAATTCATGCTGAGAATTTCTTTCTTCTTCTTCCTGTTCCGAGTTTCGCGTCCGGTGTTTTGGACCAGGCCCATATGAAGTAGAGGATCGAACTTTTCATAAGGACTGGTCTCGACCCCTTCCGCCTCCGCTGCTACATTAGGCCCCTCCATGGAAAGGGGTTGGGAAAGGTTATCATGGAAAGGTGTACCTTCTTCAACCCCCGGTGGCAGATAACGGTGCATCCGAAGAACGTGGTCTGCAATCATGCGGTCTTTCGTTTCTTCTACATCGTCCGTGACAATGAAAAGAAGATCGAATCGAGACAACAAGGAGTCGGGGAGGGCGATATTCTTGTGGGGATCTTTATGTATGTCATACTGTGAGTTGGTTCAGTGGCCGTTACTTTGTAGCCACAGGAGAAGTTGGACTTTACCTGTCCGTAAATAGGGTTCGCCGCCGCAACGACGCTGCATCGAGCATTTAAACTGGTATGGATCCCAGCTTTGGCGATAGTCACGGTCTGCTGCTCCATGACTTCATGGATTGCCACCCTGTCTATGTCGGACATCTTGTCAAATTCGTCGATGCAGACGACTCCACGGTCAGCAAGAACCATAGCGCCTGCTTCCAGTCGTCTCTCTCCTGTTTCTTTATCTGTGGTAACTGCAGCTGTCAAACCGACGCCGGAACTACCACGACCGGTGGTAGCAATGGCTAGAGGAGCTGTCCCCAATACAAAGCGCAAGAGTTGCGATTTCGCTGTGGAAGGATCGCCGACCATCAACAAATTGATGTCGCCACGGATGTGTGTTCCGTTGGGCAGGTTTTTCTCCGCACCACCAAGTAAAAGAAGAAGAATAGCCTGTTTAATTTGGTCATGGCCGAATATTGAAGGTGCCAAGGACTCAGAAAGAAGGCTAAAGATGTTGGACTTTTTGGCCAGTTGATTGATAGTGCGAATGTCGATATCGGTCAGGGGCGTTTGAGCAATGCCGCCTCCGATTTTTGAGGACAAAAGGTTAATATTGTTGGCAAGTAAAAGTGACCTATCCAAGAGTTAATATGAGTGATTGGACATGGACGAACTGACGCTTGCTTGAAGGCACCGCTTGCACCCCCTCCAACGCTGCGATAAACTCCAACTAGTTGAATGCGATCTCCAGGTTTGCATATATCGACAAGATCGTCGTCCAGAATGATATCTGTGCTGCGAGGTAACTGACCTGGCGGCGCACGCTCAGGCATCTCCTGGATGCTGATTCGTTGATGATCTCTGAAAGTGCTGAGACCGAACTCGGTTTCAAGGGGATTACCATCGTCGTCTGTTTGTCGTGGAATCGAGGTGGTTGGAGGTAAGTTGGACGCAGAGCTAGTGGCATCACGATATACTTGTGCATGGAGCATGGAAGTTTCGGGGCAATAATGAACGGATCTGAGCATCTTTGGCCGTACGAGGGAGCATCGCGTGATTATTCCTTCCAGACAAATCATCTTGCCGAGATGGCTAGAGTTCAACGTTCGAGGATTGACATGGTGGTCGCCAAACGATCCACTGAGACCGACATGATAGGTTTTGCCCTGGATGGCGTGCTTTTCCGCGTTGTGAACCTCTTCGACGATTTGGGCCAAAGCATCTTCGATAGCTTGAAGATAATCATGGGGTCTTTTGAGAAGACCATTCGCATACTCGCGGTTGAAGTCGCGCAAATCATCGATATTGACGATCAGCCGCGTCTTGTCTTCGTGTAACATTCGCAGAATTTCGTCCTGGTAGTTGTAGACTTCAGAGCCCTCTGTTAAGAAGTTTTTAAAGGCCCTCGTTCGTTCTTCCACTTCATCTCGTTCTGGTGAGTCGTAGTTGAGGGCCATGGCGGCGATGGTGGTCGGGGGATGAGATGAAGGCAGGACAGCGAACTTGGATTACAGTCACTACCGCGTTCGTCACGCTCACGTGAAGGTGTCACAGTCACATCTCTCCTGCGCCTGCCCAATTCAACGACTAGAATTCACATTGAAGGAACTCAGAAAGAGCAATAACATTAATACTACGTACATATCCAACATTATAATAAAGGCGACCAGTTGCACGGAGGAATAAACGAATCACGAGTGAAAACAAACAGCTGCGTCCATAGCAACTAAGCAAGAAACAGGCAGGCATAGCTTTTGACGATGTCGCCATGCATATTCCGGTTCAGGATAAAAGAGGCCAACCAGAGAGAAAGAGGTCAAGGAGTGTGGTTGTCATATGTGGAAATCGTATTGTAATGGAAAGGTCGCAGAATGCCATCTGTACAAGCGTATGATGAAGACAGCAAAGATTAGGATTACGCCAAGAAGGCTAGGACGTCACCATCAGGTCCAACTCGAAGACGTCCAACAAGGCCATAGTACTCACTTCCATGTAAAAGATTACGAGAATAGACTAAACGGGCGCTGGCCATCGAGTGCTACAGCTTCTCTTCCTCTGGGCCACGTTCAACTCTCGTTGTGGATGATTTTCGCCAATCAGGGCCGCCTCGTGCTGCCTCTCTGTGCCTCCAATCAGGACCACCGCGTGAACCAACGACAGGGTCCTTCCGATTGTGACCAATGGAGGACTCAACCTCCAGGCCTTTCCAACTAGGGCCACCCTGTAATTGCGATTCTGAGTGTCGCCAGGAAGGAGACTTTCCGAAGTCGTGGAGGGATACATCGTCTCGAGACGGTTCAGTCACGATGACCTACCAAAGCGAGTCAGTTATATAACCCCACGGGGAAGACAAGGAGCACAGGGACGTACTGGCAAAGCAACAATAGAGGATATAAGAGTAATGGAAACCAAGAGAGTCAGTCGCATGTTAAAATAGGGATGGGCAGGGAAGGAGAAGGATAAGGAAGATTTGCTAATGTGAGCGGGAACAGGATGGGTGTGACCTTTAAATAAGTGGGATCCTCTTAGCGGCTCTCACTGACCGTTGTAGCCGATCCGCTTTGCCACTTAGGTTCGAGAAATCATGTCACGTTAGTACGATTCTGACGGGGTGGCGAGCATTTGCTTGCTGAGCATTGGTCCGGAGATGATATCGTCGCACGCACCTCATTTCCTGAAAACTCGCGTTCAGTTAAATAAAGTATACACTTTCGACATTACCCTGTAATCGCCATATTCTAAACACGTCCGATCCCCTCTTCTACGCAGAAGGCGAGATGCAGGAAGCGATAGTTGATGTTCCGGTCAGAAAGTGTAACCTAAATCAATCGTCTAACCTCGTAAGCTCAGTTTACTTACCCAACTTTTACACTGTGTGCCTGGAAGTGGCGACCCGGCAATAAGATTCTGCATCGTTTTCTCATCTGGTCTTGTTTATCCCGAGGATTGCGGTGGCTTCTGACCGTCTTCCCCGTAAAAGTAAATTGCCGCCTCTTCTCGTCCTTAACCTCCATCGGGACAAGTCTGTGCAGCCGAAGAGTGCTGGCCATCCGATAAACCTACATAGCTTTGCGACATCATTTCGCAATATGGAGCAGCAAGCGGGATGGCTGCAGGTCGATCTGTGCAGGATTCACAAATTCAGACAGTGGGATCATCAGGTGAGTTGAGCATCGCCTCCTAAACGCCTGCTTGAATGGAGAACAGTATTATCCAATGACGTGGATAGCACTTACGATTGCACCAAGGTAAAGCACTGTCTACTTTTGGGTCCAGTGGGAAGAAAAGCCATCGATTGCAATTCACATAGTGACTGATCGTTGCGTATGGAATATTACCTCTCATGACACATTTCGGTCCTCGAAAACGCTGAGATCAAATCGGATACCATTAAGAAAAGGAGGTAGAGTATCAATAATGGCTGTGATGTGACGTCGTTGTAGATATTAATCCTGTTATGATAATGCCCAAGGTCAGCTCAGTCGAGGACGAGGACGAGCAAAACTTACCCAAAGCTTAATCAGTCCATCCCAAGACGCGGTGATAACTTTGGACTATCTATAGATCAATCACGAATTCAGAGAAAAGAATTCTTGTCACTTACGGTTTCATGGGGAAGCCACTCGTGGGCAATCACAGGTTTGGAATGGGCTTTCAGACGTGACTTGATACGCCCCGTCTTCCAGTCCCAAAATACGACGTTTCCTTCCCCGTCGCCGCTACTTATCCATTTCCCATCAGGAGAGAATCCGACCTGACAAGCATAACCCGCAACGGAGTGGCCGGCAAAGCGTTTCTTTCTGTTTTGACGGAAATTGTCAGTACTGTAGACCAAGATTTGGTTGTCCAAAGACTGGGCCGCAAAGTATTTGTCTACCGATGGTGTTAGTTGACCGAATAGGAGAAACGGGCTGCAAGACTTACTCGACGGATGCAGGGTGACAGCGGGCATGGAATGCATGTGGGGTTCGGCGATGTATTTTATCACAACAGGAATATCGAAGTCCCAAGCTCGAATCGTCTTGTCGTCGGAAGTTGTAACGAAGCGACGATTTTCGTCAACGAAGGTGATGGTATTCACAGGGCCAAGATGCTGGTCGTATTCCTGAGTGATTTCACCTGAGTTCATATCATACTGAATTTCATTGGTTGGTAAGTCCATTGATTTCGAATAAGGGGAAAGGCATCCATACCTGAATGATCTTTTTATCTGACATCCCTGCAAGGAAAATGTTTTGTTTGTCTTCATCAGGATGAAACTTGATCACGTAGGGTGTCTTGCCATTGCCGAATCTTTTAATGCATTGGCCAGTTTCTGTATCCCAAAGCTTCATTGTTCGATCATAGGCGCATGATAAAAACCTTCGACCGTCATTTGAAAAACATATATCTTTGACGGCCTTGACGTGGCCATGGAAAGTCCTCAAACAGTTCCCGTGGGTGTAAATATCCCAAAGCTAAGAATATTGATAAGACGCGCCGCGAGAGTTGAAATGCACGAATACCTTGATCTTGGTGTCCATGGAGCCACTTATCATAAGGTGTCCAGTTTGAGGGAACGTTCGAATTACGGAAACGCCTTGAGTATGACCTGTCCACGTATGAACGCAACCTTTGGGAATAAAACATTCTTGAGAGCCAGCTTCGTGCAAAAGATGCGGCGCTTCTGCCACCGGAGGGGACATATACGTTCTCCCTTGGTAATCAGTCATAGACTTGCCATGGAATACAGACGTTTCCTGGCCCGGTGCGCCACGCTTGGGTTTTGCTTTTCGAATTGGAGCATGGGGTTCCTCCTCCTCCTCTTCCTCTTCTTCTCCTTCATCGTCATCAGCTTCAACTCCAGCAAGGAAGTGCTGCTGGGGCTCCTCGCCCTCCCATTGTGCCCATGGACCAATATACGCTCCTTCACCGTCCACAACTTCGAGGTCACCTTTATTCTTCCGCTTCCTCTTCAGCTCTTTCTTCTGACTCCGAGAAGTACGAAGAGCATCGAGTGTCGCAAAATTGTTCGCTTGGGCCTTTTCGATTGAGCCAACAATAGATGGGGCGTTAGGGTCCACAGATGGGTTGGCAGAGTATCCTAGTATTGAATGAGTGAGGTGTTGAGTTCGGAAAGCATGGTCCGACATAGACTGCTCTTCAACATGACCGGCGAGTGCATTTTGGTTGAGGAAACGATTCCGGTCTGCAAACGGATTCTCCGGACCCTGCAAGGAGAGCATCATGTCTTCGTAGGGAATGTTAACATTCATCTGGGTGTCTGTCGGTCTCGTTACAAGAGACTTGAGATTCAGAGGGTCCTGAAAGATTTATTGAGTATTTGTGTATACGGAGAGGGCTGCAAGTTCCTTACTTCTGAGAGAACATCTGGTGCCGCGGTGGCCAGGGATGTTGACTGAGCTTCATCTAGGCGAATTTTCTTGGGAGCAGGAAGGGAACTGAGCCCAAAGGCGTCGTTGGTGACATTGCTGACGATATCTTCCTCGTCGGACGAATAATTGATTGCCAACGACATCGTTGTATGAATACAAGGCAGATATGATGAGCGCGCCGTGAATCAGAACCGAGCCGTGAGCAAAGGCAAAGCTGTGCCATGAGTCACCCCTTAAGTAGGTTGTCCTCCCTCCAGCAACGATACCAGGAGATGGTGACCACGAAAGGCCGCAGTCCAGCCAGACGATGGACAAACCAAGAAGGTTAGTACAGTTTTTCTCAGGACTTATCGGCATGGCCTTCTCAGTTTTGTGCCACAGACGCCTTGCTGCGAGAAGGCGTTGCTCGTTACCAGTTTAACTGGAAAGCTATTGCTCGCTTGATCCCAGGCAGAAACAATAAGGCATGCAGAAAGGTATTCCCGGTCAGACTCTCAGTCAAATCATATATCTGAACTGCATATCAGCGCTGGAAGCACTCGTTAGATCCCTCCCTTAAGAAAACCTCCTGGGACAAAGATGAGGACGAAACATTACTCAGGCTTTACGCCATACACAAAGACAAGTGGTCGATTATCGCACGACATATACCTGGAAGGACAGATGACGCCTGTTCTAAACGCTACCAGGAGGCCCTCGATCCCAACCTCAAAAAGGGCCCATGGGAACCAGAAGAAATCGAGCGCTTGATCGAGTTGACCAAGGCCCTAGGTGGGCGATGGCGGCGAATCGGCAAGGCACTGAATAGACCTGGCCTTCATTGCAGAAACAAGTATTTCCTACAGTCCGTTCTCGTCTTCTTATGTTCTAAGTAAATTTCTAGATGCCGGAACTTAGTAACGGGTGGTCACGATGCGTCCGCAAGTCAAGACTGGGATGATGAATTCAGCGACGAGGACGAGGAGTTATCAATGCCTCCAACGGCCATTTCTAGTCCCAAGGTCAACGTCACTACATTTGGCGAGTCGGGGGATGGAGAATCGATCCCCACGACTGTCATTGCCAGTCCTATGGTCAATTTCAATCCCGTTTCCCTTCCCGAGCCTGCCATAAACAGTTCGAGCCCCTCTGCCTGGCCTCCGTACTATCCTCCTGAAATGTACTCTTCTCTTCTGCAAGGAGATAACGAAGGGAATCACATCTTCCCTCCTGAGCCGACTCCGACATTCGTGGTTTCACCCCAAATCCCACCATTCCATTTCTCGTCATCTTCTTTGAGCACAGCACTTTCCGAGCCTTTACGGTCACGGCCTTTACCCTCGGAAAACATAGAACACCCAAGTCCTTTCCATCCTATATTACATTTTCAATCACAGCCTCAATCAGAAGCGCCGTCACCCCTTATTCTCACTGGATCGTTCCATTCTGGGGACATCAACATGTCGCAAGGCGACATTATCAATACCAACACTGTGGACCACGGAATCTCAAGGCCTGTATTCAACTTCAATGAGCCATTGGCGCCATTACCCTTCTCTTTTTTACTTGGCCCAAGTCCCCTTGGCTCCGGAGCCGCATCTCATCAAGCGGTCTCCCCTATCTCCCCCTCCCTCAATTTACCGGACACGCTCCAATTTGGGGAAGCATGGAAGTCACCTTACCTTTCAGACCTCTTTTCGGGGCCGCCACACGATCATTCTCCTTCTCTCCTTCAAACCGGCATTTCATCTGCCAGCGAGATCACGGAGGAACTGTCATCCATTGCCTCAACACCATTTATTACAAACTCTCTATCACCTTCGTCTAGCCCCAACTGTAACGTTGTCTCGGACCTATCTGTTCCTCCTCTCGATCCCTCTTCTTCACCGGATCAGAGCAGCTCTCTCTTATTCTCTGTGACCCCTCCTGACGGTGCACGGGCTACTAAACGAAGGAAAACTGCCGGCAAGAGTGAGCCGGCAACGCCTGCCAGGTTATCAGCCAGTCTCAGGCTTTCCGCGGAGTGCGTTAATATGTCTCCTCTTTCTTTTCACCCAGTTTCTGATCAGATGTAAAAGTCCCAACGTCCGCGGCTACACTTGTGGTCATGAACCCTGCTGGTCAGACCCAGAGAAAAGAGCCAGTTTTTCTACATCTAGAGAGCTCTTTGATCACATGAAAAGTGAGCATCGTTCGTTAAAATGCGATAAGCCATATGGCTGCAGTCTAGACGGATGTCAGAAGCGTTGGAAGGTAGGTCATCCGCTTTATATTTTACCTCATCTTCTAACGAGGTGATGTAGACGTTGAACGGGCTGCAGTATCACCTGCAAGTGTACGTCCTTGGGGTCCTTCCTCAACACCACCGTGGTTGCTAATTTGCATTTATGCAATTCGCAGTTCAGCATCCCATTTCAAGGAAGCGCTACAGACTCGATTCTCTGCTCAGAAAGGGGGTGATTCGGAGGAAGGTCAGCAAAGCCGGTTGGCCCCCAATGGCGCGGAGATTGAACATCCAGGTCGAAAATACAACTGTACCCGTCCCAACTGCTTCAAAGCCTACCGTCAAGCAAGTGGCCTTCGATATCACCTGAAACATGTACGTTTCGATTAAATTCAGTTCAGTTGATCTCACTACCGTTTCCAGGGCCATCCTGATCAAGGACCTGCTCAACTGCCTGAGGTGCCCCCGATTCTGGAACGTGAGCTAACCAAGAAAATCCGGACGTTGCGGCACAAATCTGTCGAACCTCCAATGACTATTTGAAATCGTTGCGTTCTGTTGACTGTATTGTCTACTCAAACATTACCTCTATGCCCCTTCACCATGACTGGACTTCGCTCTGTCGCAATGTGTATCGATATCAGTTGAACTTCTTACCTTCAACCGTTGCTTCAACATTACCCTAGCTAGTATCGCTAATACCCTATTCCAAGATGCACACACTTCTAACCACACTAGTATATGCCTATCCAATGTACTATTATTTGATGTGCTTTATCGCCTTGCGCCTCCTTGTCCGAATTGCTCGGCTCTGGAAAGGGGAGCCATAAGAAGGGGAAGGGATAAACGAGACAAGAAACGTACAGGTCTTGGATTGTAGGGTCATTCATTAATTCGTCGATAGATGGGCCGTTTCCACTCCGAAATCTGTTGGCCTTGCAGAGGAAGCGACGTAAGTGATTGCGAGTAACTAGAAGTGATCAACTACCCGACTCACTATGTTGGCGATGGCAGGGTTCTGCAAGATATCATTCAAGCCACCACTGGCAGCAAGCTGATTGGCCATTTGCATGAGAGCAGGATTGTTGAAAAGGCTCGACATGTCAGGAAGGCCGCCACCACCCCCTAGGCCACTGAGAAGGTCATCAAAGTTTGGCGCCCCGCCTGCTGAACGATTTGTTGGTGTTCCTGGAAAGATTTGTTTTGCTTTAGATTTAGACATTCATCTCCAGTTTTTGCACTGATTACCTTGGGGCACCGAGGAAGAGCCTATTTCGGAAGTCAGGCGTGATGTAGCGTTATCTAACCCGTTCTTTAGATTAGGATTTGTAGGCTCCAGCTTCAGGCCTCGCTCAAAGGCGTCTGCAGCAGCTTCGTAGTCACCGATGCTAAACTGCGCATGACTTGAGTCAAAATATTGAGTACAAGTTGAGAGCCAAGTGTAGGGCGTAGAAGAACCTACCCCAGTCGTGAATATGCTTTTACGAAATTGGGATCAATAGAGATGGCTTGCTCAGCGTCTCCGATAGCAGACAGATGATCACCCTTGCTTGCATGAGCAGCGGCACGATTCGAGTAGAAGACAGGGGTCGTGGAGTCCAGTTCGATGGCCTTAGTATATTCAGCGATAGCCTCATCATACTTCTTGCTGGTCATCAGGACATTTCCTTTCTGCTTCAATTTCTCTGCTTCTGCTTTATCAGCTGCGGAGGGCACTTTCTGCTCTGAAGATGAGGAGGCAGCAGCAGCCTGTTCTGGTGCAGATGTTGGGCCAGGCTGAGTCCGTTGTCTGGTTTTCAAGAACACGTCGAAGACGATGAACAACGTGGCAGGTTTAATGCTCAGCTTGGCAGTCTGCTCTTCGTTGTCTGGGTCGACACCAAAGGCTTCTCCAATGCACTGGACTGTGCATTCATGAACCTGCTGCTCTCGTGTTAGGACAAGATGGATCACGAACTTGCGATTTCAAGGCCCTCTTGATCTTCTGCTTTAACGGTGCCGTCGGCTATGGAGTCCTTCAGGAACTCAATCACTGAGTAGACCAGGGTTTGCTTTCTTTCTTCAGCCATTATGTAGAAGAGGAGGTATAGAATTACTTGGATCTGGGATCCGCAGGATAATCGGACCCAATGGCAACCCAGAGCAAACAACGACAAACCTGGCGGTATACGCGCCCGCGTTCGAGTCGCAACGAAAACAACGACCACCGCGTCCCACATTCCTCATTTTCCTCGTTCTCGGCCGTTCTGCTGTTCCAGAGGATGTTCTTCTGTGCAATCTCTGGAGAACCTCCCCAGGAACCCGTGGTGTCTGCCAAGTCAGGCAAAGTTTACGAGAAGCGACTCATCGTCAAATATATTCATGAAAACGGCACAGATCCTGTTACAGGGGATAAACTAGAAGAGTCGGACCTAATTGCTATAAAAGCCAGTCAGTAATACTCTGACCTCCTCTGTAACTTCTAATCATTCTTTATGACTGGACAGGCCCTGAAAATGCAGCACCCCGACCCCCAACCAACACTTCCATCCCTGCTTTGCTCCAACTGCTGCAAAACGAATGGGATGCAATGGTTCTAAGCACCTATGCATTGGAACAGAAGTACAATGCTACTCGTCAAGAACTAAGCTACGCCCTTTACAATCAAGATGCTGCCAACCGTGTCGTCGCGCGCTTGATTCGTGAGCGTGACGCGGCTAGAGAGTACGTGCCTTGCACCCTGTATGCTGCTGCTCCTCATGTTTACATTATATAGGGCTTTGGCCAATGTGCAAGCGTCCATGGGAATTGCGCCATCTCAGCCCGTGGCCTCTGACGACGTCGAAATGGACAATGGTGTCGCGGAGGAAGGACTCCCTACCGACATCATCAGCCAAATCGACGAAACCCATAAGACCTTGTCGGCAGCCCGCAAGAAGCGCAAGCCTCCTCAAGGCTATGCTACTGCAGCTGAGGTGAAGACCTTCACGGCAACTCATACCATTCCGTCGCTCCATTCGGCGTCACCTGCTGGCGTCACCTCGCTGGCCTTGTCGAAACAGAACCCAGGGCAATTCTTGACCGGCGGTAACGACCATATCGTCCAAGTATATGACAAGAATACGGATAAGGTTCTCGCCTCCCTCAAAGGCCATTCCAAAAGGGTGAACCATGTAGCCTTCAGAGAACGAGAGGGTGACGCGACCCTCTTGCTCTCGGCTGGCGCCGACAAAATTGCGAAGATCTGGGGATATGACAATGCGTCCGGAGAATATATTCCAAAGGCCACTATCCGTACCCACAAGGGTGAGGTGACAGGCTTGGCCGTCCACCCAACCAAGACCATACTTGGTTTGTCCTCGGCCGACAGGACTTACTCGCTGCACGATCTCTCGACCTTCCAGCAAATTTTCCGTTCCGCGCCGGCGGATGAAGCCTTCAGTGCGCTCTCTATTCATCCTGATGGCACCCTTTTGGCTCTCGGAACCCCTAACTCTACCATTCACATCTATGACGTGCGGACTGGTGCAGTTGCTGCCTCGCTCACACCGCCAAATGCCGTTCCCTTCACCGTGAACACGATCTCCTTCTCGGAGAATGGTTATCATTTGATAGCGCCAAATTCCCTTTCTTCAGTTGCCATTTGGGATTTACGGGGAGAGCAGGCAGCTCACAGTATTGATCTTGGCGACGACTTCAAGATCAACAAAGTTCTTTATGACACCTCTGCGCAGTTCCTTGGAGTCGCAGGGAGCCAGGGAGCTAGAATTTTCCTCCGAAAATCATGGGACGAACTATTGCGCTTGGAAGAAGGCGGAGAAATGTCAGACATTGTTTTCGGTGAGCAAGGCAAGGAAATATGGGGCGCCACGGGAAGGGAAGTTAGGATTTGGGGACCTGCCGCTTGAGTTCTGTGCTGTAGTTGTGCTACATTTTTGTACTTCGTTCTGACCGTTGTAAATATTCCCTGCTTTTGGCCTTGTACTCTCTGCTGTGTTTGCTGTGTCATGGGGCGTCATCATTGCAAATGCGATGGTAAGCAAAAACAGGAATGTAATAATACTACAGTAAAAAATGCGGCAGGCGTCAAATGTCGTGCAAACGGGATGGTATCGCATAGGAGCTATTCTCCTAGGAAGCTCGAAGGTTGATAAAAATACAAATAATCTACATACATACAACAAGAGGTTCCCTGGCCAAGTCTACCACGTTGTCGGGATAGTTTCGCCTTCATTAAGCATTTTTAGTGGGATGCCATTTGCATCTGCATTGTTCAGCCAAACCCTGATTCCAGATCGTAGGTCAATAAATCGGAACCAAGAACAAAAAGAAAGGCACGTACTCATTACCCCACCAGTTCAGATAGAAGCCACCTTTGGGGAATTGAAGTGTGAAGAAGATTACAACAGCCGCAATGCCCACCCCAGCGTCGAGCGCAGCTGACAGGATATAATTGTATCGCATCCACCATCGGAAATGGAACCGTCGGATAACATAGTTGAAAATGAAGCCGACGAGTGCCCATGAGATGTAGTTGATACCAGAGGCAGGAGGCATGGCACCGAGACCGGCGAAGAAGATAGGGATGTTAATGTATCTCCAGAAGGAGAGAGGGAAACGGCGAGCAAGGAAGTAGAAGGGAATCGGGAGGAGGGCACCAATCAAGAAGAAATAGAGGAGAGAGTGGTACCTGACGAGACATTATCAGTATGGAATCGTCAGACAGTTGCGTTGTCGAACACTTACATTTGTCCTGAGCTAAATATCCGGACAGGGCTCACACCACCCCAGATGACCGAAGCGGTGAAGAATGTGCTGGAGCCGGGGCACCTGAAGCCGTCCTTCTGCATCGGGGTGCATACATCGGGGATGTGCGAAAGCATCCAATTTTGCATGCCAGTCACGAAGAAGCAGGAGACTACTGCAGAGAAAACCTGAACTGTGAACATCATTCTAGGTGGGACCTTCATATAGTGTCCAAGTTTGAGGTCCGAAGCGAAGACTACAGCTTGGTGAGAACCCGTGAAGGCCAAACTTTTGAATAGCATATTTGCGACAGGGCGACCAGGGAGGATATAGCCGATGATTAATTCATGCATGACTTGAGTGGGCACATTCTGGTTGGTGATAGCCGCGAGCATCGCTAAGGGGACGGAGAGCAGGATTGCGAGACCACACGCCAGGAAAAGGCCCCAGATTGGGAGTTGGCTGTTGGGGCTGATTTCAATGGCCACAACCAAGAAAACGAACGAGATGACACCAATGACGAGATACCACCACACTGGGACTTCCGGGTAGTACTGCATTAGGCGAGAGTGGATGTCACGTTCGTCCTTCAAGGTGTTTCGGAATCGACGGACGATATCCTTGCGGAACCACACTAAGAAATGCGTTAAGCACTGGAGATCAAGATAGAAGCAGAATCTCCTCACAGAAAGTGTGCACGAAGACGGCAGGGAAAGCTGCGAAGGCAACACCATAGGCCAATGCGAGGGCAGCAGACATGAACACTGGGGAGTAGGTGTCATACTTGGCTTGGTCGAACAATCCATCGGTGAGAATTTCGGTCACTTGATAGGGATTGCCTGTATTGTCGAACGAGAAATAGGATGAGATGGGGAAATAGGCCGAGTTCCAGGTGTTGGTGACTAGAAAGAATGGGTTAATAAACAGGCACGAGGTCTCTTTGGAAAACACATACAATAGATGATTGGGCAGATGATCCAGTAGATAATGACGAAGGCGACAGCTGTATTCAATTCGGACCACCACTGCAGCTACCAGTTAGCGGGGGGTCTTGGGGGGAATGTAGAATAACGTACTGGAGTGACCAGAGGGCTTCCAATGAAGGCAATCATTGACCAGTCGAAGGTAAGAACGCTCATACCCAGTCCAGTGCTTACACCGAATAAAGCATTGACGGTGACGTTATTAGGCGCAATCCAGCATACCCAATTGAAGAAAGTCAACGCGGAGAACAGATAACCTGGGACCCAATACCAGACGAAGCTGGCGATCATGGCAAGGACAAAGAACCGTTCACGAGTCATATGGTTCTTGTCCTGTTGACCATAATTTTTGTGTAAAGTATTGAACAGAGCTGAGTTAACGAGAGCTCCTGGCCAGATCATGCTTGAGGGCCATACTACGAATTGACGCAGCATTCCACCGAGGGAAAAACCGAATACTTGGGAGCCGATGGCCACGAGGATTTGGAAGGAATAGGGAACCGACTGGCCATAGAAGACTCGCTGGGACAGGGCGACTTCGGTGATATACACACCGGTTGCGCCAATGTTAGCCATGACGGTGATGAGAACATGTTCTTTAATGGAGAATGGTCCAGGGTTAAACGACCATTTGTATCCGAAGAAATTGTAAACGGTTGTCGGCAGAATACGCTCAAGTCCTCTACCGCAGGGGAGAGCGATAAGCTGGATGACAATACCGGTCAAGTAGACGGATGGGTCTGGAATTGTGGGGATTAGAGCCATTCGAATGAATGAGGGGAAAACACCATACAGCGCATAGCAAAGATTTGATTGAAGAAGATGACGGCAATCATGAAGAAACAGCCCAAGAACCAGGTCCGGAAGGTGTTGTAGGGCATCAACGGGTCATCCACACTAGACACTGCAGCCCGGACTTCGGGATAAGGAGATTCACTATGCCACCATTAGCGAGAGAGAGGTGTTTTGAGTAAGAGAAACATACTCATCGAAATCCACCGCAGACTCGGCTCTTGTTGAAGAGTACCGATCAAACTGTGATTCCGTATCGACATCGGAATGCTCGTATCCCATCTGTATCTTTTTCTTCGAGTCCAGGGAGCTGCTCCGGATACTAGAGGGCCTGTTGGCCTTCAAATCCAGGTTTGGATCGTTCAGATGCTCCATGAAGTAGTCGTGGTCGGCATCTTCTGGGGCATCGGGAACATGGCGAGCAAGAATGTCCGACTGTCCATTGTGGTGGTTGTCGATTGCAGTGGTATAGCCTTTTGGTTCTTCCATGGTATAGACTGCCGCGCAAAGGAGACGGTGAGGGAGGGAATGAGCCGCGGGTAAGGGAAGCGGGTGAAAAGACCATGGTTACTCGGTTCGAGGGTTTTATAAGAAGATCCACGACAAGGCACATCCCACATTCTGCAAGATTTCCATTCGAACGGAAGGTTTGATCCACAGCGAGGACCTCAATCGAGAGAACAATTAACAATAGGAAACGTCCACAATCCGTGCTCGGACCTTCAGCGCTCCTTCGGGGGTCCGCTATGCCAATGCACCCACATAAAATGGCTGTTTTGTAGGTGAATCTATGGGCTTTTTGCGAGTTCTGAGAGGTTCAAAGGTAGATTTCCTGTCGCGTTGTGTGGGATAAACGGAAGCATTTCGAGTCAGCGAACCCAAAACGGGCAAGGAATCGGCGCTTGTGGGAAAAGTTCTGACGCGTGCCGGCATCCCTTATTGTCTTTATTGTTTTGCGGCGGCGTCAACGGAGCTGACTGGCTTCCTCTTGATCACCTGAGGCGCTTGACTCGACCCCTCCAATCCTTTCTCCTTTTGCACGCGAGATTGCCTGAATTATCTTTGCCAATGCACTACGACCAAGTTCTACATACTTCCCCTTTTGACAATTCCTTTATGATTCAAATTGTGCCTTCAAACCACCGCCCCACAAACGAGGCCATTCCTAATTGTAACCAGAAGCTTAGCGCAAGTTGGCGCTTAGCTCGACTGACTCTGAATCAATCACATAGCTTTCTGCGACTCCGGAACAGACTGTAGATTGGTGCTGTGCCTTAAACGTTATGAAACAGAACTCAGAAACCCGCTTGCAAGATCTGTTGCTTCGACTTAAATCCGCATTCCCTGCGCCCAAGCCCAATTGTAACAACCTTTGCCTTATTTTATCACTTGAAATCCTTTTGGGACCGACTTTGGATGATTGGACTGTAAAGGAAGCCCGGGGTATTGAAATCTACGTACACATGGAGGCTAGCACCCCATGGCATTGATAGACTTATCTCACCTCAGGCTTATGGAACTGAAGTGGTGCCGGGTGCGGTAAATGTCACGAGCCTTATTCCAATAAGTATTAGCAAGGATGAGGATTGGATTCATGATTAGTAGTGCAGCATGCAACCCACCTAGACCTTTACATATAGGTCGAGAGTAACGAACAGTACCATCCATCTTCAATTTAATTTTGAAAATCAAAAGGCAGTTCTATCACGGCAGTTCTATCACTTGTCATCACCTTTTTGACCGGAATTAAGCATTTGTAGTCTCATATATAGTGGAGAGTATGCATGTGAGGAATCGGAAACGTTACCGAAGAAAGTTCGATCATGTTATGGTGATGTGCTGATTGCGAATACTGCTAATAGGGGTTTGTCATGCCTGCTCCTGGACAAGCGGATTCCAAGGCCACTGTATTGAAAAATCTACTTTACCAGTCTACACCTTTAACCTTTACTCCCGGTGGCTCGTCACCAAAGCCGATTTTTGAGAAGTATAAATCCCACCACATGCCGATCTTTGTCCACCATTTACAGGGAATCAGCCACTATTCCACTGTGATCCCCTGTGATACCGGCGACCTCTTGCAATTTGAAGTTCAGATGGCGTATTTTTTGGCTTGGATGACGTACATGTGCGAATCGCCTACGAAGTACACTTCATATATGTCCAGTGTTTAAATAGCTTGTACCCCAACGAATAAACCCCACTCACCACCCTCTACTACCATGTCAACTGCTACTGTCACCACTACTGTCCCCGTCTCTCTCCCAGAGATTGCCACTCTCCGCATTCGAGCTGAGAACAAACCTCAGCCTTCGCAAGAGGCCCAGAGTTCCAACGAAGAATACCGATACGCCCACCTCCTTCCCCATTTCTCAACCAACAAATACCCCCCTCTCGAGCCTTACGAGCACGTCGACCCCGGCCACCGAGCTCTGACCCATCCTAACCCTCGAGCCTTCCTTGATAATGCCACGAGCGTTGTCGAAATCACCCCTCACCTTGGTACTGAAGTCCGGGGAGTCGACCTGGCTACACTTGACAGCACAGGACGAGACCAGCTTGCCCTCGAAGTGAGTATTCGCTCATTGACCCCTAAATTTACGAAATTCTAACGGTTAAAATCCATAATAGGTAGCAAGAAGGGGATTAATGGTCTTCCGCGACCAACAAGACTTCATCGACCGAGGTCCGGAATTTTACCTTGAATGGGGTCGCCACTTTGGCCGCCTGCATATCCACCCTACATCAGGTCACCCCAAGGGCTACCCCGAGTTCCACTTGGTTTATAGGGACGCCAACTCCTCCTTCAACTTCGAAGTCGACGAGAGTATTACATCGACTGTCTGGCATTCCGACGTCTCATATGAACTCCAACCCCCCGGCTTGACCACTTTCTTCCTCCTCTCGTCGCCTGCCACAGGAGGTGACACCTTGTTCACCTCACAAGTCTCGGCTCTGAAGCGACTCTCCCCCACATTCGTTGCCTTCCTGAAGACCTTGAAGGCCGTCCACTCTGGCATCGAACAAGCCAACTTCTCTCGTTCCGGACGACGAGGCGCGACAGTTCGTCGAGAACCGGTTGAACACATTCATCCCGTTATCAGGAAGCATCCTGTCACGGGTGAAGAGGCCCTGTACGTCAACAGGCAATTCACCCGCAGAATCGTTGGTCTCAAGCGAGAAGAGTCCGGTAAGTAGTGCCGTTCTGTTTCACCGAAGTGCTGCCTAAACACTCACCTCGTACTTGCAGAAGCTATCCTTAGGATTCTCTATGATCATATCGACAAGAGTGCCGATAACCAAGCGCGTGTGAAATGGAACCCATACACCGTCGTTCTTTGGGACAATCGAGTGACGGCCCATGTACGTCCCTCCTATCTTTGAATCAGCGGTAGTGGCTTACGCCCACTTTTCTGATAGTCTGCGATCGTCGACTTCAAGCAGACAGGCGAGCGACGTCATGGTGCTCGCATCACGCCCCAGGCTGAGCGCCCCATCCCTGCTCTCGAAGGCTTAGACCTTTCTGCATAGATTTCTGTCTTCGTAAGTACCATCAAAATTCCAAAATGTATTATTTAGTACACTCCCTTGTATTACACCTGTGCAATTGCATGGCATATGCGATTAATGGGTATTCTGAGTCGCCCGTGGGTGTGTCGCGCGGGTAAGGAGGAAATCGATTAGGTCCACAGTTGCACCAGCGATGCTAAGCTCAAGCCCATCAGCAGCCAGTTGTCGGACCAGCTGAAGAAGGTGTCGCTCGATCGAATCGATTTCTTCGAAGGATTCGCGGAGGCGTATTGCAGCATGCTTAAGGATGGCAACGCTCTGTGAAGAAAAAAGGAGGTGGGTTTCGTCCCTCATGGTATCCACTGTGTGAAGTGCGGAGGTAGAGGGATGAAGGTTGAGACCTCTTCTCGAGATAAGCACTCCTACTAAGAGTGGCCAGGAAAATGAAAACGGGCCAACATATTCGAAGTGAGTCATATTAGGCAATGCGCAACGGCCATCATCATCAGGCTTTAGCATGGACATAACACCTGAATCCAGGCAAACTCCTCGAGCCTCAATGAGGTTAAGTCGAAAGTCGACGACAGAAGGAATGAGTGGTAGGATCTCTATGAGATCAGCTTCCGAAATGGAAGCTCGTAGGATAGAGAGTCGAGTCAAATTCATACTGGATCTTGTGACCAAATGTTTAAAATTGGGGACATTCAAGCGTCGTTCAGCCACGTCGTGTGTTAAAGTGGCTAGCCCTGGGGCAAAAATGTTGGATAGTATAGCGGCAGAGTCCACGGACCTCTCCGTTATGAGTGCCAGAGTGTGGAGATTTGGGACGGGAATAGGCTCTGCAGGAATGATATGCCCGTCGTCCCCCCGGGTAATGCTATAGAAATTGCAATATTCGAGTCGAGGTGCGGATCGTATGAGTTCCAGACATTCGTCGACGTAGAATGTCTTCGCGTGTATATGGGTGATGTTGTCCCATTGAACACGAACGGTGTTAAGATAGACGGAGAAGAGGCTGATTTCGCGGAGTTGTGGGGTTCGATTAGACCATTCCAGTATGTGACTTCGATCGCCTTGGCCACCGGAAGGATTGATAACGAGGCGCCGAAGGGAAGAAAATGGGGACGAGGGACCTGAGAGATTCTGATAATAGGCGGTTGGAACTTGTAAGTCGATCTCCTTCCACCGGCTCGCGTGGTTGAGGATGGTCTCGAACAGACATTGCGGTATGTCCGTCACTCGATCGTCGTCGCTCGCGCAGTGGAGCTTGAGGCTAAGAAGGAGATGTCCCGACCGAGAGATCCATTCTTCCAATAGCTCTGCCTGCACTTTCAGCTTTGGTTTGCAAAGCAAGAGGGTGGGTGATGTCCATATAATAGGAGTGGACCATGCTATTTGTCTCCAAGAAGAACACACGGAACCGAGGAGAAGAGGGGATATGCAGCCGGAAATGGAGGTTGTCGGATTGGTGGGATCTGTCTGTGTGGGAATACATTGGATAAAAATCTCGGCAAGAAGTTCTGTTGGAAGGATGTTGAGGATGGGAGAATGGAGTCGGTTTATGTCCCGGCGCAGAGTAGGCTGCATGGATTTCAGGCGATGCAACACGCATTCTACCCGGGATATCTCTTCGTCGAGAGATGCGAGCTGTTCCCGGGGGTCCTCTGTGCGCTGTAAGATCTGGCAGAGAGCTTCCTCGGCCTGCCGGAGGATGAGGCTCGAGGCAGACACGGAGGACGGGGCAGCGAGAAACGGGGGCATATCGCAGAGATACTGGCGGTAGAAAATGTCAGAAGGGGGTCACGGAATAAATGAGGCGCAAATACCGTCGCTGATAGAAATTTAGAGTTGGATATACGAGCACAAGGTCGTATTCCATGGCGGACTCTGCCTTAGATTAGTTCAATAATTGATCCCATCACTTCCAAATTAGAACCTCCAGCCAACTTATATCTCTTTCATGCCATGTCACCCCTGTATTCTGCCTTCGCCGCAATATGCGTCACCCTCCTCAAGCAGGTCAACCTCATCGTTGACCGTCCTTATATGGTACAATAGTCTGCAACCATTAGTGTTCGCCAATTTATTGACAGTCGCCAAGGACGAGCCTTTTCATATTCCCCAAGCTCAAGCATATTGCAGAGGTGACTTTGTAACATGGGATCCTAAAATCACAACTCCACCTGGCTTGTGAGTCACTTCAGCCATGGGTTCACATGTAGCGCTTAACAGAATTAGGTACCTAATGTCATTGCTTTTCAAGAAGATATTCCTGTTCAAATGCAACTTGTCGATGCTGAGGTTGACAACAACATTAACTTTGCTCGCCTTGCCCTTTGCATTGACCCGTTTGCTGTGTTACCACAAGCGCATTCGTCCACCATCCTCCTGGTTGTCGCCGTCAAATGAAGCTGTGGTACTCGCAAGCTTTCCTATCGCATGGTTCTTCGGCTTTCTTTATTATACAGAAGTCCCGAGTCTCTTGACCGTGGTAGCAACCGTAGTTGCCGCTTCACAACATAGGCATTGGATGGCGGCCTTGGTGAGTTCTCGCTTCCCTTGTCGAATGCTCATGTTCATTCAACGACGGTAGCTTGCATTGATTAGTTGCACTTTCCGCCAAACCAACATCATCTGGATGTTGTATGCTTACGCTTCAAGCCAGCTGATGATGCTGCGTTTCAAACGACCATCACCCAGCGATGAAACTGGACCAAGGCTACATGACCCACCCGCGTTACACGCCTCACTAGGTACGACTCTGGACAGTCGTCGTTTTCGCGTTAACTTTAGCAACCCCTCAGGTGACATACCTAAAGCAATCTTCACCCTCGCCAAGGTCCTTCCCGATATCCTACCGGCCATCGTCCCATACCTGCTGGTCGTGATTGCCTTTGGAGGATTTGTGATTTGGAATGGGGGCATCGTCTTGGGTAAGCTGGGTTCATTCTTTTATGGTTATCCTACTAAGACTTGCCAGGTGATAAATCAAATCACATCCCTACTTTGCATGTACCTCAGCTCTATTACTTTGCCGCCTTTACAACGGCGTTGGGGTGGCCGGTTCTTTTGAGTTACCGGGATGGTCCCATGTCTCTCCTGAAAGATGTATGGAAGCGTATGTTCGGGGGCAAGCGGTAAGAGCGGTCTCATTCATATCGCGGAACGTTCATTGACGTCAATAGGCAAATTCTTATCTCACTAGCTGCGATGGGCGTAATGGCACTTACTGTCAAGCATTTCACGTACGTATTGACGAATTCTCGGGATTGGCAGATGTTGAAGTAGTTCGCATTCCAGGATTCACCACCCATTCCTCCTCTCCGACAACCGGCACTACACATTCTATGTTTGGAGACGAGTTTATCTCCTCCACCCAGCCGTTCCCTATTTGTTAGTCCCGGCCTATCTCGCCTGCGCTTGGGCATGGTATTTGAGGGCTGGTGCGTGTTTTCCTGAAGGATGTGATCGTGACGACTGAGAAGTGGCCAGGAAAGGATCAGACGTTATTGCAGAACTTGCTCCTTCCAGTATTCGTGGTCCCAACTTTGCTGCCTACCCCGTTATTGGAGCCGCGCTACTTTCTCATTCCTTACATTCTGCTACGGGCACAAATAAACGACGTCCCGCTTTGGTCTTTTGCCGCAGAGGGAATATGGTATACACTAATAAATGTTGGGGCTATGTACACATTCCTGTACCTTCCTCGAGAAGGAGTTGGACGTTTTATGTGGTAGTAGAATGGTCACGCGGTATAGAGCAAACAGGAGGCAAACAACGCGGTGATGCAAGTTGGAAGGAAGTTGAACGGTTTCGACCAATTTGGCAGCAGACTGGGCCTGCTGCGGCATTCCTGCCACGACCGTCACGCTGGCTTGCTCATTCACGACTATATACGACCAGGATCTTGATTTCAGTATCGTAAGAACATTCCTATTGCCCTAATGTCCTCCGAAGACCCCAAATCGGGTGGGTCCCTTCGATCCTCCAAACCAACGACCAGGAGCTCCTCCCTTCGCCAGTCACTTAACTTGGCCTCTGTCGGCAAGGCTTTAATAGCTGGGGTCAGGAACAAAGACAGCTCGGACGAAGCTAAGGCGAGCAAGAAATCCCGCCGACACAGCGCTATTGTCTCCCCAGTCGCTGCTCAACCTATCAATGCACCCAGAGCATCCGTAGGCGGTGAAAGCAGGCCCCCCGTATCCACGACTAAGCGTGAAAATATATCAGAAGCGAAGAATATCACTCGCAGGCGAGTGTCAGTCAACCCTACCCGCACACCGACAGAAGAACAAAGCATGAAGCCTAGTGACAACATGACACAGTCGGCTCGAGCCACACGTCTACGCGCTGCCAATGCATCTGGCCTCCCAAAACCCCGTCCCAAGTCTGCTGTCGTTGATACAGCAAAGCCTGCGACTCCTGTCAGGACTGGGACGCGCCGCCGACTTAGTACATCCTCGGAAGACAATGGAAAGGAGCAAGAGAAACCACAAGTCACGTCTCCAAAGGAGAGAGAGTCACGGCCAATTAGCCCGCTGCCCCATCGTGCGGCCTTGAAGACTTCGAGCGCTGTCAACTCGACACCACCCGTTACCCCTTCCACGCCCACGAGCAAGCTTAAGCCCCCGACACCTTCCGGAAATAGAGGCTCACCAACCCGACCTGCCAAAGTAATGAAAACCGCCGCTGTACCGGCTGTAACCTCCACTGCACGGCCGCCTTCTTCAGCCTCTTCTGTGTCCAGTTCTTTCACCCCTCGTACTCCGAAAGGTTCGGCCCTGAAAGCAGTTCTCACTCGTTCTGCCAAGGACAGGGCATCAACTGGAAATCCCCCAAGGGACAACTCACCGATTAGCTCATCCAGGGACTCTCCCTCTCCTCTTGCTCGCCGTTCACGACCCACTTCGAAGCTTGCCAGTTCCTCATCTTCTCATGCTGGGAATATGTCCCATATTTCAGAGGCTAACAGCGAAGACAGCGAAGAAGAAGAAGACGTAAATGTCATGCTCTTACTTCCTCCCACAACCAATCTTGGTGCCCCAACTCCAGCTATCCCGCGTATTCAGAGGACCAGGAGACATCAAGCTCTCGAAACCCCCTCCAGAGATCAACCATCCTTGAATAAAGAGAAATCACGACCGGCTCCTCGATCCACATTGACGCCTACTCCTTCTCGTCCGCCCACCCTTCGAGTGCCAAAATCAAACATTACTCCTAATACACGGCAATCTATACTCTCTTGGGAACAAATCAGTAACGATGCATCACGAACACTTGGCGAAGGCGAAGCGGAGCGGATGATCGCAGACATCCCAGCACCCTTTTCTGGTCCTACTTCCCCCGCCTTGAGTTCCCTCCTTGATATTCCTCCAAGTCCTTGCTTAAGTGCCATCGATTCTCCGGGAGGTTTTGGCTCTATTTCTCAGGTCCTCCTACCTGATGTCACCCCCTCTCCAGCCGTCTTTGCCAATGCTTCAGCGCGGTTCAGCATCTCTCCAGAGGCGGCGGGGGAGTCGTCGCAGACTTACCTCCGGTTACAACTCGCTTCTGTCGAAAACTTGGCTAGCGAAAGGCTGATGCGAATCCAAGCGATGGAAGAAGAGATACATAACTTAAAGCAAGCCCATATGCAACAGATAGATGAGATGGCGAAGCAGATGGCTTATATGGAAAGGGAAGACGAACGGTCTGGATACACTGCTTCGCTGGAAGAACAACTTCGAATTACACGGGCTAGCAACCAACAGGCTATCGACAATGCCGTCTTTCAGGCAGAAGCCGCTGCAAGGACGAAACAGGATAACGTTTTAAAAGCGCAGCGATATCAATTCGACCTTTCATGCGCTGCCGTCCTCGCCGAAACATCGTGGGTCTCGGTTGTGGAAGCTTGTAACATTGAAAGGGAGTCCATTCGGGGTGAACGCGAGATGTTAGCTCTTCTCTTGGCCGACCTAGAGAACATATCCGTCTCTTGATGGACCATCTTGATTGTGAGCGCGCCTCCTTTGTGAGCTGCACCATGTTACTTACTTCCGTAACAGATCTTTCGCCTTTTTTCTTCGAACCTACGATAGTGTATGATTAGCTTGCACATTTTACTATTGCGCTTCTTACGAGCCGTCATGTTTCCCTCATGTACTTAATGACTACCCTCTTTTACATCCAACTACTACCATTACATTGAATGAACAAAATGAACACTTTGATTCGCCGAAGAGAAAACATGAGACCGTAAATATAATTGACAAATAATAAAACACAACGAGATGGAAACTTGAAACCAAGAAGTCGAGTAACTGATTGTAAGAGCAAAAGGTGCCTAATTGTGCAACGCTTGAGCGTCTATGCAAGAATCCAAGAGAGCATAATTATCCGATGGTGTTGCTTGGGCGAGCCTGTCAACGACTGCCTTAAGGATAGCAGAGCGACTGTGAGAGCAAGTCAAAACGAATTCAAATAATCGAGTAGAAAAACACTGACTCGAGAGCTCCGTAACCCACGTCAACTTCACAGTCGAGAGAATCGATAGATAAAGGCCATTCACTAAATGTTTGAAGATTAAAGACGAAGGAAACAATGGCCTTGCCCATTAATTTCGGGAACATAAGAGTTGCTCGCGCCTTGAAGGTGGGTGTAGGTGTCTTGGAAGATGGAGGGGCAATCTCGACATCCACCGGATATTTGATAGCTAAAAGCCGCAGGTGGGATCGGAGTTGGCTGCAGGAGGTCCAATAATCGCCTAGCTTGTGAACGACCTTTTGCCCAGTAAGTAAGAAGTTTGAGACGGGAAGAAGGAACCATACCTGACGGACGGTCCGGTCGTGTTCTTCATCGAGAATTTCGGCAGCACAAGCCACAAATAAGTTTGTGAGCTTCGGGAAATCGTCCTTCTGCAACGCACGAGCGTGCTCGAGGCGCGTGATACTGATTTTGGAAACGATCGGAGAGAAGTTGGAGCAAGGAATCGAAATGTTGTAAGTAGAGCTGTAAATGTATTCGAAGAGCTGTGCGTCCACCCTTGTGATCCTAGTCAAGTGAAGATCTTCGAGAGCTTCAAGTTCATCTATAGATGGTGAGAAGACGGCCGTATTTGGAACAGGATTCCTTACCTTTCAACTGGAAGACTTCGGCACGCGTTGAGCTTTTTTGTATTTGTAAAACTCGTTCTGCTTTAGCAATCGAAGAGGAAACTTCTTGCTTCTGCTGCTCTGTTTCTCGAAGACGCTCATTCAACCAAGTCAATTGGTCCTTGTTCTCCACAACTTCAGCTTTAAGGGCTTCAACCTCAATACTGTGAGGAAAGAATCAGATTGGAAAGCAAGGGCTGCCTTGAACTACCTACTTCTGTTCTGCTATCGAGGCCTTCAACTCATTGAGATAGTCTTGGTCACTTGCTTCAATTTCGGAGACTTCCTGTTGTTCTCGTTCAAGTTCAGCCACGATCTCGGCGTACTCCTTTTCGAGGTCTGGAATCAGGTCGCTAGCGGTCGCACTCAAAATCTCGAGTTTCTTCGCATCCTACGCACCGGGTGAGCCAAAATCATTTGCATCGAGACCCTGTCCACTTACAGATTCGAGATCAGCGAAAGCCTGGTCTGCAGTGATCTTTAATCCTTCCACCCATTTCAGCTTCCAGTCGTACCAATCGGACTTGGCTGAACCTCGAGCATTGGTTTTAATGAAATTAAGTTGATGCTGTGGAAGAATTCGACTCTAAATTGGTGTTTTAAGCGAAAGATAAAGATACGCACCAGCAATTCCGCTTGCCCTTCTTCGTCAGCTCTCGAATATTCCACAAACAACTCGGGGGTAACCTTCGCCGCTTCTTCCTCAGCTTCAAGAAACGCGTCCTTGCTCTTACCCATCCACGCCTCAAGGTCTCTCGATACCCTGGTGTAGAGTTCCAGCTGAGGTATGTCAATAGTCATTGCAACTGCATATTCTGATAAACCGATATCTTGTGCTGGGCGCGGCCTTCGCGATGGCTGTTGACCAGGATGTATAGATCTACGAGGGGCCGCAATCTCGTCCATGAACTTTATGCCTGTCATTTCGAAGAAGTGACCAATGGAGATGGCAAGCTTCTAAGAGTTAGGAGGGTACTCTTGATAGTCAGATACGAGACCTACTACGTCATCATCCTCATAGTCCCCTTCTTCAACACCAGCTCTCCACCGTTCGGCTTTATCCAAAGGAGAAATATCCTCATTCGGGTTCCCGAACGCAGGAGTATTGAGAGCTACTGATAGGTCCATTGGTTCAGCGGCACCATCTACATGTGCATTTCTGGGAGAAGGCGAATGCCTGATTGAACTAGGTTGTGCAGGAGTTACCCGTTCATCTATATGTTCCTGGGGCTCTGGGTTGCTCTGCTGTGAGTCGACGGTGGCCTTGGGAAATGGTGCTGTTTTGTCGAATCGTTTCCAAGCATCGTGAGGCCCTGACCCTAAGCTAACCCTCCCTGCGGTCAACGCCCTCCTCCTAGCTGGAGACTGTGTTGCATTAGCTTGCGATGCCAAACCGGTAGCTAGACTCTTTCGTCGAGCCATATAACCAGCGGGTTGTCGAAGACTTGACTGCGGTCGTGGAGCCGCCTGAGAGGGCTGACCAGGCGATTGAAACATTGCCTTCTTACTCGGAGAAAGGGGCTGGGGTCTTGGCGTTGTGGTCGAAGTTGCTGTCGAGTCAGGCTGTGAACCGTCAGTCCCATCGGTCAGTTTACTACCGAGAGCTTGTCGCTTAGCAGGACTAGGTTCCCCGGAGTCAATGTTTTCGGCGTCACTGTGGACTCGTTTGGAAGGAACCTTCTTGGGGGAAGGCTTGGACACCGGTGGTGCAAACGCGGCAGTGAATGTAGGTTTAGCCTTCCCTTTCGAAGGGCTAGAAGATGCTGTCACCGACAGGCGTGGTGCGCTTGAAGAAGCGGGAGGCTGAGGGAACATGCTAGTTGTTGGTTGTTGAACAGAGGATGTGGCTGGAGGATTTGATGGGGGTGGAGGGTGGAAGACTGACGGTCGAACTAGTTCCTGACTGGTAAGTTCCTGAGCGGTGGTTGGCACGATAGACTGCCTTGACGCTGACCCCCCGGCGATGTTGCCATAGACTTCGGATTCATCCATGCTCGTTTCCCCGTGCCCCATGCTCATGCGGCTGTTGGTACCAAGACTGAATCGACCGATGACTCGGCTGAGATTCAGCGTCTTGTTCCCATTATCATCGTTATCTACGCTGTCGATGCTGGACATGGTATCATCTTGGCTTTCAATGGGATCGTTAGTCGTGGCTTCGTGATGTCCCAGTGATTCCCGTGCTCGCAGTAGCCGTTGCAGGGCGTCCCCAAGCGGCATTCCGCCCTGATTAGGCGCAGGTTCAAATCCTTCGTCGAATGACTCTTCCTGGGGCTCAATAGGGGTGTTACCAGAGTGGGTAGCTTGTCGTAAGGCCAGCCATACTTCGTCTTCATGGGCCGGGGGACGAAGAGATCGCCCCATAGGGACGGTGAATTCCATTCTCTGGGATTCATCCTCTTCGGGGGTTTCTGAAATCAAGGAATCCTCCGCAATGGACGACTGACTAACGTCACCCGCATTCTCATCTTCGTCCATTTGTAAAATGGCGGAGGGTGGGAGGGTATTCCTCCTTCCTGGGGCGACAGAAGAACGTCTCCGGATGTTTCCATTAACAGCCTGGGTCACATCCATGTCGTCGCTCATTTCCATATCATCCATATCGTCGAAGTCTTCGTCAAGGATTCCTGAACCACTATCTGCCCCGTTACCCGTGAAATTAGAGCCCCCTATGGTAGTCAAGTCCATGTCGCTCCCTGTGGAATAGCGTATAGAGCTCCGTCTACGGAATTTGTTGGCGTTGGGATAGTCATTCTCGTCATTATTCTGTGGCGCAGGTTCTACGTCTGGTTCGGAGGAGGCAGAGCTGGGAGAAGAATGGGGCGAAGCAGTGCTGGTTGTATGGTCCTTTTCAGGAATCTGGAAGACGCGAACGTGGGCATGCTCAGCAAAGCTGACTCGGCGACTAAAGGACTTTCGTGAGGCATTATCATGTACTCTAGCACGGAAATCTTGGGTCAAGTCCATGGACTCCGTGATATCGTTGTCCTCTAGGTCTTCCGCCGTAAACGAGGCCTTCAGGATGCTCTTTCTGGGCACCTGGATGAACTTAAGCGCACTGGGCTCGCAGGGAGGATGCGACTAGGCTACTTACGAGCAAACGCCGTGCTTTAGCCTGAGGGCTGAGGCTCGTCCGCAGCATGACACTGTGAGCTCGACGGCGACGAGGCACGGCAGATGGTTTGCTGTGAGATGCGACGGCTATAGAGCGTCGTCTATTTGGGGAGTCTTTGGTGACGACCATCCTGGGCAGCGACGCGTTAGATCAAGAAGGTGAAAGTGAAACGAGCGGTCCAAGCCAATAAATCTCGCCCACGTGATCGTGTTAAATACCTACGATAAACCGCCGTTAAATCCATTTTGTTGTTAGTTCGTCCCAGATGAAGAATCAGGGTTAATGGCGTGGCATACCTGAAGGATTTCATACAAATTATAAAGTGCTGCCAGCTACTAAAGGAGATTCCTCGACACCAGAATGTAGTCCAAAGAAAGTTGAACACCGCCTGTCATGTGACAGATTATCGCGTCGCGTCCACCATCATGCCTGTCACGCGTTTGGCATGCGTTTTGTAGTTCAGTTTCCATCGTCAAATCTCTGGCTCCACACATTCTTCTACCATCTTGACCCATTTACCGTTCGAATATGTCAAGGCCTGTACCAACGCGGGCCTCGTCTCGAGCAAGGACCACAACGCCAGCTCCTGCAGCGAAGGCCACCCGAGCGACTCGGGCTCGTACCGCTTCTAAGGCCATTTCAGAGGACCCCGCCCCAGAACCTGTTAAAAAACCGGCTACTAGAAAACCTTTAAGCAAGCGCGACAATGTGGATACGCCTCCTCCATCGAAGGGCAAAACCAAGCCACCCTCCACTAAGCCTTTGAAACAGGCCGCAGCCGATGAAACCGAACGAGAAGCCATAATGGTAACTACTTTCCCGGTGGATTCCACTGGAATAATGACATCTAATCAGCCCATTAGGCCTATCTGCGAATACGACCTCGAATTGGAGAGGAGCCCTCTACATCCCCTTATCTGGTCCCAATATCAGACGCAGCCGTTAGAATGACAGATCCTCAAGATTCTCAGAATATACGGCCTCAATACCGCGCATCTGTTGTTCAGCCATCCTCTATCTATACATTCTCGCACGTCTTCCCTCCGGAAACACAGCAGTCCGACTTTTTCACCAAAACCACGCTGCCATTAGTTAAAGACCTGCTGCTGCAAGGGCAAAGTGGCCTTTTGTTTACGTACGGTGTGACCAACTCTGGCAAGACATATACTGTTCAAGGCGGCCAGGAACGAGGAACGGCAGGAATTCTTCCCAGAACGCTCGATGTTATTTTCAATAGTATCGAAGGACTCCACGGTGACGGAAGGGTAAGTCTATTTCGTGTGTTCCCCCCGGACAGAGTGCATTTACTATTCTTCAACCACTCAGTATCGTCCTGTTCGACTTCATGGCGTTGAACCTGCAGATGCTACCGATCTGAAACCTCCTCAAATTAGCTCTGAGCCCGCCGTAGCTCAAGTGCTCCAATCTCTTGACGACCCTTCAGAACCAGACTTTGATATCGATCCGACTGTAATACCGGTCGATCGAAACCACCAATATACCGTTTGGCTGTCTTACGCCGAAGTATACAACGAGAAGGTCTACGACCTTCTCGCATCTGCAAGGGACGATAGCATGTCAGTCGACAGCACCGTTCCACGTGCAGGGAATAGCAAAATACCTCTCCTCACTCGACAAGCTCTTACATTACGCCCATCCCCT
The DNA here is from genome assembly GCA_900156845.1 of Coprinopsis strossmayeri. Taxonomy (NCBI): domain Eukaryota; kingdom Fungi; phylum Basidiomycota; class Agaricomycetes; order Agaricales; family Psathyrellaceae; genus Coprinopsis; species Coprinopsis strossmayeri. Next base: position 185,456 of record FTPT01000047.1, read on the forward strand.
CCATCCGACAACCCGGACTCGGACATTGGTGGAAAGTATATATCCGGTCTGAGGCAGTTCAGGGTGCAAAGTGCTGCCCAAGCAAAGTCCCTGGTGAAGCTTGGCCAGTTACATCGCCGCGTTTTTGGGACTCTCGCCAATCGGGAAAGTAGCAGAAGCCATGGCATGGTCATCATCAAGGTTATGCGAGGCCACCGAGGCGAGAGTGATGTAAGCTGGACAACCCACTGCTACATGTATCCGTGACTGACCTACTGTCATTCTTAGAATCCTAGTGCCCTTCAGATCGCTCGATTGACCTTGGTCGACCTGGCAGGTTCTGAACGAACCAAGCACACTCATACTACTGGCGATCGACTCAAAGAGGCAGGTAACATCAACAAATCGCTCATGGTCCTGGGACAGTGCATGGAAGTCCTCCGGTCGAACCAAAGAAAATTGGCGATGAGCTTAGCTCACGAAGGTGTTGGGGTACACGGTCGAGTAGACACGCGTGATGTCAAACGCACCCTACCAGTTATTCCGTTCCGGCACAGCAAGCTAACGGAGGCTTTGATGGATTATTTCATTGGAGATGGTCGAGTCGTAAGTCACCTTTATGAAGGGCAACTCATTCCACTTGAACATCTATATGGCAGGTTATGATTGTCAACATCAACCCGTACGACACAGGCTACGATGAAAACTCACATATTATGAGGTTCGCAGCTTTAGCCAGGGAGGTTTATACAACACCAGCCCCTGCTCCCGTACAGAGACTGCCTCCCAATTTCGGTCCAGGCAAGACCAAGGGCAACAAAATCAAGGAACCTGGGCCACTATCATTGAGAGGAAGTGATATCACCCCTAAGCCCTATTATCGAAGGAAGGTTACCATTTCTATGGGTGGGAGAGACTCCAGTGCCAGGCCCAATGAAGCTATTGTTGAAGTCGTTGAAGGTTCGTCGCAACCTTTCGGCAATGTCATTTCCTAACCGTGGCACAGAGGAAGAAGAACCGGATGACAATAGAGACGACGACGACGACGACGAGCCTGCCAACCCCCTTGTTGACGCCCTCTTTGAAGAAATTGAACGGCTGCGTATCCAGGTGATTGTCTCGGCAGCGTGATCCTTAACTGGACTGATTTGGATCTTTTACTATTAGCTCTTGGATGCAGAACTGAGATGTGCATTGATCGAGGCAGATACTCGGGAGGAAGTCATGCATGAGATGGAAGAACGGATGCATGCAATGGAACGGATGTATTCAAGGCGACTAATGTCTGAGGTGAGCACACACGTTCATATCATTCAGTGGCGCATAGCATTGATGTGCATGCACAGGTCGAGCAAAACGAGATGAAGACCGATGCCAAGATCGATATGTTGCATCAAGCAGGCCTCTTTGCTAGTCCATTGAAGAGAAGCGAAACTTTGGAATCATTATCCGAAGCAGAAGAAGAGGACATCGAGATGAGCTTGGTATGGAGGTCTCTGTTGGTTTTTCGTGGTGGCTTAGTTAACCTCGCCCATAGGTTCAGAATACCGACGAAGATGAAGCCATGAGTGAAGCAACTAAGTCGAGAGCATCTTCCCCGTTGGCAAGAAAAGACAAAGGCAAGAGTACAAATCCCTTCGTGCAGATGGGAACGCATCCTGGTGCAAGCAAAAAGAACCCTACGACGGAAACAACGGACGGTGATGAGGAATTAACAGACCTAGAGGATGATGAAGAAACTTCACAAGGAAGCGAGGATGATGAAGATATGGAAGAAGAGGATGACGAGGATTACGAAGAAAGTCAGCCTCTGTCTGACGACGAAGACGATTGGGTCCCTTCGTCCACCACTAAGAAGAGAACGCCTGCGAAACCCAAGGGGTCAAGGCAGTCGACGTCGAGATCCGGGAACGTCGCATCGGCTGGAAAGAAACCCTCTAGGGTTTCCAAGCTAGCGAACGAGATAGATAGTTCTTTGAAACTTTCGGATTCAAAAGGCAAACCTGCTCCGAAGAAGAAACCTCGTTCATCCTTGGATACTGATTCGGAAGGGGAGGGAGAAGAGGAAGACATTCCAGCGCCTAAAAAGAAGAGGTAAAGTGTCCCCACTCTCTTGCTATTGTTCCTACTCTCATTGCTTCAGGCAATTGGCGAAGAAAACTATCGTAACTGTAGATGGGGTTGAGCAAGTGAGCTGGGAAGCTGAGAAGCTGAACGGCCAAGGCAAAACCATTCGCCGTTTAGGATCATAAGTGTTCTGGTGGACGTCTCCGTTTTGAATTAATCTTTCTGTACATGTTTCCTGCATTGCAGCCGTGATCATTCAGCACCATTTGGCATTCCCGTATCTTTACTTACTGTATCAATGCAACGTATGTTGTGCCTAATACGAGTCAATATGAATTCGCCGTTGGCCATCTAATAAATGATGTGATTCGACGCGTCGCGCGCCTGCCACGCCGCACGCGACATGACTCCGGATATATAACGCGTATGATGATGGCACTCAAACAGTTTCCCCTTCTTCTTTACACTTTGGCCTGCGACCCACTCAGAAAAACCGCCAATGCCCAAGGTTGACAAAAGCACTGCAGAGTCGGATGAAACGGCAGTGGCATCGAGCACTCGCACCACAGTTAAAAAGACCGTAACAGCTGCCAGTGGATCAGCTACCCAGAAGACGATTAGTTCAATGTTCGCGAAAGCACCCGCTACCAAGACAACTTCTACGCGGATGAAAGCTATTGAAGCAGCACTTGCGTACGTATTTTCTCATTTTCGTAATGACCGACGTGTAATTCGACCTTGCGCGACCTCTAGCGAAGTACAAGCGAAGGGAAAGGCCAGTGAAGTAGTGTCTATAGCAAGCTCGTCAACTTCTCAAATCAAAATTCCTATCCAAGTAACGCTTGATACTCTCGAGAAAGATACGATGGATCCGACGTGGTACGAAGCACTCAAGGGAGAGTTCACCAAACCGTACTTCCAACAGGTCAGTGCGCGTATTCCTTTTCTGCTGGTGCACTTTTGACATAGAGAGACTGACGCGTCGTTCTAGCTGAAAAAGTTTTTGGCGACTGAGATGGCTTCCCATACCGTGTTTCCAGCCAGTATGTCACCAACCTTTTCTTTTGTGGCTGCTCCAGGCTCAAAAGGGCCGCTTACGATTCCAGTCGAAAACATTTACTCTTGGTCTCGGTATACACCACTAGACAAGGTTAAAGTCGTTGTGATAGGACAGGTGAGATTGCTATCCACGGCATAAATTGCTAATCGAGCTCATTTTTGGATTGAAGGACCCGTACCACGACGTCGGGCAAGCTCATGGTAAGCACGGCAAATCATCCCCATTCTATCCTTTCACAAACCTTCATTTATTTCAAGGGCTTTCGTTCTCGGTGCTGCCTCCCACTCCCCCTCCACCATCCTTGAGGAACATCTACAAGCAACTTCAAAACGACTTCCCTTCATTCGTGCCACCAAAGGCTGGGTATGTTCTATGTCCTTTCTTGTTCGGTAGAGTTGCTGACGGTGTGCCTATAGGGATTTGTCGCCTGTCGCTTCGCAGGGCGTCCTCTGGCTCAATTCGAGTTTAACAGTCAGGGCGCACAAGGCTGCTTCCCATGCAAAGAAGGGCTGGGAGACCTTCACAACTCAAGTCTTGAGAACTGTCCTTCAGCGTAAAGGCGACATCCAAGGCGTTGTCTTCATGTCCTGGGGATTGCCCGCCCAAAAGACATCGAATGCTCTGTCTATTGACAAGGTCGGCATTCTTGTTCTCAAACTAGACTTCTCTGGCTGATTTTCTGCACCCCATCTTGTAGAGCAAGCATTTGGTGCTGGCGTGGGTTTGCTTCGTTTGGGATATAAGACCGAAGGCTGACTCCGATTTCAGATCCGCTCACCCGTCGCCGCTGTCAGCTAACAGAGGGTTCTTGGGAAACAACCATTTCAAACTTGCTAACGAATGGCTTGTGAAGAAGTATGGTGAAGGAGCCAAGATCGATTGGATGCTTCTTAGCGCGAAGCGATGAACTGTGTATCGCTTTTGTGACCAACATATACCTGATACCCCTGGTTATCTACATAATGCATATTTTGGCTATACGATTTTTGGATTTTTTCTTTGCTGCACATGTACTGCGTTCATTTTAGGATAATGAATTTCTTGTTTCAAGCTTCCAGGCTCCGATCAAGGTTCTTTCCTCCCTTCATGTCATGATTCCAACTCCAGATCTCTCGCATCTCTCCAGCAAGGACTACGACTTGGTCTACGAACCCGCAGGTGCGAACGACCTTTCTGCACCCAACCCAGAGATGGATTGTAAACCGGGATCCTCACAGAGGACACCTTTCTATTGCTGGATGCTCTAGAAGCGGACGAAAAGGCGCTGAAAGAATCCAAGCCAGTGGTATGCCTCGAAATTGGGTACGCTCGCTCTCCTACATTCGGAGATCTCGCAGAAAGTCAATGAGAATGATACAGATCAGGATCGGGATGCGTCTCGACATTTTTGACCAAGATCGTTAGCCCAGCGTGTACGTTTCGTGCCTTTTCTTTGTGGCAGTTGACCGAAAGTTGCTGTGCAGTATACATGTGCACCGATATCAATCCGCACGCATGCCGAGCTTCGCAATCCACAGGAAGACAAAATCAGGTATACGCAATTCCTACCGCAAATTTCTGACAAGTGTTCACCCGTTTGCGAAAGACGGAATTGGATGTGGTAAACGGTAGCTTTGCGCTTCCGTTATGCCAAAGGCTGAAAAACAGCATTGACGTGATCATGTTCAATCCTCCTTATGTGCCTACTTCCTTCGAGGAGGCACAGTTTTCTCAAGACAATCAGGACCTTGGAGGTGCATGGGCAGGAGGGGTGGACGGAATGCAGGTCACCAATACCTTTCTCAGCCAAGTCACCGTGAGCACTCCATTCTCTGTCACGGAAAAAAATTAACAGCGACCTTCAGACGCTACTCTCACCAACGGGATGCTTCTACCTGGTTGCACTAAAACAAAACAATGTTCCCGAGATTCGCACCAGAATGCTTGAACAATACGATTTGAAGAGCGATATCGTGCTCGAGCGACGTGCAGGCAGAGAGTATTTGTATATTATACGCTTCCAACACCAAAAGTAGACTAATCAAGGTATCCATCAGACCGACGCTCAGCTCGCTGGCAAGTCCTCCGAGTAGCTCTTGCGAGCGTACGAGTCGAACGAGCCAAACGTCCTCGAGACTCAATGAAGAGCCGTGTTCTCGGTATAACGAGAGAGC